>CM062811.1:1128146186-1128661057 GCA_031772625.1 Pinus tabuliformis | reverse complement strand
CCCACAATGGAAGCATTTGACCTTGGAGAGGTCCTTCTTCTTTCGTTTCCCCTGCTTTCCCTCAGATGCTCGGGCAACATCCTCCTCCTCCTCCTTCTTGATTCCGATTCCCTTATCGTTGCTTCCCGCCTTGCTCAACCTTCTGATCTCTTCTTGCCGAAGAGCAGCCCACATTTCCTCCCAATCTGGAAGGGTAGTCTTGCCCAGTATACTCTGGACAAACACCTCCCAGTCTTCTGCGACTACGTTCAGGGTTGTTCTCACCATCAATTCTGGATCCGGCGTTACCCTTATGGAAGTCAGCTGATCTCGGATCTCCTTCAATCGACCGAGGAATGGATCGATCTGTTCTCCCTTCTTTATCTGGTATGATCGCAACCGATTTTCTAGTAGCATCTTCCTCTACACAGAAGTATGCTGATACAACTTGGTCAGGGCCTCCCACATCTCATGTGTCGTGTTCTTCTCAGCAATATGTGGTACTATATGATCCTTGACCCCGTCAAGGATGATACTCTTAGGCCTCGCCATTGCATCCTCGTACCTGTCAATATCAGCCGGATCAACTGGGATAGCTATCGTCCTCAAGGCGAAGTGCTTGACACGATTCCTGTCTAGTGAGGATAAGATTTTGGCCTTCCAGAGTACGAAGTTTGAGGCTCCATCTAGTCTGTCCTGGTCTCTTGCTCCATGTAGTGCCATTTCACTACTCCTCTACTTCCCTCCTGGAAGTTCTCGGTATGACTCCCTCTGAGCCTCGATTTCCCTCCTGGAAACCCTTCTGCCAATGTCGAGATGCCCCTCTCCAATCGTTTGTGCAACTGCAACACTGATCTGGATTCCTTGGCTAGAAATCCACCTCGGCAACAACTCCCTCTATCTTGGCCTTGCTCTGTTAGGTACTATTCTGACTACAGTACCCCACCAGCTTCACTCTGCAACTTACCCACAACCTCCTAAACCCCAACAAACTAAAGGTTAGAGCTCTTAGGCTCTGTGCAATCCCGGCACCAGAAAATCAGCCTCCTTAGCCAACTGCATCAGCCCTCCTGGCCTCTGCGTGAGCCTGACTTTGCCTCCCTCAGCCTCTGCGCTGCCTCTTCCTGGATCAGTCTTGATGACGCAGGCACTGCGTCAACCCTTCCTTACTGCTACTCTGCTAGGAATAGCTTTTGTCACTTGGGACAACTGTTTTCTGTTGTTGTTGCTCTGCTCGGCTGATGTCTTCAATTCTCCTGTGATCTGCAACCACGCTCTGATACCATGTTGGAATTTCTAGGTCTGACACGTTAGAAACCCTTCATGCACTTTACCGATTTATTCCTACCTACTTGTTCTGTTAATTAACAAGTTATTTACCATGTAAACACTGGAAATAAATATAAATGCATGCTCAACACATTACAGATAATCAACTGAAGGAAATAGAAACAAGCACACAAGTGACATCGTTCCTTTTGGACTAATGTCCCCAGAAAAACCCAATGCGGGAAAATCGGTGCAGCTATCTGAGGGTTTGATTTATTAAGCAATTTCATAATACAATCTGGGTGCCAAATCCTGCTCACCCAATAGAGAAAAATCTCAGCAGTAGTACCTCTCTACTTGGAAGCAGATATTCTGGCTGAAACCTCGGATAAACACTCTAGAAGCTCCACAGCTCCAATCTGCCCCACAAAACCCCTGCGTCAGCCTCTCTCTGGCCCTGCGTCAGCCCAATAACCCCTGCATCAGCCCTCAAGCCCTCTGCGTCACCCACGCTAGTTCTCTGAGACACTGCGCAGCTCCTAGCTACCTCTGCGTGGGCCCTAGCTGGCTCTGCGTGACCTCTAGCTGGCTCTGCGTCCCTCTCTCCCAGCTTCTCCGCTAATCCTCTCGGTATTGTCTATCTGCCTCTTTGCTTCTGTATTCACTGCCCCTCAGCTACAGTTCTGATCACTCTCTCAACTTTCTCAGCAAACCCAGCCCCAAAAAGTCAAAATCTTGATCTCTTGGGTGTATTTTCCAAGCGACCCTCTAGCCTCCTCTTATACTTTTCTCGTTGACAAATCAACAGCCGAGATTAAGTCCCTAATCAACGGCTAAGATTAGCTCTGGCTTGATCCATGTCTTTTGGACCATTCTAACACAGTTTTATATTAACATACATTAATATTTTATTTTCTCTAAGTTTAGACTTAGGGACTCCATTAAAAATATTAATTATTTTAATATCTCCCAAATTGTTTAGAATCTACCCAAACCCTTTCTGGGTATTGGAGATCTCATGTGCCTTAGCCTCTCCACCAATTTTTGTGGCTAGAGCACATCCGATGCTACCCCAAATCAACATTGTTGAAGTATGCATTGATCTAAGAACTTCTTGTCGACCAAGTGTGCTCGATTGTAAGCAACATCAATGGTTCAAATCTTCATGTACTTCAACTTATGATACAAGTGCTCCTACAAACCACTTTTAAATTTAAGAACAAGTTTTTCAATTGGATCATAAATGCAAGAAGGATTCATAACTTACTGAAAAGGTGGATGTACATTTGAACAAGCATGTTGAAACCTTGACACAGGCAAATCCACTTGATGTTCATATCCTATTTGTAGTCGGATGGTTAGAGCATAAGATTCCATAATCCCTGTCCAAGTAATACAATTTCGATTCGCAACACAATGTACAACCAAAAGTTTGGCAAGTCATGTGAGCTTCAATTTTGTAAATGGAACCTTCTCATCATCAAGAATCAAGTTATAGTCAAACCGAATATCCATGTCAAGAATCCAACTATCAAGCACTTCCAAATCGTAAGATCCCTCATAGATAAACACTTTTCACTTCGCACACCAAGGAGATGACTTGTTGACAGAGATATTGTTACCCTTTGCAGCTAACAAGATAATGTTGTTGGTCACTTCTACCACCATTTCGGCAAGCATCAAAGTTACTATGGGTCACTTGATTGTTGTCTTTGATGCAAATGGAAAGTACAAGCGACAACAATACCCAAGAGCTTGTTTTCTTTGAAGAAAAAAATAAAATAACTACTTCTCAAAAAATACAATCCCATCACAATTATTTGTCTTTTGCCAAAATCCACTAAGGTTGATCTCTTTATAAACTAAGCTTTGAAAGGTACATGAGCTCTAAAAGAATTTTTAAAATTCTCAAAGATGTAAGATATTAAAAGTTCATCTTCCATTGGCTTTTCTATACCAACATGTTGGAATATGCTAGGAATTGCATAGAAATTGCAATCTGAAGACCTATCTTGTGATTATTGTTCATGTGTATGGAAGACTCCAATTGGATCATTGGTACATTACAAGGAAGTTGAACAATTCAATTTTCAGGTGTACTACGCTTAACACAATCACTTATAACAATTCTTCTTCAATTAGAAATCAATTTCCAATATAATTTCAATCTTCCAACAACAATAAGCAATTGTAGATAGACGGTACACCAAATGCACAACAGAAGACAGCCAAGAACAATATAGACACAATAGTTTGGTCAAAGACCAGGGAAGAACCCCACAAGGGGGAAAACCCTTTCCAAATTCTTCTTCTATTAGATTGTCATCAAATGTTCAACAAGGAGATACATAGTCCAAGTACATCAATAATGTGTCAAAGGATCAAACACTTGACCAAGTCAACTATCTAATATCCACACCAATATGAGTAATATAGTCAAATATGGTCAAACTTGAATTCTTTAATTTTTGGACAAAGTCAACAACAATCAAAACATTGCTAATCAGTCAAAATCATCTCCAAAATCTCCAAAGATTCGGTCAACCTACCAAAATATGTGGCCTCCTTTCTCCAGTCAAAATCAATCAAAACAATCCCAAAAATCTGCCCATAAGATCTAGTCAAATTCAAACTTTGCCCTGCGGAAACCCTAGCTGAATTTCTAAAATCAACGCTAGTCAAACATCCCAAAAAATCTCGGTCAATGTGCTAGTCAACTCAGCCTTCCAAACAAATCCAAAATCCCATGTCAAAGAAAGTCAAACCAAGTCCAAACACCAAAATTCAACATTGGTCAGTGTCCCAAAACAGAAAGTCAATGTAGGCAACAGATTCTCTCTCTCCCCTCTTCGCATGTGTGAGCTCAAAGCTGCAATTTTTAGTAGTCAAACCAAACAAGAGAAGATGTGAATGTGTGATGATACCTCCAAATGATGCCAAGTGTGGTCTATTTATATGATGTTGAGGAGGTGAATTTCCTTGCCC
Organism: Pinus tabuliformis; assembly: GCA_031772625.1. NCBI lineage: Eukaryota > Viridiplantae > Streptophyta > Pinopsida > Pinales > Pinaceae > Pinus > Pinus tabuliformis. The sequence goes on along the minus strand of CM062811.1, from coordinate 1,128,656,824 downwards.
ACGTTGACTTGTACTTTTGTGAAGATGTGGGTTTCACATTAAAAATGATATTTTTCCTTGTGCAAATTAAATTCTTCCAAGGGCTAGTAGGGTAACTAGAGGATGAGGAGAGCTTCCCAAAGGAGGGAATTTCTCCCTGATGTTCCAAATTTCAACACTCCCACTCAACCATAGTTTTAAAAACTAGAACCGATGACCGGACTAGTCCACCAAAGAAACCGGGTTTCAAATCTGAACCGGTCAAACCGGGACTGGTCAGGTCTAAATGAACTGGTCTTTAAAAAAATACATTAAAAATTAATGTTTAATGAAAAAATTATTTTTAAGATTTAAAACCATGATTCCAAACCAATAGACACAAAATATGCAAAGTTTGCTCATATATATACTATGTAAAGGTGAATATAGCAAAATGGCACCAAGTGCAACACATCAGCAACAAAATATATAATCAATGGGGCTCTAAATGGCCTCTAGAATGCAAAAACAAAGCCTACAAACTATGGGGCCACTAGCCTACTACAAGTCTACATATATGATAATAGTGATCAACATTATCACTTGAAACTTCTCATGAGTCATCATGATCAAACTTTGTTGATTGAGTCTCGACTCCCAAACTTTGCAACTGCTTGAGTCACAAACTTCTCTATTGGTTCAGTGACTTGAGTCTCAAACTTTTGAAGGTATTTTGACCTAATATGCCCTATTACTTCATTTGGTGCTCCACGTGTCTTTACATGGCCTCCTATCCCAACCAAGTGTTGCTTGAACCTGTTAATACCCCCTCCAATAGATTTTTGGCAATATTTGAAGATCATTTTGCCATCAATCATATCACAATGAGCCCATGCAATATCCTCGGCTTTTGGAGGCATGATGACTCAAACTCTATGTTGTTCCACTACACTAAGAAAAACTCAACACTCTCCAAGCTCCCAATCAAAACTCTCAAAAACTCCAAATGAGATGTGTGAGGCAAATGAGGGGGGTGAGCTCCTTTTAAAGGCTTCGAGAGGGTGTTTTTGGAGGGAAACAACCCTTATTTTCCCTCCAAAACACCCTAGAACCTTCCTAAACTGCGTTGTGTGGGTCCTACGCGACCTTAGCAGTGAACCGGCCGGTTTAGGACAGAACTGGCTGGTTTTGTCCTAAACCGATCGGTTAGCACCGGTTTATGTGATTTTTTGGCCAAGAGGTGGGTTAAACCTGGTTTTTCTGCCGGTTTGACCAGTTATCGTTTCAAACCTGCCGGTTTTTAAAATACTACTCTCAGCTAGGAAGGAATTTTCAACTACATCATAAGTCTCATCTCAAATGTCTCGTCATCACCATCGTTGTATCATACCATATCTCGTCTCTGCTCATCTACATGAACACTCTCGAATCTAAAGAAGAAGAATCATCATAGGAGAGATCCATCTACCACCCTATATCCAATGACAATAGGCAAGATACCACTTACCGTGAGAGGTAAGGATCATTCACTATCCTATTGTTCGACAATAGGTAGGACACAACTTACCATGGTAAGTAAGGATCATAGTCTATCCTATTGTCCGTTGATCTTCCCATCTTGACCCTCAAGAGTCAGTGGTAGAACATTTGCATCCCAGCACTTGAGCAGGATACCACTTACCATAAATGGTAAGGATCCCACACTATCTCAAGTCTCCTCACCCATTGGCTAGATGGGTGGCAATCCCAACAAGCCTAGCTTATGGGTAGGATGCATACTGGGGTATACACTATCAAGTCCCAAACTTGATGGTAGGGGGAGATACCCACTTGTCATAAGTGACAAGGATCACACACGCACCCTACAACGACTATAGGCAAGATACTACTTAACATGGAAGGAAAGGATCACAGTCTATCCTATTGTCCAGAGTTCTCTCAACCCCAGGAGCTCTCCGGCTCAATTCCTCTCCCTAGGAGCTCAAACAGGGAGGGAAGAGCATAGCTCAGTGTTCTCGATCAACAGTGACCCTTTCCCGGAAGGGTCACATTCATCAATCCAAGTTGCTCTCTGAAGACCAAGAACTTTCGTTTTGGCAAAGGTTTGGTAAGAATATATGCTATTTGCTCGTCACTCAAAATGTGATGGAGTCTTACGGATCCTCTCTACACCATATCTCGGATGAAGTGATATCTAATCTCAATGTGCTTGGCCTTGTCGTGGAACATGGGATTCTCTGCCAATCGGATCCCACTCTTGTTGTCGCAATATATCACTGTTGTATCTGGAATCTGCTCAAACAGCTCTCCAAAGAGCTTCCTCAACCATACTACCTCACAACTAGCCATGCTAGCAACAATGTACTAAGCCTCAGTCGTGCTAAGGGAAACAAACTTATGCTTCCTACTCATCCAAGATATCATGGAAGATCCCAGGTTTAAACAACAACCTAATGTGCTCTTCATGTCAATAACCTTTCCAGCCTAGTCAAAATTAGTATATTTGTGTAGCCTGACATCTCCAACAATATATCTCAATCCAAGATTAATAGTCCCATGTAAGTATCTCAGCACATGCTTAGTAGTGACCCAGTGTGCATGTAGAGGCTCAGTCATAAAAACATATGTCCGATCAAGTGCTCACAAGGAACATTAGCGCCCCAATAAACTGTCGTACTCAAAGGGATTTGCCAAATCAAGTCCAGCAGCTTCTCCACATAACTTCTTGAAGTTCATCTCCATCGGTGTGGCCATGGACTTACATTCCACCATACCAAATCTTTCCAACAATTTCACAACATATTTCCCTTTCGAAAGGAAAATCTCACTAAGTCTCTACCACATGTGAAATTTTATCTATTGCGGCTACTGGAAATTATTCTTCTTACTCGAAAATTAATTATGCAGTTTATTTGCTACAGCAAATAACGAATAAAATCACATCTGCAATTTTCACCATAAAAATGATGCGGAAAATAAAATACTAGAAACTGAGAAATTCTAGCACACACAAAATAAATTTGACACAGTTATTTTTGGACAATTGTCCCCGTAAAAACCCAACTTGGGAAAGATGATGCAGTAGTGAGGGTTTTATTATAAATGTTCAACAGCAATTCTAAGTACAATATTTTAGATGCCTAGGTGGCAATCTAATCTGAAGAAAATACTGGCAAAAATATTGTGAAAATTTTTTCTCAATCCACAACTATTTTTTGCCTCCGAAATAGCTTCCCCAGCCTTTATATTGAGATGTCGACATCACCCTTTGTGCAGTGCCTACACTGGCCCTCTGAATATTTCGACCTTCCCTCCTTCGACTCTTCCAGGAACTGAAAAACTTCCTCCCAGAATGCTACTGCTCCCCTCTTCCACTTTCTATTCACCCTCCGGCTCTATCTTCTCTATTGAGTTGTTGCTACTGAGAAAATCAAACTGCCTGGGCAACTGAGTATCTACACTGGATGATCTTCATCACCACATCGAATTTCTTTTATAATCCACTATCGGAGCACCAACAACCAAGATTAAAGCTTAATCAATGGCTAGGATCATTTCTGGGTTGAACCGTGTGAGTTTCTAGATGATTCATGCCTTATCTCAATTAATACTGATTAATTAATTAACCATGTTCCCTAAGTTTAGACTTGGGAAATATTTAAAAATCGGTTAACAATCTAATTGAGACACTTCTAGGCAGAATTTCCAGAAACGATTTCTAGGTTTTGGAGATCTCATGTATTCTAGCCTCTCCACAAAATTCTATGGCTAGAATACATCCGATGCTACCAAAACTAACACTCCTCTTAGCGAGGAAAGTGTTCTAACGTTTCTGCTTCCTGTAGCAACACTGTCTCTGCATCATCTCCTGTCACATTGCTGATCTCTAGCTGTTGCTTCCCACCAACTACTGCGCAACTCTTATATATGTTGCATCTGTGTTGTTGTTGACCCTGCATCTGCACTGCAACTCCCTCTCATATGTTGTTGTTGCAACTGCAACATTTGCAACATCGAAAATAGCTTGTCCCTGCTACTGAAACAGGTTCTCCACCATACCCATTTGTTCTCTAACACAGACAAACTTAGCTCTCCCTAAAGCTTTCGTTAGTATATTTGCATCCTACTCTTCTGTGGGAACATATTGTAGCTTGAGTACTCCTCACTATACACAATCTCTGATGAAGTGACACTGAATATCGACGTGCTTCGACATGTCATGAAACACTGGATTCTCAAAGAGCTTTATGCAACTTTGATTATCACAATAGACACTGGTAGCCTCCATCCTCTGCTTGAACAAGCTTACTAGCAGCTTCTGAAGGCGATATAGCTTCGCACGTAGTTGTGCTAGCTGCCATAGACTATGCCTCCACAAAGATCAGTGCTACTGACTTCTGCTACACCAAGAAACCATCCCTGATCCAACACTGAAGCAATACCCGAAGGTACTTTTCCTGTCCACTGAACTGCCTGCCCAATCTACATCTGTGTACCCACAAAGTCTGATGTCATCCTCTCGAGTATATTTCAACCCATACTCGATTGTGTCGCGAATGTACCTCAGAATATGCCTCGCTACTACCCAATGTACCCTTTTTGGTTCCACCATGAACTGACTAAGGGTATTGACTGCGAAGCAAATATCTGGCCTAGTGTTGACCAGATACATGAGAGACCCAATGAGTTGTCTATACAAGGTGGGGTCGACATCCTTGTCATCTGATGCATCTATCTTCTTCCAATTGCTAATCATGGGGGTAGACATGGGTCTAAAATACTACATTCTGAACCTCTTCAGAATATCCGTAGCATATCTTCCTTGCCCAAGGAAGATCTCCCCATCCTTCTACCACACTTCCAATCCTAGGAAGTAATGCATCAACCCCAAATTCTTCATGTCAAATTATGCTTCCAGGTTCCTCTTGCAATCCTCTGTGAGCCCTTATGATCCTGTCAAAAATATATCATCCACATATAAAACTAGAAAAAATAGTAAAGGTTTGGATCTACGTCACTCTTGACGAACCCCATCTACTGCAAGTAGGTGTCAATTCAACCATACCATGCCCTGCGAGCCTGCTTGAGCCCGTATACAGCCTTCTTCAATTTGCACACATGCGTGCACCTCTCCTGAGTCTCAAAGTCCTCTAGTTATTCTATGTACACTTCCTCCTCTATCTCTTTGTTCAAGAAGGTTGTCTTGACATCCATCTGGTGAATCTGCCATCCCATCTGAGCTGCTGGAGATATAACTGATCAGATAGAAGTGTATCTGGCAACTGGAGCGAAGGTTTCCTCATAATCTATCCCTTCCTTTTGTGCATACCCCTTTGCCATGAACCTAGCCTTGTACTTTTCCACACTGTCGTTTGCCGCATATTTGATCTTATAGATCCACCTCGAACCTACAACTGGTTTGTCTTCTAGCTTGGGCACTACCTCCCAAACATCATTCGTTGTGATAGAGCTATATTCTTCTACCATGGCATCTATCCATATCTGATATTGTGCGGCCTCCTGAAAGCTAGAAGGTTCTACAACCTGAGCTACTAATGCTTGGTACCTCTCAGGTTGTTTGCCCTATCTTTTGCTCGTCCTAGGAGTTCCAATAAACTCCTTTGCATCTCTTAATGTCTGACGAACCTCTCTGCTGGCTCAACCACTAGTTATGGGAGGTTCTGCCAACTCCTCCTCATCCTGTCTCTATTGCTCCATCTATTGAGAACTCCCCAGCTTTCCTGCACCTGAGGAAATACTGGCACTGATCACAATACTTGACCCTTGTAACTGTCTGCCTGCTTGTCCCACTGGTTGCCCCTACTACTGGACTAAAGGAGCTTTTGTTGACTAATTCTTATCACCTGCAGGCATCTCATGAGACCTCCTGAAAGCACAGTCCTCCATGAACTTCACGTCTTGCCTTACTACTATCTTCCTACTGCTAGGAATGTAGATTTTGAACGCCTTTGAGGTTTTGTTGTACCCAACGAAAAACCCCTTCTCTGCATTCTGGTCCAGTTTGGTCCTTTTATCGTCAGGCATGTGACAATAAGCAACGCTGTGAAAAATTCTAAGGTGGCTGACTTCTGGCTTCCTCCCTATGAAGACTCCTTCTGGTGTTTTCTTCCCCAATACTCTATGAGGAATCCTATTCTAAATATACATTGTTGTGTTACACTTACATCCTTCTACCCACAGAAATATGGGTAGATCTTGGTCATATAACATAGCCTTTGTGGCCCCAACAATGGTTCTGTTTTTCCGCTCTGCTACACCATCCTGATGTGGATTATATGGAGTTGTCTATTCTCTCTTGATGCCTTCCTTCGCACAGAAATCTATGAACTCTTTATCAATATATTCTCCACCATTATCTTAGCGAAGCACCTTGATCTTCTTCCCTGTTGCATTATCCACGAGAGCTTTAAATTCTCTGAAACGATCGAAGACCTCATCCTTGGTCTTCAAGAAGTAGATCTAGGTTTTCCTAGAATGATCATCAATAAAGGTGATGAAATATTCGGCACCGCTGAGAGCTCTAGTGGACATCGAGCCACAAATATTTGAGTATATAGGTCCTAACACACCATCAACTCTGTTGTCACTTCTTGGAAATGTTGCCTTAGCATACTGCCCAAGTACGCACCCTCTACACACATCATCCTGTTCAGTTCCAAGTTCAAGAACCTTGTTATAGTTTCTCTGAGAATCCTGAGTGCTCCATGTTGTAGATGTCTCATTCTCCTATGCCATAATTCATTTAGCTCCTTCCCACTACTATTGTTATTACCTATCAGTGCCATTGGAGAATCGATTTGTAACCGTTACAACCAGTTACTTTGAACTCCAAGATGTCTTTCCTTTTTCCAGCTCGGGTGTTTGACATAAACTTTCTTCCCCACGAAGTGAATATCATACCCCTTATCTTGTAACTAGGATACTGAAATCCAGTTCATACCCAATCCTAGCACATGCAATACATCTAAAACATTGGTGCTTGCTCCTGACTCCCCTTGAAAATCTATGGTACCTCTCCCTACTGGAGTACATTTTGTTCTACTTCCCATAGTAATCTAGAAATCCATCTGCTCCTCTTTATAGCTAGAGAAATATTCTCTAACTCCAGTCATGTGAGTTGAAGCTCCACTGTCTATATACCAGACTCCCTGTGAAGCTGATCCTGCTAAGCAAGAAAATTCTTCTTCCAATCTGGAAGACAAATCTGAAGTCCCTTGAATGTTACTTCTGTCCATGGCTATATTTGAACAAATTTAGTGTGCTATTCTTCTTTTCCTCCCAACACTGATCTTGCTCTACAACCTGCAACTCTGTGTCCAACCAAGATTCTGCTCATTGAAAAATCTGAGTTGCAACTACTTCCTCTGACTGTTGGAATCACTAATTTGGGCAATTCGATTTTCCTGCCTCCTTTCAACTGAAAAATCGAACTGTTGCCCTAGCAACTCGAACTGCCTATTCTAGGCTCTGCGCAGTTTCTCTAGGAATTTTGATCTACTGCTCCCTCTAAACAGCGAAATTCCTTTCTCTGCTTCTGAGCTTCTCAATTGATCAATTAAGCTCTGATACCATGTGAAATTTTATCTATTGCAGCTACTAGAAATTATTCTTCCAACTAAAAACTTAATTATGCAATTTATTTGCTATGGCAAATAACGAATAAAATCATAGTTGCAATTTTCACCATAAAAATGATGCAGAAAATAAAACACTGGTAACTAAGAAATTCTAGCGCACACAATAAATTTGACACAGTTATTTTTGGACAATTGTCCTCGGAAAAACCCAACTTGGGAAAACCGATGCAACAGATAAGAGTTTTATTATTAACGTTCAGCAGCAATTCTAAGTACAATACTTTAGATGCCCAACTGGCAATCTAATCTGAAGAAAATACTCGCAAAAACATTGGGAGAATTTTTCCTCACCCCGCAGTTATTTTCTGCCTCCAAAATAGCTTCCCCAGCCTCTGCGTTGAGATGCCTGCGTCACCCTCTGCGTAGTGCCTACGCTGGCCCTCTGAAGATTTCGGGCTTCCCTCCTTCGACTCTTCCAAGAACTGAAAAACTTCCTCCCAGAATGCTACTGCTCTCCTCTTCCACTTGCTACTCACCCTCTGGCTCTATCTTCTCTGTTGAGTTGCTGCTACTGAGAAAATCGAACTGCCTGGGCAACTGAGTATTTGCACTAGATGATCTCCATCACCACATCAACTTTCTTTTATAATCTATTGTTTGAGCACCAACGACCAAGATTAAAACTTAATCAATGGCTAGGATCATTTTTGGGTCAATCTGTGTGGGTTTCTAGATGATTCACGCCTTATCTCAATCAATACTGATTAATTAACCATATTCCCTAAGTTTAGACTTAGGAAATATTTAAAAATTGGTTAATAATCTAATTGAGACACTTCCAGGCGGAATTTCCAGAAACGATTTCTAGGTTTTGGAAATCTCATGTATTCTAGCATCTCCACAAAATTTTGTGGCTAGAACACATCCGATGCTACAAAAACTAACACCACACCTCTAAGCCCAGGAAGTAGTGCATCAATCCAAGGTCTTTCATTTCGCACTGAGAGGCCAGCTCCCTCTTGTACTCAAGAATAAGAGGCTCTCCACCTATCAAAAATAACTCATCAACATACAACACCGAAATAAGGGGTATAACTTGGACAACTTTGAAGTAGAGGTTCAGGTCGACGTTACTTCTTCTAAATCCAAGCTTCATCAGATAGCTATCAATGCGAGCATACCAAGCCCTGGGGGCCTGCTTCAATCCATAGAGTGTTTTCTTCAGCCTTGCTGTTGGGCCTCCCAATTGTCATGATTTCCTTATCCTATTCTTTAGTTTTAATGTTGTTTTTTTGTCTTTTCCTCATATTTATGATATATTAATTGGTATAATATAGGACTTAGAAGGGATTAGTTCACTTTTATTATTTTTCCTTCTAGATGTGTTATTTTTATTATAAAAGTGCTAATTATTCATGGTTGAATCTTCATTATGAACAGGGATTTTGTGACATATCAGGGGCAGTCGATACTTGATGTTGTTTCCAGACTGTCCATGGTAAAATCGGGATAGTATGATGTTTCCAACTAACCATGGCAAATCAAGCGAGGCTGACTCTTATTTAAGAAAATTTGTTAGGGACAAAGCCCTTGATTTTCTTGTCTGGGCAATATTAAGACTATTTGTAACTAAAAATGAGCATCCTGAGAATCTTTAGATTCTCAAGATCGCTCTTTGTTAAAAGATTTACCATTTTATCTCCCTCAATTGTAGTATAAAGACAGAGGGCTTGTGTCCCAAAAAAGAGATTTTTGTAACTTTTTCATCTATCTGATACACTTGCTAAAAAGCACTCACTGTAACGGTTTTCATAATATAATGCAAAGTTTTCACTGTTGAGAATTAATTTGCTATTCTAGTCTTTTCTACAAGGCAGTCTGACTCCGTAGTTTAGGCCCACTCCTGGATGAGGCACTATCTTCATTTGTATTACTAAGTTCACATTTTATCTTCTTTCATCGATTATTTATTTCATGTATTTGCTAGATTAGTTGTAAATCGTGTGTTTCCTTTGAGTAAAGATAATATTGATAGTTATAATATTGATTTGCAGATATTGTTCCTTTAGAAATTGATTTGTAATCGTTGTTGCTTTATTGTTGTTTCCTAGAGGTTATCTCTTAATTATTGGTGCTTTAATATTAGAATTGCTTTTCCTCTTGCTATTTCTTCTTTCTTGTTTCATGAGTATGGTTTTCCAACGTTGTTCCTTTAATTTTGCAATTGTTGTTTCTTAAGTAGCAACTTAACATTCTATAGATTTTCTTGTTGTTTCCTTTTTAGGAGTGATCGGAATTCAATATTTTTGAGTGGTTTTTAGAGAATACAGTTTGCTTGATTTGAATGCATGCTTTAAGTTAGGAATTGATTCTTTTCATTCTAGTTAATTTGCTTTATGTTAAAGAATTAGTTAGCATTAGTTTTAGAACCATCTCTTGCATATATTTTGCATACAGCCTTGAAATAACCAGACGAATCCTCGGGTTGATAATTTGATGTGTGGTAGTTAGTTGATCCTTTAGAACAATTAATTGACCCAACACCTACAAACATGAGTCTGCCTATCCTACTCCACAAAACCCTATGGTTGCTCAACATATAGTTCTTCCTGATGAAAAACATGTAGAAATGCAGTCTTCACATCTATCTGGTGAAGAGTCCATCCTTGGCTAGCAGCAAGGGCAACAATAGATCGAATAGTAGTATAGCGGGCAACTGGTGCAAAAATGGCATCATAGTCCTCTCCCACTTTCTGGGAGAAACCTCTAGTCACGAACCTCACCTTATATTTCTTGTTACTTCCATCCGCACCATGCTTGATCATGTACAGCCATTTAGAAGTCACAATAGATTTCCCTTCAAGCCTTGGAACCACTTCCCACACATCGTTCTTCATGATGGATTCATATTCCTCAGCCATAGCATCTTTCCATACCTGTTATTTCACTGCTTCTTCAAAAGTGTGTGGTTTAGCTTATATCATGTTGCTCATAGCTACAACATATCCCTGGTATCGGCATGGCTTCTTACTTTCCCTGAAGGTTCCTCTTGCAACAGCATGTTTCTCAGCATGTTGTAATGTGTCACAAAGCCATAGTGGTCTATTCCTGGTAGGAGGACCACACAAAGGGGGATCCAAGGGGTCCATGGGTTCCAAAGGATCATTAGCAACATCAATCTCTGGTTCAGTCAAAGGAGGGCCCTCTTGAATGTCCATAGCATCACCCTTCTTTTCAACATTGGCAAGGGGAGGAGTGTCCCTTGCTTTCTCAAGGGTAGCTTCTTCATCAAATGTCACATCCCTGCTAAACTCTATACTTCTTTGACCAAGCACATATATTCTAAAGGCTCTAGAATTTTCACAATATCCAACAAACCTACCTTTCTTCCCTAAAGATTCCAACTTGTTCCTCTCGTCCTTCAACGCATGAAAGTATATAGGGAAGCCAAAGATCCTCAAGTTTCCAACATCGAGCTTCACTCCAATGAAGACTTCTTCAGGGGTCTTGTCACCCAAGGCTTGATAAGGGGTCCTATTTTGAACATAGACCGTAGTGTTAGCAACTTCTCCTTGCAGAAACTTGGGCAACTTTTGATCATGCAACATGGCTCGAGCAGCTTCCATAATGGTCTTGTTCTTCCTTTTAGTTACTCCATTTTGTTGAGGGTTGTAAGGTACAATGGTCTCTTTCTTGATTCTATTGTTCTTGCAAAAGTCAATGAACTCATTTGAAATGAATTCTCCTCCATTGTCAGACCTAAAGACCTTGATTCTCTTTCCTATTTGATTTTCAATTAGTGCCTTGATGTCCTTGAACATATCAAATGCTTCGTCTTTGTGTTTCAAAAAGAATATCCATGTCTTGCAAGAGTAGTCATCCACAAAGATTATGTAGTATAGGTAGCCACCAAGAGATGTCACCAGCATGGGTCCACATAGATCAGAATGAATGAGTTGTAGAATGTCACTAGACCTGCTCCTACTAGAAGGGAATGGTCCCTTCGACTTCTTTCCATTGGACATCCCAGACAAACTCCATCATGATTTTCTTGAATCTCAGGCATTCCAGAAACCCTCCTCACCTTGGGCAAAGCTTCATAATGAAGGTGAGCGAATCTACGGTGCCACAGTTCACATTGATGATTACTATCATGAACCAATGCTTGGATTGGTCTTCCATTGAATTTATAAAGGCCTTCAATTCTTGATCCCAAAGTGAAGGCATCTCGCAAGCTAGACTCCATAAGCCAAGTAAGAACCTTTCCTTTTATAAAAGCAACCTTCATGCCCTTGTCCTCAAAGGCAGATATAGATATCAAAATTCTTTTTCAATCTCAACACATATAAGACATCATGTAGATGTATGATTTCACCATAGTCCAAATGAAATGAAACAGAACCAAACCCCTTCACTGGATAGGTAGAATTATCCCCAAAATAATGATCTTCAAATTTGTCTCCCTCTCAACAAGGTTTGGGAGGACTTCACAATAACCAGCGAAGTGTCTAGAGGCCCCACTATCTACAAACTAGCTATCAAACGAATCCGAAGGAGAGGAACTAGAAAGAGAAGAAGTAAGAAAGTATTCAAATTTAGTAGTCGTTGCATTATTATCATACCTTGAATTCCTAGATCTCTTTTGAGGATGGTGGCCTTCTTCTCAATCAACAAGAGCTTCCCTTCTTCTTCTATATTTGAACATGTAGTTGTTGTAGCCATTATTGTTGTTGAAGTTGGACCTGGGAGCACTTCTCTTTTCCGGACAGTCTCGTGACCATGCTTGTGACAATTGTAGCATTTATTTTTTCTCAATCTTCTATTGGAGTCATTGGACTCATGAGTAGGCTTTCTTGAATTAGATGGTCTTCCTTTTCCTTTCCTCTTCTTGTCTTGAGCAGTGAATGCAGAGGATTCTCCTTCTTCATGCTTTTGAATTTTCGCTCTAGATATCATCCTGGTCTTTTCTTGAGTGCACTTACCAATGAGCTCATCAAATGTCAAGAACATGTTTGTTACTAATAGTTGTAATAAATGTCTCCTAAATAGGTGGAAGACCTCTGAGTGCAATTAGTACCAACTCTCTATCAAAAGTAACTTCTTCAGCAGACAACAATTGATCCTTGAGTTGGGATATCCTCATGAAGTATGACTGCACAGTCTCTCCCTTATTCATCTTGATGTCCTTGAGTTGATTCTTCAAAGAAAGAATGTGACTCAAGTTGTTGACTTCGTACATCCCAACTAGCTTATCATACATTTCCTTGGACTTCTTCAATTTTGAAATATAAACAATCAAATGATCTCTCAATGAATCAATAATAATCTTCTTAGCTTTGATCTCACCTTTCTTGTACTTAGCTTTGGTAGCAACAGAGGCATTCTCCGGAGGCTTAGGCACTTTGCCTTCAACATATTCCAAGACATCATTTTCATCCAAAGTCACATCCAACCTGGTTCTGCACACTGCATAGTTATATGAGTCATTCAGCTTCTCTTAAATCTTGAAGTAGGAAGTAGACATCTTGACCGAATCAAATAGGCTCCTTCAAATCAGATTCCTTCAAAGGTGATTGCTCTTGTCTCCTTGGGCTTGTCTTCACCTCAACTCTAATACCATGTTAATTTTCCAGTGTTCTATGCTTAACACAATCACTTATAACAATTCTTCTTCAATTAGCAATCAATTTCCAATATAATTTCAATCTTCCAACAACAATAAACAATTGTAGATAGAATAGTAAACCAAATGCACAATAGAAGACAACCAAGAACAATAGAGACATAGTAGTTTGGTCAAAGACCAGGGAAAAACCCCACAAGGGGGAAAACCCTTTCCAAATTCTTCTTCTATTAGATTGTCATCAAATGTTCAGCAGAGAGATACATAGTCCAAGTACATCAATAATGAGTCAAAAAGTCAAACCCTTGACCAACCAAGTCAACTATCCAATATCCAAACCAATATGAGCAATATAGTCAAATATGGTTAAACTTGAATTCTGCAATTACTGGCCAAAGTCAACAACAGTCAACGCAACCCTGATCGGTGAAAGTTAATGGTCAAAATCAGCTCCAAAAGATTCGGTCAACCTACCAAAAGATGTGGCCTCCTTTCCTCAGTGAAAATAGTCCCAAAAATCTACTCATAGGATCTAGTCAAAGTCAAACTTTGGCCTGCAAAAACTCTAGCCAAATTTATGCAATTAGCACTGATCAAACAACCCAGAAAATCTCGGTCAATGTGCCAGTCAACTCAGCTTTCCAAACAGATCCAAAATCCCAAGTGAAAGAAGGTCAAACCAAGTCCAACATCAAAAGTCAACAACAGTCAAAGTCCCAAAACAAAAAGTCAACAGATTCTCTCTCTCCTCTTCGCACGTGTGAGCTTGGACCTACAATTTTCAAAAGTAGTCAAACCAAACAAAAGAAGATGTGAATGTGTGATGATACCTCCAAATGATGCCAAGTGTAATCTATTTATATGAGGTTGAGGAGGTCGAATTTCCTCGCCCAAGCCGACTTGTACTTTTGTGAAGATGTGGATTTCATATTACAAATAATATTTTTCCTTGTGCAAATTAAATTCTTCCAAGGGCTAGTAGGGTCTCCAGAGGATGAGGAGAGCTTCCCAAAGGAGGGAATTTCTCCTTGAGCTGCCAAATTTCAACAATAGGAGATATCATTTTTGACAAGGAGATGGTGAACTCCAATTTGGCATACATCTAAGAGACAAATTTGGACCAAGAACAATGAAGGACAAAATGTCAATCAGGTCAAAACTGCGTTGATCTAAAAAACAAACCTCTACTCATCCTCATCCGTCAATCAAGCTTCTAAATTCAAACTAGGTATATTCAAGGAAACCAATCCTCTAGCAAATGCTAAGAGAATTCTATTTGTGAGTTTTGATCCACAACACCCTATTTAAAATCAATCAAGAGTTCCAAGATTCAAACCCTGTCAACGACAAATAGAGCATGGTATTGTTTTGCAACATAACCTAGAGTTTCCCAAATGGGCAAGAAAAAGAGAAAAAATTGATGAACCACCTTTTCTAGCATCAACATCAACCATGCCACAACATAAGTGCATATTTTCTATTCTTCAACAATGAAAAAAGGGAGGCCGATGGCTAGTTGCCAGAACTCATGGTAGATACTAGGATGGAAGTTAAGGGCACGTCTCCCTCAAATTCAATCAGAAAGCCACATTAACAACAACTAGAAACAACTCACGTAACAATGACTTTATTTGCTAATAGAAGGCTCCCAAAAACAAACTCATGCCAAGCCACCTAATTTAGATGTCTTGATAGTGGCAGAGTTGCACAAAGCAAACTCCAAATTTGCACAAAGATACCACAATTTGAATCTAAGGAGGGAATCCTGATGAAGGCTTCTAAAACCCTTGTTGTCCTTCCAAATTAGGTTACAAATGTGTTGAACGAGTTCCAAAACTATTGTTTGTACCACACATTACCATAGCTACATCCTTCATATGGAAACGTTGGAGGTTGATGATCTAATCTACACGGTGATAGATACAATATTGCAAACACAAGTTATGTTCCTTGAAGTTGATAGACCATTAATTGAGAGGATTATCGTATGCAATATGGTGTTTTCAAGCCACACTCCACATAATAGAAAGCTCGAACCTGCCAAAGAATATCACCACATAGGATTGGCCAACAATACAGATTCTGCTACTGAAAATATAGAGAAAGCCAATGACAAGAAACAAATAAAAGAACATTGTAGAGAAACCACTGAAACTCGAACCCAAAAACTGAATCAAAGTGTAGAATTCAAGTAAACAAGAAGCAATTACCCAAATCCAAGTAGGATCGGAAGTCTTTGATCCCAATGATGTGGATTAACCACTCATGAGAAAAGTCTAACACCAAAGTGTGAATAGAAAACCTCTAATTAAATTTTATGAAATCAAACACTATCTTATAAGCTTTATGTAAGAATGTTGAATCAACAAATTCAAGAGAGAACTTCTCACTAGATCCTAACAACTAGAAAAAAATGACAATAACAAAGATAGTTGGAGAAATTATCTAAACTACTTCACAAGAATGGGAAACCAAAAGACTTCGTCACTCTCAACCAAATAACAATCTCCTACCCAAATAATAATGAGAAATGCATATGTTAAGGATATATTTATGCTAAGACTAAGGAGATATATTTATGTTAAACCTAAGGACTAGAATCCCTATCAAGTCTCCTTCTAACTTCAAACTTCCAATTTCTCCCATAGTTATTGGGACCTTTAGCAACTTCTCTTTTTGGGCACTTTGAAAGTTCTCTTTTGGGTATTTTCAAAACTTCTAACTTTCATACATGCCCAAAACTATCAAAGCCTTTCAAAAATTCCCCCCTCAAACAAGTCATATTTTGCAAGCTTCGGGCTGAACAAACCTGAAACTATCAATACCTTTCCAAACTTTGAACTTTCCTTATGCACTAAAAGTCATCAAGGATTTTCCAAACTTCAACTTTCAAACATGTCGAAAAGCTATTGAGGCCTTTGCAAACTTCAACTTTGGAATATGCCCAAATGTTATCAATGCCTTAGCAAACATCAACTTCCAAACATGTCAGAAAGCCTTGGGAAATCCCAAACTCCAACTTCCACACTCACCTAAAATCCATTGAGCCTTCTCAAACTTCAACTTTCAAGGCTTTTTGAATGTTCCCTTTTGGCACTCTTCAAAACATTGAAGTTTTGAACTTGCTCCAAACTATTGAGGCTCTTGCAAACTTCACCTTTTGAATTGGCTGATAAAGCCACGATGCTTTTCTGAACTTCAAACTTTAATTACGTGCCAAAAGCCATCAAAGAAACTTTAAACTTCAAACTTTCAAATATGCCCAAAATAATTAAGGCCTTTTCAATCATACCCAAAACCATCAAACCTTTTGAAATTCTCCTAGTGCACGTTCGAACTTTGAAGTCATTAGGGGAGATTTGAGGTTTAAAATGGGCCTCCTCAGGAAAATAATAGTTAAAATAATAAAATAAGAGTAATGAACTTCCAAGGCAAAAAAAGAAAACTATTTTTTTAATTGTATTTTCAATTTATCTCCTTATAGGTTTACTCAAATTTCAAGTGTAGGCACATATTGAACACAAAATTAAATTTTGCATCCAACGAATAGCCATTTTGCATGCTTTTGATAGATCCAGAGTAAGATATTCACATATTTTTTGTTTATCTCACTATGGGTCTATCAAAAGCATGTAGAGTAGGTACTCATTGAATGCGGAATCTAATTTTGCATCTCTACACTTGAAATTTGAATAAACCTATAAGGAGATAAGTCAAAAATACAACTAAAAAAGTTTCTTCTTCTCACTCCAAAAATATTGACTCTCATGGTTGACATCATCTTGAATCCTAGTGGTTCCTTAAAGTTGATTTTGATAGTAGATATTTTGTTTTGAGGCCTATTTTTTACCTTGAAATTCCCCTCAAGCCAAATTTCTTCAAAAGTTCTCTCCAAGTAAACATTACAACTCTTAGTCTTCCCCAAGAGTCATTCAAACAGCCACCATCACATGCTTGTTCATTTATGCATTCAACTAATCTTATTTATTTCTTTGTTAGGGATAACTTCCAATTGTGCCCATGAACCTTACATGAGCTTGCAGTGCAAATGGTCTCATGTAACTTGCATTATTTTCCCAAGTTTGCTTGCACAAAATTAATCCAACTTCAGAACCTACTAAAGGAACATTTTATAATTGGGTATTCTCATGGCTTAAAATGCTTGCTCATTAAATCATATCAATAAGCTATAGGAAAATACAAATTTTCCCATTATGTGAAATTGATCACGAACATCACAGAATCATACTGGATTCACTCCATAACCAATCCCATAAGCTTAGTGTTTACTTATCTTATGAATATTAACCATTAGCTTATCATTATGAGCATTTATCTTGCAAAATCAACACAATGTTCAATGAGGCTTTCTATCAAACAATTGGCCTGCAATCTGTATATTCCATTTAAACACACACACTTGCCCAATATAGCCCAATGCTATAACATGTGCTCTAATACCACTTTGTCATGTCCCCAACCTCCTTTTACTACTGTTGAGGTGATGAGGTACTACAAAACAACTCCGAAACTGCTTTATCAACATTCTATAGTGTCCTTAAGATGCCTTCCTTGGCAATCCAGTGCTTACTTGGAGGTTACCTTGCCTCATAAGCTGTCTAAGGGGCTAAATTTAACTTCTAAAAATATTATTACAAAATCCATATGCACATACATGTTAATTTTCTAATCCCAATAAATGATTAATTATTTCCAAGAAAAATTTTCCTCGCTGATTAAAATTAAATTTCAGCTTTACTGAATGAAAAGTACCACTAGGAATTTAACTAGCAAATAAACTTAATTTTCAAAAGAAGCAAAACAGCCAATTTCCACAAAAAATACACAAAAATATTCACCCTTTGAAATCTGCCTTTCATTTAATAAATTTCCAAGCATACAAGGGCTCCCTTACTACGAAATAGCCCACTCAAAAAAACAATATTAGCTACAACAAATTCTAGGAATAAACTGGGCACCTGTACAAGGTTTACGACCCTCCCAAAATTTCTAAATCAGCCACAAGCATCTTGCTGACTACTGATGCGAACTCATATAGTCTGTACGACCTCTCTAGACTGTTATACAGTCACACTACTAGTCAAATATGCACCCTGGTCCATTGTACAACCTGATCTATGCCTCAAACTATATGGTATGCCCCTGTAAAGCCATGGCCTCCACACTTAGATGATTCCCTTGTTGCTACAGACTGTTCTTGTCTTCTTCTAGCTGAATGAATGTGCTTCTTCACCCAACCACTAAGATCTCGCTATCTCACCATGTCTTGTGCTCACTAATTGTGTCTTCTCCCTTAACCTCGCCTTCTTTTATAAGTTTGAGTTATGACTAAATCCACAACCCGAATCTCCAAAGTGATCAACATCACTTGAGATCAATGGTTGAGATTTATCTAATTCACTAATTCAAAAAACCATTGCATTTCATTAGATTAAACTCAATCTTTTCATTAAAAGAAATCACTTTAATAATTAAAGTAATTGTGAAGGTTAAAAGTCAATTACACAACTTCCACAAGTCTAGACACTTTTAACTGTGTGAAAGTACCTATCTGAGCTACAAACGTCAACATTCCCACTTAGCGAGGAAGGTATTCAGCACAACTTCTAGCTTCTTGTTGTAAAACACAAACTTCCTTTTCACCAAGGGTTTGGTGAGAATGTCTACAATTTTCTCATCTATGGAGATATACTAAACTTCACTACCACCTTCTGGACCCTATCTTTGATGAAGTGATACATAATCTCAATATGCTTGGACTTATTATGAAACACTGAATTCTCTGAGAGTTTGATACAACTATGATTATCACAATGTATCATTGTAGGCTCCAACTCCTAGCCAAATAATCATGTAAGCAATTTGAAAATCCAACTAGCCTTACAACTTGCCATACTCACTGCCATATACTCTACCTCTTCTGAATCATTAGAGGAAATTTCAACCTAAAAGTGCCCATGAAATTTTCATGTAATTTCCATGTCAACCAATCAAAATCCTTTAAATTTAAAAAGAGGTACATGTAAATATTTTGGAGGGAAAACAAGAAATCTAATTTTTTTAATTGTATTTTTTGTTTATCTCTTTATAGGTTTACTCAAATTCCAAGTGTAGACACTCGTTGGATGCAAAATTAAATCCCACATCCAATGTCTACCCATTATGCCGACTTCCGAGCAGGATGTGGGATGTGGAGCCTGAGATCTCTGACTTGAACCGGACATTGAATGCCATGACTCACCTCAACCTACTTGAGGATATTGTTCCACCACCAGTCTACCCTACTAATGCAACTTCCTACTTTCCAGGACCCCCATCATCTATTCATGATGTATAGTTGCAATATGCAGAAGATAATGCAGATCCATTTGAGGATATGTAAATGTATTTACTATTATCATTTATGATATTATCCTTTTTGTTACTTTGTATGAGGGAGGATGCATCATTTTAGTGTTTCATGCTCATATTTATAATATATCTAATGGTTTTAGTTCTAAAAGTGTTTGATGGTTTCAAGGAGTATTTGATTTTTGAACTCTAAAGTGTTTTTTAAAATTTTAAAAATATTATTATATTTTAATTTTTTTGTACTTGACATATCCTTGTCGTATCTAAATCTTGGAATTTCAAAAAACTAGCGAATCCGGATCCGGATCCGTATCTGTATCCGAATCCTAGTAACTTAGGGATCAAGTGTATGCAGGGTGTTTCAAGCTAGGTTAGCAATGAGAACAGGTGTGTTCTCAAAGTGAAACAGATTGCCTTGTAAGAGACTCTATTGCTCAAACTCTGTCAAAAAATACTACAACAAAGAAAGGGTTTTCCCAGTTGGGTTTCCCAAGAAAAATAATTGTGTTGAATTGTGTGACTGTGTTTTTATCTCTGCATTTTATTCTGCTGCTTATCTATTGCTAAGAAATTTTGTGTCTTGGTGAAAGAAAGTTAGTTTCAGATTATTCATCTAAGCATTTGCAGAATTTCGTGGAAAATTAACATTCAAGGCCATCCATTGAACGAAAAACTTATTATTGCCGCCTCTCCATACCCACAAATGGCTGCCTAATTCCAATCATGGTAAAATCTGCCTGGAAAAAACAATGGAAGATATTTTCTTGCATGAGACCCTGTTTTCTTCCCAAGGATATGACAAACATGACACTTGTACTTAGACCATACCCACAAGTCAAGGATTGATGGGACAATTTGTAAGGAAAGCATAGGCAAGAAAGGACAGTATTTCCAAAGGGCAATGACAAGGTCAAATCAGACAAAACACCACCTTTCCTCTTCCCCTCTTATGGTATCATAGTCTCCTCGTTGCTCCCTCAAGCATCTAATTTGATGGATATTATATTATGATGCATTTTGCTTTTGATACATACTTTTATATACATATGACTATATCATGGAAAATATACCCACCACATTGTAAACCCAGCCCACCACCTAGACTCTTATACATACACTAGTTGTGCCTTAGCATTGAGCTCTAGGCTAGGAATATTTATAATGCATTTTACTTCTCTACAACATGGGGTCATCAAATCTCAGCCCATACTACTTGATTCTCTTCACATAAGCCAATTCACACAATAATACATGATTATTACATATTATATCCCAAGGGTCAAAACTATGATATTACACAAGGATGTTCTCAATATGTTCCCTATAAGAAGGGGTCATCCTGAGGACATCCCTCAACCCCGCAAGGGATGCCCAAGTGCCCCTTGCAGTGTTCATAAATGCATTTTTCATTTCTCATATCGGTGGAGCCTAGCTACGTTTCTAAAGCATCCTACCCCTTCAAAACCCCTAAAAATCTTCATTTTGCAAGTTTGAGCTTCCAAAGGCAGCAACAAGTAACTAGTTATTTTGAGTTTGAAGAAGCATTTTGTAGCAAGCAGCAACAAGGTATAAGCTTGGACCTATGGCGGGATCTCGTTTGGAGCATGTCCAAGCTTGGTTTTTAGATTTCCTTCTGCATTTACTGGTTTTCCGTTCAAGTTTCAACTCTTTAGTTTCATGTTCTCTTCAGGTTTTGCATTTTAGCTTTCAAAACCATCCATTGAAGCCAAAACTTATTATTGTTGAGAACTATGAACATATAAACTAGTATGTGTGTGTTATAGGCTGTAAGTCAAGAATCAGTAAGATTATATGAAGATAGTCGTGTGAAAATCATTAATTAGAATCAAGTGTCAAGGGTCCAATTTAAAAACAGGTGTTCAAGTGTCAAGTTAAGAGGAGTGTGTCTCACATGAAAGGTCAAAGGAGAAAAATAGTCATAGGATACGAATTCTGAGGGTCAAGGTCAAAAAATGATAAATATACAATATGTAAATTTTGGAGATTGAGAGAGCGGGATCCATATCTTGTAGTGTTACCAAATAACTTTTAATGCAGGATTACTGTCTCTCTAAATCTCTGTGCTTAAATGTGAATGTATTTGTTGTCTTGTATCCTAAAGTTTTTGTGACATACATTCCGAATTGATTCTACATCGTATCAGAGGGTTCCTTTGTAATCCTGCAATCCTGTGAGGAAGAGGAAGCATTCAAAAGCCACTACGATCTTGTAAAAGAAGCAAATTTGAGAATTGAAGATGTCCAGGTTTGTTGCATGTCCACAATGCTGTAAATAAATGATCTGTGTAAAAGTTTGTTGTGACAACTTAAGTAATTCCATGTGAGCATCATTTCATGATGAGATTATGCTGTAAATAAATTTGCTCTGCATAATCTCTGTAAAAGTCTGTTGTTACTCAACATCAAGTAATCCAGCTGAGCAGCTTTTCGTGAAGAAATTATTTAAATTTCATTGCTAGAGATCATACATATTGGAAATTGTTTTTTAATTATTGTTATTATGAAGTATGCAGTCTTTGTTACTGGTCCACTCTAAACATTAATGAATGAAATTTGTATTAATAAAATGTTGCAGAAAAGAAAACATGAAGCTTGGGGCATAGATAGCCGTAGAGGCACTGAACGAATATTGCTATGCAATAGGCATAAACAGATTATGCATAAGGAGGGTAGTGGAATAAGGTTTTGTAGGGATCCAATGGAAAAACAAAAAGTTTACCTTGCTCGCCATTAAGTTGTATTTGTAAAAAGCATTATGGTAGTCTTATATTGAAGGAAGTTGGTTGACACCATAGAAGACACCTATGGCACTACAATGTCATTGGAAAAAGACAATCCTTCGTGTTGGAATTGGTTTAAACAAAATGAGACTAGGAAAAGGATGCCCACAGCAATTCTAGTTTAATCTGAGATGAGGAAGAACCATGTAAACAGGCCAGGTGAGAGAAGCAGTGCATATATTCATCAAGCAGCAGTGCATTTTGAGTAGACTTGTCTGCGTAGGCTTCTCTCTTTCAGGGTTGTGTCAACTGAAATCTTTGTCAGAGGGCAGATTGGTTCGTGCCCAATGGATAGAACAAAATTTAAGCCTAAAATGTTTTTAGCAACTAAATATGTGATTATGTATGCCAAGGCCAAAATCAGTTGATGCTTTTAAGTTTTCAAGTGTTCAATGAAATGCCAGAATGAAATCTGATCTCATGGACTGACATGATCATACACTATTAAAGGTGACTGCAGAAAGCAGATACAGCTCACAGACAGAGAGTGATAAATGTAGGATTAGGAAGAATGCTAAAGGCAACAATAATGTAGCTTGCAGAAGGCAAGCGAATTGAGTGGGGGAACGAGATACATTAACAGCAGAAAGAAGTAATGCAGGAAACTTTGGAGACATCAAAGAGGATGAACAATAAATAGCTGAAACAGTAGCACTCATATATGAAGGATCATGGAAGAACAATAATGCAACAGGTGCAGAAAGGATGTAGCAGATGAGGCAAACAAATGGTGTAAGACCCTAAATTACAAGAGATATATCCAAAATTTGTAATTTACTCAGACAGTTACTGTTCCCAGAATATGAAACTTATCTTAACAAATATACCAGAATCCATAATTTTGCCATAAATTTAGTGAATTTGAAAATAAAATGCAGAGGAATACCTGGAAATTACTTTGAAGATGTTTCTTGTTTGATGTTTCTCAATTTGCTCCCGTTACTAAAAGACTAAAACCTCCCAGCCAAACTGAGCACAACTTCAGTGCCCAGCGCCAAGTACTCTGGCCCCATGCCCAAAATTTCAAGAACAACTGAACTCAGACTTCCTTCTATCAGTGGCATGGAATTTCCTCCTTTCTGTAATTTCCCTTCTCTATAATTCTTCCCCTCTGTCATTTTTTCCCGCTTGGTCTTTGTGTGTTTGGATAAATACTTGTTCTCAGGCGGTCGCCACCCTCTTCCACCGCCTTCATCCAATTTTATGCATTAGTCATCTGTTTTACGTGTTGCCTCAAGGTGAGGTACGTTAATATAAAGTGGTCGGTGAGTTAATCTTTACTTCATTTTTTTTAAATTATAATATTTAAACAAAATGAGTATTAATAGATAAATTTAATTTATAATATTAGAATAAATTAATGGTTATCCATATAGATGTGTCAAGTGTTTGATATATAAAAAATGAATATTAATATTTAAAAATGAAATTTGTACATATTTGCATTAAGGGGATTGAAAGTGTTAATTTTATTTAATAACCTTATAATTACAAAATATTTGATATGTATCTTTTGAGAGTGTTGAATTTTAGGTAATACTTCCATTCTTAAATAATTTAGGTATTTGAATAATTATTTAATAAATATACTAGTGCAAGGCATGCAATGTATGCATATGTAGCTATTATATGCATACATCGCATACATGCTAAAACCCTTTTGCCTATAAACCGAAATGGGTCATTACAAATGGCAAAAATGACCATTTTATAGCCTAGGGACACCCAAAAGAAATTGTGAGTTGTAAAGACAGTCACTTTCAACTACCCAGAAAAATCAGGAATTGTGCAGTGGGTGGTGCAATTCTAGGACATTTTGACTTTTGTAGCTCGGGCAGGTACTTCTAGCCTTGTTTCTTGACTAGAAGGACCTTGTTTTGCCTATTTAGGAGGTTGCATGTGACATGCAAGGCATGCATGTGAGTTGCATGTGACATGCAGAGTTTGCGTGTTGATTGCATGCAACATGCAAGGCATGAATTTGAGTTGCATGCAACATGCGGAGTGTGCAAGTGAGTTGCATGCAAGCAGATGAGTTGCATGAGACATGCATGTAATGCAAGCTAAATTTATGACCGGTACTTGAGTTAAAGTAAAGAAAGCTAAAGATAAGAAAGTTGACTAAAGTTAAGTAACTTATCTTCAATTAACTTAATGAGCTAATTTTGGCCGTCAATCTTAGCTTAGAAAAGTTATAAATTGAGCCCAAGGTTTGAGGCAAAGACACAACAGCGGCACTAGCCTCAGGAGGAGGCGGAGTGTGATACTCCAGGTTGCCAGGTCTGAAGAAGGTGCAAGGAGCAGCGAGGGGGATAGATCTAGATTAGCCAAGGAAGATCGAAGGACAGATCTAGAGCTTGATTACTAGATAACTCCAGGTTTATTGTTGTGTATGTGATTCCTTAGTTGGGCCATTCTCTTAAGACAGGAGCCCAAGTAAGTTTTGAGTTTTTCTTAATGAAGAACTGAGTCATTGGGCAGAGGATCTGCAACACTAGCTATGGGCCAGCAATTGTTGGTAGAGTTGGTAGCCAATAGCAGGTACGAAAGACAGTGCCAACAGCCAACAGGATTGGCGGAGGTCAACCCTCAGAGGAGAGAGGGAGACCGTACCAGTAGGGGAATTGGTAGCAGAGTTCGTGGGTGTCTCAAAGGACCAAGACAAATCCATAGCAGTATTACAAGAGCTTAGCACAAATCGATGTTAGTGATAGAGATTGAGCAAGAAGCTCTGAAGACTAAGTTGATATTGGGGACTCAACATTCTAATCTGGAATATGGGCAAAAGGCCTCTTCCAAATCTGTCAAAACCAATTGGTATGAGCTAACATTGATGGATGCTCAGGAGCATGGTTGGAAGGAACAAGTCTTCAAATTAGATTTTGAAGCAGGTAGCAGAGAAGTCTTCCAATCAAAGGGAGCAACTACAACAGCAGATGACGTGGTAGTGTTGGAGACATATCCAAGTGGAGGAGATTCTTCCAAAAGTACCTCTTTCGCTAAGAGAGAGTGTTGATTTTTGTAGCTTGGACAGGTACTTCTAGCCTTGTGCCTTGACTAGAAGGACTTTGTTTAGCCTCTTTAGGAGCTTGCATGCGACATGCAAGGCATGCATGTGAGTTGCATGTGACATGTGGAGTTTGCATGTTGATTGCATGCAACATACCGAGTGTGCAAGTGGATGAGTTGCATGTGACATGCATGAGACATGCATGTAATGAAAGCTAAATTTATGATTGGTACTTGAGTTAAAATAAAGAAAGCTAAAGATAAGAAAGCTAACTAAAGTTAAGTAACTTATCTTCAATTAACTTGACGAGTTAATTTTGGTCGTCAATCTTAACATAGAAAAGTTATAAATTGAGCCTTAACTGTTGAAGCAAGGATACAATAACGGCACTAGCCTCAAGAGGAAGGGAGTGTGATACTCTAGTGTATCGGGTCCAAGGAAGGTGCAAGGAGCAGCGAGGGAAAGAAATCCGGATCAATCGAGGAAGATCAAAGGACAAATTTAAGGCTTGATCAACTGGATAACTCTAGGTTTATTGCTATATATGTAATTCCTCAATTGGGCCATTATCCCAGGATGGGAGCCCAAGTAGGTTTTGAGTAATTTTAATGAAAAATTGACTTGTTGGGCAGAAATTTGTGTCTCATTGTGATTCAGATCATGTAATTTGCTTCCGCTAAATTTTATGTGTTAGGAACTTAGTCATGTATTTGTTCAGTAAGTAATGTTGGAAATTAAGTACTAGGTGTTGTGTCCGGATAAATTCTAACACACATGAGAAGATCGGAGAGGATGTAAAAAGAAGGAATTGTGCAGTGGGTAGCGCATTTCTAGGACATGTGAGAATATAAGAGAGGATGTTTGTATGCAATTATCTAAGAGAACAAACGTAAATGTGTTTTTGTGTTTTTGGAGGGGTTGAAAGAGCATATACGGATTTTAGATGTTTATTTTCAGGGAGTTCAAAGCAGTAAATAGAAACTTAAAGGGGGTTTAGGCCAAGATAGTTCAAATTACTCTAAGAAATAGCTGGTGTCCACAAAAATTTGACGACTGGCACGTATGAAGATACTATGAGTAATCTACAATCAGGGCTTTGCGATGCTGCGATTCTCCTCTGCTGCAGTAGCTAGGGTTCGGCCCTAGTCGACCGCTCCTCCTCGCAGCAGCTTCCAAATAGCAAGCTTATGGCCTCCATGGCTTCCGAATTTTTGAAATCTCCAGCGTCTCTGATCGTTGTGACGATCCAGGTTGCAGCTCCTCCCTCTTTGACGACTAATCCTTTGTCTTCGTCCTCTGTTTTGGGGGAAATTCCTCTCTCCACGATGGCAGATTCACTCTCGCTTTCGGATTCTGAGTTTATTGTTGCTAAGGGCATCGATTTGGCCTTTGTGTCTATGTCGTCTAGCCTTTTGAAACCCTCTGTGTCTGAATCTGTTGACAAAAGCATCGCTCCTCCCTCTAGTTTGGAGGGCTCTCGGAAGACGACATCTTTGTAAACTTTTCGAGATATTGTGAAATTTGCAGCCAACGAACATCTTTCTGGACCAATTGTCCTCAAAGCCCCTTTGTTGGAAGTTTCTATGGTGTCAGAAGCTATCGACGATGCAAAGTTCTTCTCGGAGCATGGTCTAATATGTAGATTTAATGGACACTAGCCACGTTTAATTGAACTCCATTCATGGATCTCTGAGCACTGGAAGTCGCTTATCTCTGATGAGCTGAATATTATCCTTTGGCCAGAGGGTTCATCGTTTCTATCTTTGACAAAGTAGAAGATCAGCAACTGACCCTTGAATCTGGTCTGTGGTTTTGCGGAAGTGCAGGGTTGTCTATGCAACCCTGGCTCCCCTCTTTCTACCCTATTTCGGCTTCGATTTCTACTGCCCTTGTATGGGTAAGACTTCCTAATCTTCCTTTGCATCTATGGAATCCTTCTTCTTTGAATGCCATTGGAAATGCTTTAGGTCAATTTTATCGTCGTAGTGATGATAACATTCAATATCTAAAACCCATGTATGCTCGCATTGCGTGGAAATGGACTTTAGCAAAGGATTTCATGCAGAAATTAATTTGACAGGTCCAGATTACCTATGGGTGCAAAAGTTGGACTACGAAAATGTTTCCCTCCGCTGTAGAGCTTGTTATGAAACAGGACACTCATTCAAAAATTGTCCTAGAGCTGTGAAGATCAAAGCCAAGAAAAATAGCCGCAACCCAAGATGGTGGGATGGGGCCAAGTCTAAACACTATATGATTTTTCAGGAAGATCTCCCCACAGCTATCAGTAAAGAGGCAATTCAAGAACCCAAGAGTGATTCCCACCAGCCTCATGGAAGATCAGCAACAAGCCAAGAGATGGTGGAATGTACATAGGGGGCCAAGGAGAAATCTGAGAATTTTGGTTCCCCAAATGCTCCTTCGGTCAAGGACAAATCAGAGCACTTTGGTGACTCCATAGTCTCCTCAGAAAACACGATTAAAAATCATCCCTGGGCAGATCAGATAGAAGAGAACAATCCAAAAATGATCCATGGTAAGTCTCGTGACAACAAGCAAGAAGATGAACCTCCAGATTTAGCAGATAACACAAGATGGACTCAAGTGAGGAAAAAATACAGAAACACTTCACCAAGGAAAACAAGAAGTCAGACAAAGTCAAACAAACCCCGATCGTCGGTTCAAGCAAAGGAAAAAACGATGAATTGGACTGGAGTGGAAGAAGTCGGGCCTGCTAGGCCTGTTTAAATTTCTATGTGTTTATGTATTGCAAATATGTTTTGCTTTTGGGTCAGTTTTTTAGAGTCTATTGAAAGTTTCAAAGTAGAACTATAGTGCAGAGAGCCCATAGAGGACAAAAGGCTTTGTTATGGATATATTGGAATGCAGAAGCTGCAGAAATGAGTAGTCATTAATGTAAATGGTTCTGGCCATGCAATCCAGCTTTTATAATAGAAATCTAACCGTTTTGTTAAAAAAAATACTTGAGTGAGTTCTAATTAGACCAGAAGTTGATGATAAGGAACGATAAAACTTGACAGGTGCAACACATCTATGGCTGATTTACCACTGATTTACAAGAGGGAATTTTTTAGGAGTGAAATTTTGTGAATTGGCAATTTTTGGACATTTTCGGGAATATATATATATATATATATATATCTTCACCTATTTGGTCAAAAATTCGCTTATTTATAACTTTTCACATATATGTGATTAAATTGATGATATCCGCCAAAAATTTACCAGTTTTAATAGTAAATTTAAATGTTATTTATTGAATATTCGAATATATTCTATATGTATGATTTTTCAATCTAGAATAGTCACATATAGGCTATAATACCATACATAAGCATAATATTTGAATACTTAAAAAATACCCTGATTTACGGTTAATGTAAATTCTGATTTTGCCAAAGAAAATGAATTTTATAAGACAAAGATTTCCCTCAAACTGATATCTAAGCAATGCATTGTGAGGAGTTTGGCATATGACGTGTTTACAGAATAACTGTTGTAGCCCATGGAAGCATAAGACCAAGCAGAGGCTCTAAAGCACTTATGCCTGGCTTGCTCATTATTTTTTGTTGTTTCGATTAGTACATCATGTATGATCATTGATCATTTTGACATTATGTATCGAAAATTATGTAAAATATTAAAATAATAGATAAAAAAAAAGGTGTAATTTGACATTTTTACCATGGTTCATGATCTTTAATGTATGGATGTGTCATCTTAATATATATGGTGTATGGTCCTACAGATGTCTATATATTATGAATGATGATTTATTAATGAAAAAATTAGCAATTTCATTCTTCTATATTTTTAGGGGGTCCCTATGTCCTATACCCTGTCATCCCCTGTTGCTGTCCCCTGAAATTTGGAGGGTATCTCGAGCCATATCCTGAAATTTTCCTCCCATTGCTCTGGTCCTCATCCCCAACGAAACATAGGTTGGGTATTATCATGCCCAACGAAGATAAGTTTACCTTAGTACCTAAACCTACGGGTTGCCATTAATAGGATCGTTAGTTAACTTGATACTAAAACTCCTTAGACACTAATATTCATCAATACTCAAGGCAATTGAAAAATATGAATGTTGCAAGCAGAGAAAGATATCTGACAAAAGCCTTCTCTGCTAGATATTAGAAATGGTTGTTTGCTGACGAAGAGTCCTGAAAATTAAATTGACTATACGCAAAACAGTAAACTTCCCCAAAGGATGACCAATTGATCGTTTACGGACGAAGAGTCCTGAAAATTAAATTGGCTATACGCAAAATTTCCCCAAAGCATGAGCATCTGATTATAAAATAATCAATTGATGAACTTAAAAAAGGTTAGTTGTCAGTTATATTGTCTTCACTCTTCAGCATTATGCTTGGAAAAGAGGTACACATCAAAATACATCACGCTTATGGATTAAATCAATTTGCTATGATGTTACTTATTTTTGCAAACTAGTCATGCCGGGTATCAAACCTAGGACCTGCCCTTGGCCAACAGGAGATTCCACCATTGGGTATATGCCCCTTTTCGTAATGGACTCCTTTAATAGGTCAGATGCCCCTTTTTATAGTGGGATCCTTTAACATTGCGATCTGAAGGAGTGGATCGGTGCCTCCAACACCCTCTTGCAAGAAACTTTGGCCCAGGTCTCATGGCCACCTGAATCCCACATAGCTTTGATACCATGTTGAAAACTAGCCAGGCTGGGTGTATATCTTAGCGACATGCCACCTTCATGACAAGCCCTCTTAACAGTTTGATCA
Organism: Pinus tabuliformis; assembly: GCA_031772625.1. Taxonomy (NCBI): domain Eukaryota; kingdom Viridiplantae; phylum Streptophyta; class Pinopsida; order Pinales; family Pinaceae; genus Pinus; species Pinus tabuliformis. The sequence continues at coordinate 1,128,626,679 of CM062811.1, read as the reverse complement.
AAAGATGTGGAATATCACCTCCAGCACCTCCCTTCAAGCCACACTTTGGCTCAAACCTCCTAGCCTCCTTGAGCCTCTGATATCATGTTAAAAACTGCATAGGCTAGGAATTAAACCCCGGACATAGCACCAGTCAAAGGGCTGCTCTACCACTAAACTGCATGCCCTTCACAATAGGCACCCTCCTAGGACCTGTACCAGTCAAAGGGCAAACCTCTTTAATCACAGGCTTAAAGGCTCGATCTAAAGGTGTGGATTGCTACCTCCAATACATAGATACAATCAGGATTTTCCCATGGCGGCACAACTCTTGTAGAGGTTTAAGATGGTAATTCTAATAGCGTGGCACAAACTTGCATCTCATGGAGACCGAGTCAATTTCAGTTTGCAGAGTGTAAGGCTAAAGACAGAGAAGGCTATAATGCAAGTCTGGAGAACCTGGCCTCTGTTACACTGGTAGGCTTGAGCATACTATTTTTCCTGTATCTTGTAGAGGAAGACGATCATACAATTGTATTTTATCTGTCTCCAAACCTTACAACCACATGTACACAAGTTCTCGCACAGACATGGATGCTAAATCGAGACTGTTAAGATTCTCTGTCAAGCAAATTCAAGTAGGAAAAAGCATAGAAAAACTCACTGTGTGTCTTCTATTAAAACGTTTTCATTGAAGACCACTGTTGGTAGCATATCTCTGAATTCCTTCTTCAAACCGCATTCGGTGGGCTGCATTTCATTCCACAAGATCTGGGATGTCAATGTGCTGCCTTCAAAATTTATAAATAGAGATAAAAAATCAATAGAAGAAGTGACATAAAACTGATCTCATGATCAAACATAGAATTTGAGATCAAACAACATATGCAAAGCCGACCATATAAATGAATGAATCCCCTAGCCTAATAGTGACCTTGAAAATAACTGATAAGAGGAAATACATACAAGTAACAAAAAGAGGAATAAAACCAATCTAACCAATGAAAGGAGGAGGACAGTATCAATGTGGAATGACATCACATCATAGGGGCATGTCATTATAGTCAGATATGAAAGCAGGAACCGACATTTTGCAAGAGCAAAATCAAAACCAAACAGGAAACTTAATTACCTCTGAGGTGAATCCTCTAGCTTCATATTGAACCATCATATGTGCAGCTGCCCATGCATTTCTCCTCCTCCGCAAGTAAAGCATATAGAAGAGCAACAGAAGAACAAGCGTGAAAAGAATAGGTATCGAAAATATGAATGCTTGGTACAGCTTAAGCTCGGGGAGAGGTGGCTGGCAATGTGAAGAACATGAGGAAGATTTATCTGTCATTTTTACTCCAAATATGGCGTGATCTGATCCCACACCTAATAATCTAAAACGCGACTACAACTTACCGATCAAATGTGGGTATAATCAATCTGAATAGATGACCCCAACACCGCCCTACCATCATCAGAACTCCAAACTAAATGCTGACATTGCTGGGGTGGCTTTAACTGGGAAACGCTGGGTGCCAGTAATGTTTAATGATCACCATGGACAAATACATGCGATGAACTTAGACCTTAATGTCCGTCCATGGTTTTGCAGATCTCTGGGGCTCTGAATAAGTATTACCAGGCTCTGTCTAACTGGGCATCAAAGTAATCAGCCTCCCTTTATACCCACAAAAGCAATTGCAGAAAAATGTACGGAAAGGAAAGATACCGGGTGGAAATGGAGAAACCAAATCCATTAAACTCTAATCGAAATAGTTTAGATAGGACTCAGGAGAAAACGCAGATTGCTAGGGTGCAATGTTTCCTGTAATTATGGGTTGGTGATTTTGCTGTTTCTGCACTCCACTACATCTCTCGACCTCTCTCTAGTAAAGCACGTAGGGGGTCACATTTGGTAGGCGTAACCCCAGATCTCGTTCATTGATGTCACGCTCCTCATGCTGACCCTCTCTCAACTTTCCATTGGCCACATCGCTATAAGACACCTAGGCTACTGTTAATGCTTTCTCAATCACGAAGCTCTTAATACCCAAATTGTGGGATTGATAGCGATATATTTTTACCAGATTGATATATATTTTTATTTTATGGTAATGGAGGCTAAATATTGTTTATCAGGGGTTGATGTAACAAGTCTGTCAAACAATGTTATGTGTAAAGCTCAATTTTCTAATTAACTTGGTGCACTTCACATGGGTGTTATATTGTGAGGTTTTATAGGAAAAGGGCTGAATACATTGTTATATTGTGAGGTTTTATAGGAAAAGGGTCGAATACATTAACCAATGAAAAATAATTTTATAAGTTTAGTGTACGGTTAATTCTTTCTTTCTTATCATCTTTTCATCTTTATTAAACATAACTATATGAATACATATAAATAAATATGTATAAAGATTAAACCAAGTATATTCCCTTAAATTATTTTAAAAAAGTTTCATAATAATAATTTTTATATTTTTATAAATATTATTTTGGTTCCGTATTATTTTAAATATATAATAATTTTAAAATTAAGATAGTTTGTAAAATATCATATACATTAAAAATATTCTAATTCATCTATTAAATATCACATTTTTGTTATAACATCTATCAAACCATTAAATTGATGTTATAACATCTTTTTTTTTCACTCTCATGTTATTATATGTTATTATCATAATTACATAATAATATTATTTCTACTAAAATCATAATTTTGGATATTAGTTTGAGGTTTAAATTATCATGGGGATGTGATAACAATCTCTTATCACTGATATTATCATATTTTTAATGATATATCTTGTATTTGTTATCTAGGATATGTAATAAACTAGCCTAGTGAGGCAGTCTAGTTAGTGACTATCAGTGAGCGAGGACATTGGTCCCTGCGTCCCGAGTTCAAGTCCTCCTAGGTGAAAAATGTAATCAAAGTGACCAAAAAGTGAACAATGGTTATATATATATATATATATAAAAGCATATCCTTTGTCCCACAAACAAGGGGTTTAATGCACCAAGTTGGTGTGTGGGTTGACCATAAAGATAATGATTAAATTGGGATTTTGTTCCAAATTAATCTCATTATTCTCTATTATGTATGTGTGCTAACATCCTCAATTGTTGTATGTTGTGAACAATATCACATTATGACAATTGTGAGAGGGAGATGGTTTATAAAGCATTATTTTTGCAAATAGGGAAGTTGGCATTGGGGTGCAAATCTCTGTGTTGATGTAACAACAGCCTACTTCTTTATGATATTGGCATTGCTCACTTTGATACTTACATTGTCAATGTTTTCGATGTCATGCATGGTGGTTGTTTGTAGGTGATATTTATGTAAAATGTTATATGTTATCTTTACTATGGCATATCCTTATATGGGAAAATATGTTTTAAAAATAATCTCATATATATATAACAATTGTGAGATAGAGATGATTTATCAAACATGACTTGTACTAGAAGTTCTAGCAATTTAAAAATTACCTTTTGAATATAAATTTATGAATTTATATGATTACATATTTATTTACTTTATTGTTAACATCATGTCATACGGGTCATTTGATTTGTGATATAAGAAGTTATAATTTACAACTATATATCTTTATGATAAGATTCTATTCTACATCAATCATCTCTCTTATTTATAGATCATGTTTATGTTTTATTTTCTAGAATTTCACACATTTAAAACACCAATAAATCAAATGAAGCAATTTTCCCCTCTTCTTCTCTTCAAAATATGGTCAATTAATTTTGAATCCTTTAAAATCTCTTTATAGATTACAGTTAAAAACATGTATTTATAACTAATAATACAAAAAAATAATGTTTTTTTAATTACTATTTAATAATTTATGTGAAAGAAGAGATCAATTATTACATTAATTGTAAAATTCTAAAAGTTCTAATATTATAATAAGAATTGCAAAAAGGTATCAAAGGATAAGGATCTTCTTGTTAGAATATTTTTACTTTATTTCCCGAGGGAAAAATACGTAATTTCATTCATATATATGACTAAAATACATTTTGTAGATACACAGAAAGTGTATTTCTAAAAACCAACAAGATCCAAAAGGATCACGGAAGCCTATCAGAGTAGAAAGGCCATGATAGCTATCAGAAAGCAAACAATTATACAATAACATATATAAACTATTCAATAAGGTGAGGCATATACAATCCTGTTGTCAGAGATAGAAAAGCAAAATATAGAAAAATTATCATGAGTTGAACATGGAATTAGTCCACAAACTTATATAGGTCAAAAATTACTCAGAAGGGTTGATCTTAGATGAAAAAAATCTCTATCGGAAGTCAGGACAACTATGAAGATTTCTTCTTGTTAAAAAGTCCACAAAAGATGCAAAAACATAAACTAGAACATGTTGGCCATAAAGAGTTGGAACCTGTAGAACTCTTGGACTGAACATGTAGCATGCAATGTTGATATTCTTCTAATTGACCATTTGTTCTCTTCAATAATGGTCCAAAAATCCTTCTCCAAATGGATGCTAGCTTTTGATAAATCCCCAACTACTTAATTTCTTTCCCTGTATATATTAACCTAATCATGCATATTTTTTTGAAATGGTGCATGTATAAAAAGAAAATACCTAAAATTGATTTAGAGAGTGGATGAAGGGAAAAACCTTTGGTATTTATTGAGTGTTAGTAGATAATTTGGTTAAACCTACACAATTAATATTTATGATAGGTATTTAATTTGACTAGAATCACATTGGGTTGTGAGACTTCCAAAATGATATCGATGAGTAGAGGATCTCCTTGTTAGAGTGTTAATTTAATTATACATTCTTTTTTAAATGGTGCATGTAAAAAAGGAGATTCTTAAGATTGATTTGGGGAGTCGATAAAGAAAATAACCTTTGACATTTATCGTGTTAGTATATGATCTTAGTTAAATATGCACTAATTTTTTTTTGTAAATTAATACTTTATATTATAAAAGAATCAAAACTACATTGATGTAGAAACTAACCATTAGACGAATTTTATGTTCCTCATTTAAACTACTATGGATTCCAAATACCAACAATTCCTTATAGTCTCCACGGCCCCAAAGCCCAACATTACAATTAAATCTGGATAACAACAGAGAATACGAAAGCCCATATTATTGAGTTGTCTAAAAACAAACCAAACATGAATAATGAAGAGACTAAAAGAATTGTTAGACAAAGTGGGTCATTCGAACTCATAAGATGAGATAGTAGTTGGAGCTATGACACTTGATCCTAGAGGTCCATCATTATCAGATTCACAACATAAGTGTCCCTCCACAGTGACAAGCCTTACATCCAATCTATCCAAGGTGAACCGTTGGTTCCTCAACATTCTCTTAATGTCTTCCAAGGTGGCAAAGACATTGTACCTCTCAACCTACTTGTCCTTCAGAACCAACCCCAACAAAGTTTTCATCTACCAATGTAAAGTCATTGAGTTCAAATGTTTCTTCTTCCTTCCCCTGGTGTGTTCGGGGTCCGGAATCCATGTAGACACTTCATCCATAATTTCATAATCGGAGTGGGGTTGCCTCTCCACCCTAGCTTGAGTTTCCAACTTGTGTATTTCTCTTATTATCTCTAGTAGCACTACATTAAAATACGTGGTAGCAGAATCCTGAGCGAAGAGCCTCTCTCTCTGTTGTCCTTGTGAATTGTTACCTCCCCCCGCCTTTGACAATGCATGTGCTTCTTGGGCAGCATGGCAGCAACAGACGGGGTGCACCTGTGACAATTGTTGAAGCTTCCTCTACCTACAAATAAACATGAAATAACACCAAACGTGATCTCCCCAGGTCTTAAGTACCATCCCACAACATCACTACCTACACTTATAACACAAACCACGCAGTGAGACAGAATCCCCGATAATTTCCCGACATATGTAGAAACCTTGGCCACATAACCCCCATGCCCTAGCACCATTAACCATGAACAAAACCACGGGATGCCTAGCAGCCACAACTTACAGAGAACCCTTGGAGACGAAAAGAACCAAGAATAGGAAGACATGTATGCCCAAACTCGTGATTTTTTAGACAAAATCACTAATACTCAAAGGAAATCCTAAACATGTCAATTATGAGGTAGTTACAACCATACATCAATTGAATTTATTTAAACCCACTTGAAACCAGGCTCTCAGACAACTCACAAACCCCCCACCTCATAGACAAAATTCTAAAATTCATATACCCAAGCCCTAAGCAAAAATATAAGCAACAAAGCAAGAAAAGGTGGGAGATGGCTTGCACAACTTTATCGAGGTTTTAAGATGGGAGCTACTCAAATCGTTGAATGTCAGGGGCAGAATCTGCAAGTCTGCCTCTGCATGCCCAAATTTACCACTCTCCCACCACCTCAACCATAGAAAACTAGCAAATCAAATCCTCTCCATCACACCATCACACTCAAACCCAAGAAAATTGAACCAGACCTCGCAAAACAGGTTAACCATCAACAACAGGGAGGTCGAGGTCTCGACTTCACCTTTGCCATTCACCTCACCGCCTAATGCCCAAAGCTCCATCACAAGGGCGCATTTAAATCCAATGGAAGCCATCTGGTGGCTCGCATGTTCATGCATGCTAGGGGCGAGCAGCACCCCCTTAACATAAATGGCCATCGCGTCCAAGGGTGGCAGGCTCAGCCCCCAAGCCATCCTATTAAATATGCACTATTAAAATTCATGGTGGTATTAATTTGGGTAGAATCTTGTTATGTTGAGTGTGATTGTGAAAAGATGGTCTCACATATAGGTGTTTGGGAAATGCCACTTTATAACACTACTTGAAGGTGTTGTCTATAAAAAAAAATGCCTATGGTTTAGAGAAAATAACTCTTATACAACAAGTTTCTATAAACTAGCTTTGATAAAAATAAATATTTTTGTCTCTTTTTTAATTTGTCATTTGTCTTGTTAACTCTATGATTTAATGAGTTGAGTTATGTTTTTTCGAAAGAATGTGTTGAGTTATATTATCAACATATAAGATTGAGATATTATATTACCTTGTTAATATTTAATTATAAAATTTATGATTTATAATAAAAATAATAAAAAAGTAAAGTTTTATTATACATTTATTAAAATGTTATATTTGTAGAAATTTGAATAATATAACACTTATTCACAGAGATTATCCTGATTATACACTATTTGCGGAATGCATGCATAATACATAACCTCCTCTACCATTGATCATCAATTTGCAAAATTAAAACATTGAAACATCAATCACACATATCAACACAGTATGTAATGGGGAAAGCATACAGCTGAAAACCCCAACTATCTGTATATTATAATGATAGATAACATGTAACAATACCTAGTACAATACTCCTCACAAGTACTCAGTACTATCTCCACATGCTACACACAAAACTAGCTCAGATCTGAACAAGTCACGGGTTCAAATCTCCTCCACTGTTTGCCTGCCTCTACTGCGCAATCCAAGTTGAGAATAGATCAGATCCAAGTTCGAATTCCCTTGGCTTGTACTGCGCAATCCTCATTGGCAATCTCAATCAATGATTGTGCAAATCTCATGCACAGCTATAGTCACAACTGATAGTAGTCTCACCCTTTCACCCACCTCTAACACTTGTCTCCACTGAATTGTCCATGCACTGAGTTAACTGATGTATTCTTTAGTTGATTTATGAGTTAATAATTAGTGAATTAATTAATAATTAATTCACATCACTCATCACTAGTGTATTTGGCAGTTAGACTAAATACAACTAGTTCAGCTAAGTCAAACTGAACACAACTCCATCAACTCCTCAATCAACTCCACCAAACTCAATCACTTGAGTTCTAACTGAAGTCCATCATGCAATAGCTCAACTAACCCATAGGAAAAGCGTATTTCCTTCTGGCAGTTGCATGTGCCACATCCATAGCTCGAACTGAAGTGCTGCAAGTGGATAAGATAATGTTTATAGTCCAAATATTATTAAGAGCTAATAATATTCAACTGTTCTATTTTTTGACTGGCAGTCTAAAAATAGACTCCGCCCATATGTCTAAAAATAGAAGTCCATCTATTTTTACCAACATGACCAATCATCCATAAATAGCATCCTGCAATTCATAGACCATGATCCATATGTCTAAAAATAGACTTTGCGCCAAAAATAGCCTGCGGGCCCACTTAGTGAAGACGACTTCTTTTCACTAAGCTCCATCATCTTGTTGCATTTTCAACATTCCCTCTCAACAAGATATGGATTATCTGCAACCCCTATCCTGCCTCTGTGGTATTCGAATTTGCTCTTGGTGAGTGCCTTCGTCAAGATATCAGCATCCTGATCCTCCGTGGGAATGTATGAAAGTAACATGATTCTCCGCTGCACACAATCTCTGATATGATGGTACCTAATGTCGATGTGCTTGGATCTATCATGAAATACTGGATTAGCCGAGAGTTTAATGCAACTCTGGTTATCACAATAAATCACAGTAGGCTCCAAGTGTGACCCAAACAACCTGACCAGGATCTTCCTCATCCATATAGCCTCACATGCAGCCAAACTTGTTGCCATATACTTGGCCTCTGCTGAACTGAGTGCCACGGATCTCTGCTTCCTGCTGTACCAAGAAACTGTTGTCGACCCGATACTGAAGATCCCTCCAGATGTGCTCTTTCTGTCCGTTGGGCTCCCTGCCCAATCTGCATCCGTGAAGCCACATAGCTTCACCTCATCCTCCTGTCTGTACCACAATCCATATCCCGATGTGCCTCTGAGATAACGCAATACATGCTTGCAACCATGCATGTTGAACTTCTCCAGTATCTCCCGGGCATACTTACCCTGAGAAACAAATAGTCCATCACTGCGCTGCCAAATTTCCAATCCCAGGAAATAATGAAGGAGGCCCAAGTCCTTCATCTCAAACTCTCTAGCAAGATCCTCCTTGCATGAAAGTATCAATAGCTCATCCCCTGTTAAAATCAAATCATCTACATAAAGTACAATGATTAGAAACTTACCCTCCACCACAATCTGGTATCAGTTAGGATCCGCCTCACTCTTGGAGAATCCAAGTCCAGTGAAATAACTGTTTATCCGTGTGTACCAAGCACGTGGTGCTTGTTTCAACCCATACAACGCTCTCTTGAGCCTGCACACATGCGACTTGCTGCTGAAGATCTCAAAACCTTCGAGCTGCTCTATTGACACCTCCTCCTCAATGACTCCGTTGAGGAACGCAGTCTTCACGTCCATCTGATGGATGTGCCACCCCATCTGCACTGAGAGAGCAAGAATTGTCTGTATAGAAGAATACCTTGCGACAGGTGCAAAGGTCTCCTCATAATCGATCCCCTCTATCTGTGAGAAGCCTCGAGCAACAAATCTTGCCTTGTACTTCTCCACACTCCCGTCAGCTGTCTGCTTCACTTTGTAGATCCATCTCGAACCCACCACTGATTTCCCCTCTAGTCTTGGGACAATCTCCCATGCATTGTTTCTGACAATCGAATCATACTCTTCCACCATGGCATCTACCCATGCGGGATCCTCCACAGCTTCCTCGAAAGAGGATGGCTCAGTCACGACACATTTGCTCACAAGAGCCATGTATCTAGTGTACCGATCAGGTGACTGTCTCTGTCTGCGCTGTGTTGTAGGTGGTCCTACAACCTTCTTTGCATCTTGAGCCAGTCGCTCAGCTTCTGTAGTGCGCTTTCGCCCTCTGATGGTTGGCGCTACATGAGTGGTCTCTTCCACTCCATGAACTTCATCTTGTGGCTGATCCACATCCTGAAGCTCATCCTTAGGAACTAATAGCTCCTCATCTGCATGCAAGTGTGGCTCCCTCTCAAGCGAACACTTCATGGCTTTCTCCTCCTAAAATTTGATATCCCGTCGCACAACAGTCTTGCAACTGTCTGGCAAATACACACGATAGTTGTGGGGCGTATCAGTGTACCCCACAAATATCCCAACCTCTGCGGTCGACTCCAGCTTCTTCCTGGCATCCTTCGTCACATGCATGTAAACAGGAGAACCAAAAATCCTCAAATGGGAAATATCAGGCCTCTTACCAGAATAAGCCTCCTTGGGTGTACTCATGCCAAGTATCTTGTGAGGACAACGGTTCTGCACATATACTGCAGTATTGCATGCCTCCGCCCACAAGTGAAGGGGTAGGCCCTGATCATGCAACATCGCCCGTGCAGCACCCACGATCGTTTTGTTCTTCTGCTCAGCAACCCCGTTCTGCTGTGGGTTATGGGGAGCTATGAGCTCTCTTTGAATCCCTTCTGCGCTGCAGAAGTCCTTGAACTTGCCAGAGATGAATTCACCACCATTGTCGCTCCTAAGAGCCTTCACCTTCTTCCCCGATTCCTTCTCGACCAGTGCTTTGAACTCACAGAACTTTGAGTATGTCTCGCTCTTCTTCTGCATGAAGAAGATCCAACACTTTCGAGAGAAATCATCAACAAAGATCACATAGTACTTGTGCTTTGCTGTCGAAGCTACTGAGAAAGGTCCACACACGTCTGTGTGAATTCTCTCAAGGATCGTCATGGCGTGACTATCCTTCTCGTGAAAGGTGGCTTTCACAAATTTTCCCAAAGTACACCCCTTGCACTGATCTGACTGCGCAAGAGTGCCTTTAGGAAGCCCAGTAGAAATCTACTGCAGTATCTTCAAGGCTCCATGGTGAAGGTGGCCCAATCTCCGATGCCACAACTCGCCATCATCCCGGCTCACCAAGCCTTTTACCTTGCATGACATTGTTGCGCAACCATCTACATGCAATTGATAAAGGTTCTTGACTCGAACCCCTATCTTCCGGGTTTCTCCAGTTGTCTTACTGCGTAGGAAAGCCTTTCCCTCGCTGAAGACAACATCATATCCCTTGTCTTCTAACATCGCCACAGAGATAAGATTATTCTTCAATCCTGGAACATGCATCACTTCCTTCAATACGAAGGGTTTACCAGACTCCCTCTCAAAGGAAATGGTACCGGTACCGGTCGCACTGTATCTACCATCATCTCCCATCTCGATGTGCACTCCAAGATCTTTCTCATCCAGATCAGAAAACAAATCTCGATCTCCTATCATGTGAAAAGACGCACCACTGTCCAAGAACCATACCGATCCCATCACACTTGATACCAAGCATGCGATCAGCGAAAAATCCGACTCAAACTACGAGGCTAAGGCCTCTCCCACTGCAAATCCAACAGCTTGCTTATTTTTCTTCTTCTGCGGACAATTTGTGGCATAATGTCCGTGCTGGTGACAGTGAAAGCACTTCACCTTGGACATGTCCTGCTTCTTGCCTTTCACACCAGAATGAGAAGCTTTCTTGTTCTTCCCCTTCTTTGCTTTGGCAGCCAAAGCACAATTTTCTTCATCAGATGCCTTTGATGAAGATCCGTCCCTGGTATTCCGCCTGATCTCCTCTTGCACAAGATCAGACCAAAGTCTCTCCCATCCTGGCAATTTCTCCCGACCATTGATAGAGTCCTAATAGGAATGCCAATTCTTCAGAAGACCAAGGAGAGCCAAGCTCACCAAGTCCTCATCATTGACAGTCACCCCCACACTTCCCAGCTCATCCCGGCATTGGGTGAACTTCGTGAGATACTTGGGCATACTGTCTCCTTTCTCACACTTAATGTTTCTGAGTTTATCCTTGAGCACCAACTTCCTCTGGTCGCTCTTGCTTTGGAATAAATCTGTCAACGCTTTCCACATCAAGTATGGAGAAGCCTTTCCATGCAGGCTGGATACAATGTGATCCTTCACGCCCTCCAACAGAATCCTTCGACACTTTGCTGTCTTCTTTTGCCAAGCCTCAACTTGAGCAGCATCAGTAAGCTTTGGGACCTCAGCATCTATGAACTCCTTCAACCCATTGTCATCTAACACCGCCTCCATCCCGTCTTTCCATGCAATATAATTCGAGCTGCCTTCAAGGGCATACTCCAATCGCAATCCGTTGAAAGACATTTCAACTTTGACACCAAGAAAACACTGCTGCAAATTCGAATTCCACCAGCTCAAAACTCAATCGCTTCTGATCTAAAATTCGTGAGAACAAAGTATTTCTCGTACAAAGATTGACTGTATGGGCATTTACCGGATATCTCACCTTCCAACAGAAGGATGAATCCAGAGGCTACCTAGCCCGATTACAGACTCTGCCTGAAGAAATAAAATGTAATCACTTTCTGAATAATAGATCCGATGATCAACTTTGCTCTGATACCATGTAGAAATTTGAATAATATAACACTTATTCACAGAGATTATCCTGATTATACACTATTTGCGGAATGCATGCATAATACATAACCTCCTCTACCATTGATCATCAATTTGCGGAATTAAAACATTGAAACATCAATCACACATATCAACACAGTATGTAATGGGGAAAGCATACAGCTGAAAACCCCCAACTATCTGTATATTATAATGATAGAGAACATGTAACAATACATAGTACAATACTCCTCACAAGTACTCAGTACTATCTCCACATGCTACACACAAAACTAGCTCAAATCTGAACAAGTCACGGGTTCAAATCTCCTCCACTGTTTGCCTGCCTCTACTGCACAATCCAAGTTGAGAATAGATCAGATCCAAGTTCGAATTCCCTTGGCTTGTACTGCGCAATCCTCATTGGAAATCTCAATCAATGATTGTGCAAATCTCATGCACAACTATAGTCACAACTGATAGTAGTATCACCCTTTCACCCACCTATAACACTTGTCTCCACTGAACTGTCCATGCACTGAGTTAATTGATGTATTCTTTAGTTGATTTATGAGTTAATAATTAGTGAATTAATTAATAATTAATTCACATCACTCATCACTAGTGTATTTGGCAGTTAGAATAAATACAACTAGTTCAACTAAGTCAAACTGAACACAACTCCATCAGCTCCTCAATCAACTCCACCAAACTCAATCACTTGAGTTCTAACTGAAGTCCATCATGCAATAGCTCAACTAACCCATAGGAAAAGCGTATTTCCTTCTGGCAGTTGCATGTGCCACATCCGCAGCTCGAACTGAAGTGCTGCAAGAGGATAAGATAATGTTTATAGTCCAAATATTATTAAGAGCTAATAATATTCGACTATTCTATTTTTTGACTGGCAGTCTAAAAATAGACTCCGCCCATATGTCTAAAAATAGAGGTCCATCTATTTTTACCAACATGACCAATCATCCATAAATAGCATCTTGCAACTCATAGACCATGATCCATATGTTTAAAAATAGACATAGTCTAAAAGTAGACTTTGCGCCAAAAATAGCATGCGGGCCCACTTAGTGAAGACGACTTCTTTTCACTAAGCTCCATCATCTTGTTGCATTTTCAACAATATTTAATTTTGCATTAAATCTTTAGTATTGTTCATAGTTCCAATTTTCTGCTAGTTAAATGGAAAAATTGTTATCTTTTTAATCCCATTTCAAACCTTGTTTATGAGCTATTCAAACCCAATTCAAATGTTGATAGAGAATATCTTACCCTTTCTTACGAGGTTGAAAGATAAGGTGTACAAATTTTGAATTACATTAACTTTATAAAAAAAACTCTAAATTTAATTGTCATCCTTTTAAAATATTCTTAGTGTTTAAAGTGAGCAAACCACTCGTTATCATAACATTTAATTGAATTTTTGAAAAGAAAAAAAAAAGAGAGTAAGTAACAAAATTGATTAAACAGAATACACAATAAAATAGTTATTAAAATATTCATAAAAAATAATTTATTGAAGAAAAAAATTAAATGATTAAATAAATAACAAATTAAATTAATATTGCAAATTATAATTGAAATAATATAAATCGAAGGTGGTTCCCCAATGGGGTGATTTTCAATGTTAATAGAGGTGTAGGCAGACTGTGCTTGCGGCCCCAATGGAAGGGATGTGAAATAATGAAGGGTGTGGCATGGCCACCCCATGCATGCTTAAGCATGCAAGCTTTTATTCCATTTTCATGGCATTCAATGTAGGTAGAGGGAAAGGATTTTGCAACGCTATGGAGAGGCAGGACTCTGGGTCGAAACATCGAACCACTCTCAACATGGAGGCCATGTCTAGTTCAAAAGTGAACTTAGAAGATGACTGCAACTAGTAGTATGCTCTTTACTTGGATTTTAATTGGTGGCTTGGCTTTGGAGGGGTGGAATTTTCGTTCACTACCAGTTTGACACAAAATTCAATGTGGACATATCAATGTTGGTAGTGTTCTCATCATTGGTTAGAGGGCAACAAGACTACTAGCAAGGATAGAAGAAAGGGCTTCAATGGTCGTGATGGTTTTGGGAGAATACAACTTGTGGGTTCCCCAACTGATGTTCTTGAGATTCACCCCCGCCACTAGAAGGCTCACACCTATTGGGTAGCACTTAATTCCCTCTACCTTTCCATTCTAATAATGTTGTTATGATAAGCACTCTGTTTCGATTTCATAGACTACAACTGGGGGGGTATTTTGTTGTGGAGTTCTTATTCTAACTATGGATTCACACCCTCAAGCATATTGTGAATTGGGGAATATGTTTTGGCTCAGGAGTGTTGCTTTCCGGTCAAGGTTCTACTTTGGTAATTGGTGGTTGTGTTGTTGGTTTTATTGTTGAGGGCCTATGTATAAGTCTTGGGTTTTGTTGCATGGTGATTCGAATATCTCATCCTTCCTAAATTGTTTAATTATGTATTCTCTCACCCTCAATTTATGTTTCCCTTTGTTGTTAAGTGTTGTGGTGAGGAGCTCTTGCCTAATAGTTAAGATGCAACGTTAATTTATGAGGAGTAGATGTATCGAGGGAGGTCACAATTCCTAGGCCCATAACAGAGCCCAACAACAAGTCGAGGAGGTTGTTGAAACTTTCCAAATTGTGGTGCCCCCTGATACTCACGAATAAATTTTCCAAATGGCAACAGTGCTTGGTCACTAAGGGATGAGATTGCACAGTGCATCTCAGTGGAGGTTCGGTTGATAGAGGGTGGTCCGGTTGACAGATTTTCATAAAAATGGCCAAGTGTGTGAGCGAGTGAACTCGTGTGTACATGACCTTACGAACACGCACTCAGCATGGCTCGATGACAAGACACCTCAAACCAACAAGACAACATGTCTCAATGTGACTATCTAAAAGGTTAAGAGCGACAAGTGCGACAAGTGCGACACTTGAGATAGATCATTGAACGACCGTGACGACACTTGCACGACATTGTTTACAACTCCGTGTGTAAGTGCGATAGATGTTTACATAGCAAACACAACTCATACACACAAAGATAAACCTTCAATATCACTCGAACAAGGTCGCAAGCATGACATAGCAATTAACATGTTGAAGAGGACAGTGGGTCAAACAAGTGAAAAGGAAGCAAGACATGTAGAGGAAATACATGAAATGTATCTTTTGTGTTTGCACCCATGCATGTTAATGAAGATAGGATGATATGACAATGACAAGCAATCCTGCAAACACAACTAAGAGGTGTACTTCGAAAGGTGTTCTTTACTTACCATACTTACCCTCTAGATGATCATGCATCGACAAAGTTTGCACGCGGCCCTGATATTTTTTCATCACTTGGTCTCTTGGTCCTTCTCTTCAACTCCTTGGGAGTGATCTCAGCATGTCACCTTTTCCTATAGTCACTAAGAGATAGATCAACGTAGTTTTAGCAGGTAGTGACTGCTACCGAGATGCATCCCTGGGAGGCCCATCTACGTAGTTTCTGAATGCAAGATAGATAGGGAAGTTTGGAAAACACTGCGTAGTTTTGAGGCACAGGACACTACTGCGGGATGGGGTCCTGGGTGGACACCTCTATGCAGTTTCTGAGTGTAGTGCAACCCGGGTAGCTAAGAGGCAATACTGCACAGTTTCTGGAGACAGTGGGTTTCATCTGGGGGAAGGACACTGGAGGAAACCACTGCGTAGTTTTGGATGTCAAGGGAGGTCAACGTCTCTGTGCACTACGCATTCCCAATATGCAAGGGAGAAAGCTTTGGAGTTGCAGAAGCAAACTACATAGTTCCAGGAAGGTGGATGAGGCTAGGTTTCTTGGGAAATGGCTAAGTGTGAGATTAATGACACAAATGTAAACTGTGATAGGACTCTACTATGATCACACACGAGCACTTAATGATACAACGTAGACCATCCAGAATGTATACAACATACTTTGCTTGATGCAACAACCTTCGTGACAAGAGTGCATGAAGTGAGCGTGAAACATGTCTGTTATAGCACCATTTACCACTCTTGGTAGATCTGATGCTCTGATTATGGCCTAGGGCAACCCTTCCTTCCATACTTGGTCCAAAATCTAAAAAACAATGTTTTATTCCCTATACGCTACTTTTCCCTATGATAAAAGCATGTACACGTTGGTCAGTATATACCCAACCCAGGTACATATGTTAAAACACTTAAAAATAATAAATTTCCTTAATTTTGGGCGGAGTTCACGGCTTTTACCTGTTACTCACCTCCTATAGCCCGTGGGCCAACTGTTTCCCAAATGAAAAAACTAATTTGAAGAAGTATAAATAAACCTCCATGGGAAGGCCTTAAGGGAGAAGATATGAGATATTGATACTATAGTGAGATTATCCCTTATGTCCTTGATGATATATGGCTCTAACCAATGTGTTTTAAATTTTTCAGGGAACTTCACAAATTTGTTGTCATATAATAGTACAAGATTTCCCTCGCAGAATGTCTTCTTCTTGATGTGTCTGTCATGCCAGGCTTTCTCCCTTGCTTTCTGCACTTGTTGATGGAACCCTGCTATGAACCTGTCTTCTTCTAGAGACAGTAACTGCGACATCCTTTCCTTCATAATGTCAGGGTATTCCATATCTGTGAATGTCGGAATCCTAAAACTTGGCACAATGTACTCCATAGGCATAATTTCCCCTTGTCCGTATTCCAACCTAAAAGGTGTATGCCTTGTCAATTTCTTGCATGTTGTCATGTATGCCCACAACATCGTTGGAATCCTCAGATACCAGTCATCTATGTTCACATTGCATACTTTAGTCAATGCATTCTCCATGCTCTTATTGAAAGCTTCTACTGTTCCATTTGCTCGAGGATGATAAAGAGTGTTCTTCTAGTGGTAAACCTGAAATTCATCAGTTAATGTTTCAATGGTATTATTCAAGAAGTGTGTCCCTTGGTCACTCATCAGAATCTTTGGGCAACCAAATCTAGACAATATATATTCAAAGATGAACTTCACAGCAGTTTCTGCAATGCAATCCTTCACTGGCTATGCTTCAACCCATCTTGTCAAATAATTAGTTGCAATGATTATATACCTGGCACCAGTCCTTTTCCCCGATGGACTGATAGGTCCAATAATTTCAATAGCCCATTTGTCAAAATCTTGCAAAGATACTTGTGGTACTAGTGGCATCTCATCTCTCCTAAATGGCTTCCCTATTCTTTGACATATATCACATGCTTGGCAGAATTATTTTTCATTATTATGTATTGTGGGCCACCATAACTCATCTCTCAAGATTTTATGCACGGTAGCCTTTCCTTCATAATGTCCACCTGTGGCTCCTCCATGAGGACCTGTCATAATACTTTGTATTTCGTGTTCAAGGACGTATCTACGCAGTATTTCATCTGGTCCCATTTTGTACAAGTGTCCAGAAATCAATGAGAAATCTACGCAGTATTTGCTCTGACTACCAACTCCTTATTTTGCTTCATAATATACTCTGTGGGTGTCATTCCTGTAGCCAAAAACTGAATAATATCCATGAAGTGATCATTTGTGATTGTGATTGCGAATAACTGCGCATAAGGAAGGTTGTCTTCAATACTTGTGGGTTTCTATCCTATCTCTATCATTGATAGATGATCAGGCCCGACATTCAATCTTCCTAACTTCACTACAACCTTGAAGTCATACTCCTGGAGCAATAACATCCATTGACAAGTTTTTCCTCCTAAAACAGGCTTATTCACCAAAAATTTCAGCGTGAGGTGATCGGTGAACATCTTGAAATGTGCCCCCAACAAGTAGTGCCTGAACTTCTGTAATGCATATACCATAGCTAATCCCTCTCTTTCTGTTGTGCTATAGTTCTTCTCTGCCTTGGACATTTTTCTTCTTGCAAATACTATTGGGTGATCAATTTCTCCTTATCTTGGTTGCGCTAGTACTATTCCCAACGCTATGCAAGATGCATCAACATGTACATGAAACTCCTTATTTCAAGTTGGGGAAATCAGAATAGGTGCAGTCATCATCTTCTCTTTCAATACATCCAAACTTTTATGACACTCTTCTCTTTCAATACTTATGTTTTATACATATCTACAACCTCGCATATATAAATAACTTCACACTGATGATTTACTTCACAAATTTGTACTTATCACATAAACATATCAGAGAATAGTATAACTTGTATTCTTTCGCATAATTCAGTAAAAAGCATGCATAACAGTGAGTACAAATATAGATAATGAACACATATACACAAGACTTGCCAAATCCTCTTCTTCTTTATTAAGATATATCTTCAATACATGCAACTTCTTTGACCTGTGCACCCAGTTGCAAGTGGTCTGCGCACTCAATTGTAGACTCTTCAAGGCCTCTATGCACTCAGTTGTAGACTCGTCAAGGCCTTTGCAGACTCAGTTGCGGAGCCTTCCCCAAAATATAGGCTAAAGACAAAAGATATGATCAAAGATTCATATGTGACTTCTCCACTTCTTTCGACAAGGAACTATATATCCTTATATACATTTCATTACTACAAGACCATGGTCCACATACCATGGATACGACACAATAATAAACTACAACCAATACCCATTACAAAATAAAGGGCTTTGACCCAACCCAAAACCCCTAAACATCGCACGGTAAATATAACTTCACGGACTCCATGCGCTCCGCTCCTCAAAATGCAAAGACTTTGACCAAAACTGGACCAAGTTGGGCTGCGCCCAACATGAAAACTCCTTGAATTCTGCTAACCACAACAAATATTTTGGGGACGACCCTCCACCTAACCGTAGGGTCAACTGCACATAATTTTTTTACAGCTGGCCACGACTCTCCACCTAACCGTAGGCTCAGCTGCACATAATTTTTTTATAGCTGGCCAACCTCGAGCCTTAATCAACGTACTACTGTCAGGGAATCCTTTGTCTCACAACACTTTTCTCCCAAGAGAATGAGTGAAGGAATGATAAATTTCATCTTCCTCATCGCCCATTAAATAGACCAAACAATGGAAAGGGGTCTGCATGCACACATTTCATGTGTCAACATGCAACTTTTATTTCTTTATTTTAAGTTTTACTTAATTTAATATTTATCTTAATTTAATTCTTTCTTATTTTATTTCTTTTTATTTTTTGTTAACTTTACTTATTTTTACTATTTTTATAGTTCTATTAATTTAACCCTTTTTTTTTTAAACTTTACTTATTTTTATATTTATTTATTTAGAACTCCAGTATTATTATTTACTATTTTATTTATTTATGATTATTATATTTTCTCATTATTTATTATTTATTTACTATTATTATCTTTTCTTTTATTTTTTATTATTTATTTACCATTATTTTCTTTTCTTTATTGTTTATCATTTATTTACTTATTTTTTAATATTATATTATATTATTTATTATTTATTTTTTTTATTATTAGGGGACATTATAAGAGGCTCCAAATCTCCTTTAAAATTTTGATACAAGGACTATTTCAAGTCTTCTCCTAACCTCGTCCAATCTTTGTAGCTTCAATTCAATTCAAAATGTGCTCATAAAATGACCCAATTATGTTCTCAAAATAAAATAAAAACACAGGTCCGATTTGGAAGAAACACATAGTCCAAGCCCCAATTTTGTCACGGTCCTAGTGTAACACCCTCCTCCCACATCTATCCAATTAACTGACCAACCGCGTTAAACATGTGACGAGAGGCTACTACGATGGAATTCAACCTCCTAGGTGACCTTAAGGAAGTGGAATAGATGGAAACACACCATACAGACCTTCCGGATCAGCAACAAAACTCCCAAGAGCCATCCCAACCACTCAGGTAGCCAGCCCTTGAGATCAACTAAAGTTTTATACTATTAAACCCACGAACGCTCCCTTGATATGGACAAACATGCGTCCAGGAGTCTCTGGACGCTCCCACAGCATGGGTATGCATGCATCTAGGGACTTTTCTGCCCAATGTTGTGCCTGCACTCTAAGATTTGTGCCACTTTTCTAGGCCAAGAGCCCAGGTCACTACCTAGAACTCAATAACACTTTTAGAAATCAAAGATAACAACTAGATAATGATACAAATGCAATTGCTTGAGAAAGGACTTGACTTGACCCCTACTAGCCATGACAGGAATTTTGTCAAACATATCACAATGATGTAATCTACAGGTTTAAATAATATATCTCAGCATAGGGGTCTCATACTTATTTGGGAATCACTAAGAAGCATTGTTCCCTTATATCATTAGTGTTATTATTGTCTATTAGGTCATAGATACATTGTTCATCCATTTACAAGTAAAAACATGAGGAGAGTCATACATCATCACTATCATAATAAATGTTTATAACCAACATAATAACAACATAAATACCAAGGATACATCAACCATAGAGTCCACACATAAAGTAGTACATTTACACATAATATACGAAGGAAAGAACATATTATTAATGAATACAAAAGTCAACTTGGTATGGGACTACCACATTCCACCCGACCATAGAATCGTTGAGCCAATTCTATCTTCATCCATTCACCCTCGGGACTCAAACCAAAAGAACCAACCAAGGCATCCCAAGATTAAACCACCTCACCCTCATCAATAGAAACCAAGATTTACCATAATCCATCCCGAATCACTAGGCCAACACAATAAACATGTAATAACAGTCTTTACCATGATCTCCACTAGATCACTAGGCCAAAACAAGCATGGATGCCAACGGATTTCTCCACCTACACCGTGAGGAATTTTCTTGTCTCCTAATCTCTCATGCTTTACCGCAATCCACAATCTAATTCAGGGATCACTAGGCCCTAAACCGATACTCCACCCTCTAGGATTTAATGTATATCCCTCCATTCACCAGCGAGGATTCCTAGGCCTAATCAAGGGAAACCACCTCTAGGATTTACTAGATATCCATCCATTTACCGATCAAGGATTCCTAGGCCCACCGAGGCAACACAAACTTTGGCTTTACCGCAACCTATAGTCTAGTTCAGGGGTTACTAGGCCATGTGTTCTATTATTTAGAGATCCACCTCACTCAACTTCGAATCTGGCCGACAATCGATCTCAACCAAACATGAGAACCCCATCACACCATGGCTATCCGGAAATGGAAAGGCTAGGCTAAAAACACTGTCACACTTGGAAAAACCCATGCCATAATAGAAAAAAACCACATGCCATACCATGCATGCCGAATCTAGCAAGGAAAACACACATGCAAATCGATACCTGTAAAGAATAATGTTGTAGTTTCTTGATCTTGCTCTTCCTTGCTTGCTCCTTCCTTCCTCTTGCCTTCTTTTCATTTCTTGGTCCAAATTCCAAGTATGCCACACTCCTCCAAGAGTGCTCCAAGAAAACTCTAAGTGTCTAAGAGTTTGAGAGAGAGAGAAAATAGAAGAGAGTTCCACCAAGACCTATCAGAAGCTTTCCATCTAATCCTTAGAAGCCTTTTTATCAATGAGGCCTCTATTTTCTTCAATTTCCATTATTTTCCTTCATTTTCCTCCTCACATGCAACCTGTGACCTTTCACCTTCCTTTTGTCCTAATTTCCTTTATTTTCATAAATAAAATGCCAAATAAATGCCTCTTGCCTTTCTAAAGTCTTTGCAATTGCCTTTGTCAATTTCCTTAGCCATAATAAACTGAATGAACACCCAATAGGATGTTTTTTACCACCATTCAGCTTAGAATACATGTCCCATGACTATGGTATTATATTGTTTTTTACATGGATTTTTAGCCAGGGTTGTTACAGAAACTTCCCCCTTGGGGGAACATCGTCCTCGGTGTTCAGTGAGACCTATAACTAGCAAGACCGCTAAAAACAAAACATATTGCCCATGGAGCTTTGTAATATAGCTCGTTGCAGTGTTTACAATGACCATCTACTAAAACATGAGAAACATTCGTTTAATGGAACCTTATAACACAAATCATTATGATATTTACAATAATAACCACATATACACACATACACATTTGCTTCACCCAGCAAATAATCTTATTGTTTAAGGAGCTTTATAAATCCAACTCGATAGAGTATTTACAATAATGCACACATATACACATATGCACATTTGCTTAACCAACAAATAAAAGGATATGATGCTTGCATCCGCAACAATGGAATCTAGAGGCTCACACCTACACCCTCAAAGTAGTACCAGGATTCACCTCCTTCCCAAGAAGTCCAGAATCCACTGTCAAAGTCAAAGTTGCATCCAATGTCCAGTGCTACAATCCTACGCCACTTGTCCTCTCAGAGAACAGTTACCAGCTCATTGTTCCAGGGCACAATCCCAACGTGCATCTGATTCCATCTGGCAATGATAATGACCAAAACAAATCCATCCCTAGCCTTCCCTTCTCTGCTACACAATCCCTCTGGAAATCTGGTCACCCCTTCCGTGTAGTCACTCACCTTCCAAGTTCCTGGGCATCCCCAATCCTACGTGATCCATCCCTTGGCAAGGCTTCCTCGCATCGGAAGGTCAAACAGCCAAGGTAGATACCTGCCTTAAAACCATCATATCGGTTATAACATGCTCATGGAAATCAATGGACACTGTTGGGTAACAATGTCCCATAATGGCCTCGCTTTTGAAGTGATTTACCAACATACTATTGCATGTTCCAATTCCTTTCACTGACACTACTAATTCTTGTAGTCAATTCCAACCACCCAACCAAGCATTTCATGCTTTTTGTACCAAGCACATAATTTCCATTTGACTCAAAATGTAGAAATTCTCACTGTAGATTAACCTGATTATGCAATATAACTAAAGCAAAATACTTAATCTACTTCTACAATCAAACTTGCAGAAGCTTAATAGATTTGAGCAA
This sequence comes from Pinus tabuliformis, assembly GCA_031772625.1. Taxonomy (NCBI): domain Eukaryota; kingdom Viridiplantae; phylum Streptophyta; class Pinopsida; order Pinales; family Pinaceae; genus Pinus; species Pinus tabuliformis. The sequence goes on along the minus strand of CM062811.1, from coordinate 1,128,603,521 downwards.
GATCAAGCAGAACACATATAACCAGAAGAAGAATCAATACACATGAAACACAGAAGAATACTCTGGGGAAAGCCTCAGCTAAAAACCCCGCTATCTGTATTATCATACAAGGTGGAAATATCTCAGAATTACACAAAGCCTTAGCTCCCACAGCTAACCAGCTCTCAGTACAATCCTCCTAGATGCTCACAGGCAAACAAGGCTTCTCACAAACCTTCTCCTCATATTTCCTTTTGTTGTTTCTCCTAGGTGATCCTACTGTTACAAAGTATAACACTGATCACTCACACCCTATAAAACTGTGCAATCCTCAAGGAACCTTATTCCTTCTGCATGGATGAGTTTCCTTTATAGGAAAATTCCTCCAACTGATAATACAATGTCCCTGTCTTTAATCTCAACTGGGTCTTTGTCTGAACTGACATGCTTGAGTTATTTATGAGAGAATCCTCAGTTATCTGGAGTACACTAGTTGCATGCATGCGTGCATTAACTCACTGAACTCACAATTAGTTCCTCAAACTGTTTGGAACTAATTTAACTGGACATAACTCAGTTAACTGAGCTAACTAATTACAACTCAAATACAACTCATCCTTATCTCCTTAATTAAGGGATAATCTCCTTAATTTAAGGGATAACTGTTGCATGACTTCACAAAGACTTCTAGTTTGATTTTCACCAACTAATTAACTCAAGATGAATTAATTAATTATATTTCAAACACCTAGTGAGACTAAAATCAAATTTTAATTCTCAATTTTGATTCAAGGACAAATCAAAATTGGAATATATCCTGAAATGCTATCTATAGCAATGCTATTTTTAGCATTTTTATTTTTATCATTTCTTGATGTTATTTTCAACAGAGTTGGAGTATATCCTGAAAGGCTATTTATAGCAATGTTATTTTTAGCATTTTTATTTGTATCATTTCTTGTTGCTATTTTCAACACTCCCTCTCAACAAGAAAGGCATTCAACTCGAACCCGATCCTGAACCTTTGTAATGTTCTGCATGCAACACTTCTCTCAAGTGTTGTTGCTTTAGCAACTCAGAAACAAAAGAAATATCCAACTTGAATCAGAATGATGCCTCTGTCATCAAAGTCTCTGACTGCTATTGCCTCTGTCGACTAAAAACTCTGCACCTCTGTGCTCTTCAGTATCTTACTGCTCTAGCCTCTATCACTTTGATCTCTGACTGCATCAATCACATTGATTCCTACTGCTGCATCCGTGCTATTGCTAATCCTATCTCCCAGCATGCATCCGCACTGCACCTCCTCTCATCATGTTGCATCGTGCTGCCCATTGCTGCACTGCAACTCAGTTACTGAGAAGTAAGTAACTGATCTCCTAACTAATCTCCATGTTGGGCTAGAAACACCCTCTGATGCTAAAGCTCCCTCTGCCACTCCATTTGCATCTGTCTCTACCCACTCAGCTAGTCCTGCTACTCGTCGTCGAGGCTCTCGTAGTAAGGTCTAATCAAAGAGGCTGGGTACCTTAAGGATCCTACCCCTATTTCAGCCTTCTTTGGACTATCACTTCACATTGCCCCACCTCACACCTGGAGGTATGGCTGCATATGATCCCTCTGCCCACTTGGCTCGAAATTTCCCCCTACTGGAGGTCTTTGCATGAGTGGATGCCTACACTCGATGTCCTCTCGGCTTCTCCAGTTGTGGCTGCTCCACAACCTCCTAAAGCTGCTTCACCAATTGTGGCTCCTCCACAATTGTCTAAGACTTCTTTTGAGGCTGCAAATTGAGAGGTAATTTACTCCCCCTCTCAACCACCAAGTCTCCAACATTTGCCTTGCTCCTCAAGGCTTTGCATGCATCTTGAACCTCAAGAGCATACAGGTTCTTGACTCGTGAACTGATCTGCTTCACCTGTCTCGTGGTGATGTGTTTAAGGAAAACCTTTCCCTTACTGAAGACAACATCGTAGCCTTTGTCCTCCAACTTCGCAATCGATACCAAGTTCTTCTTTAGTCCAGGCACATACTTCACATCTGTCAAGGTAATGAGAGCTCCATGCTCCCTCTGAAGAGAAACCGTGCCCACTCCTGAAACACTATACTTTTCATCATTACCCATCTCTATGTGCATCTAGAGGTCTTTCTCCTCTAAGGTACTAAACAAACTCTTATCACCGGTCATGTGGAATGAGGCTCTACTGTCAAGAAACCAACCACAACCCATCATCGATGAAACCATGCATGCGATGAGGGTAATATCCAATTCGAACTGAGAGGCTAATGCCTCACCTTCAAATCCTTCTGAGGATCCCTTCTTGGATTTCTTCAATGGACAATTAGTTGCATAATGGCCCACCTCATGACAATTAAAATATCTCACTTTAGATTTGTCAATCTTCTTCCCACCATGGGAAGAACTCGATTTGGAATGAGAATCCTTCTCCTTCCCTTTCCTTTCCTTACTCGTTAAGGCCAAATTTTCTTCATCCTCCTTGGATGAAGAACCATCTCTGGTGCTTCTCCTGATCTCCTCATGTATCAGATCTGACCACAGTCGTTCCCAATCTGGCAGTTTCTCTCTTCCATTCACTGAGTCTTGGTAGTTATGCCATCTCTTAGGAAGGCCGAGGAAAGCAAGACTCACCATGTCATCATCGGCTGTCGTGATTCCTACACTTCCAAGCTCATCTCTGTAGCTGGTGAGCTTGTTCAGATATGTAGAGATCGTGTCGCCCTTTTCACACTTGATTTTTTGAAGCTTATCTTTCAGCGTCGGCTTCCTCTGGTCAGTGTTGTTCTGATATAGATCCTTCAATGTCTTCCACGTTGAAAACTGTGTCTCCTTCCCATGGAGACTCGAGACAATATGGTCTCAAACTCCCTCAATAAGAATCCTCCTTGCTCTTGCCACACATTTCTTCCATTCTGCCAATTCTTGGGCATTAGCTACTGCTGGCTTGGGGACTTCTTGATCAATGAAGTCTTTCAAACCATTATCCTCTAATACCACTTCCATGTGATCCTTCCAGGCTATGTAATTCGAGCTGCCATCTAGGGCATACTCGAGTCTCAAGCCATTGAATGCCATTGGTGAACTTTGAGATGTTATAAGAAATCGATTTTGTACCTACAATCAAGAACTTCAAACTTCGAACTTATCCCTTCTTTGTATACTATTCTCCGCTTTGATCACCTTTGCTCTGATACCATTTAGAAATTTCTTTATAGATTAGGTAGCTCTGATACCATGTATAAATTCTCACTGTAGATTAACTTGATTATGCAATATAACTAAAGTAAAATACTTGATCTACTTCTACAATCAAACTTGCGGAAGCTTAATAGATTTGAGCAAGATCAAGCAGAACACATATAACCAGAAGAAGAATCAATAGACATGAAACACAGAAGAATACTCTGGGGAAAGCCTCAGCTAAAAACCCCGCTATCTGTATTATCATACAAGGTGGGAATATCTAAGAATTACACAAAGCCTTAGCTCCCACAACTAACTAGCTCTCAGTACAATCCTCCTGGATGCTCACAGGCAAACAAGGCTTCTCACAAACCTTCTCCTTTGCCCTCCAGGCCTCCTATTTCCTTGCGTTGTTTCTCCTGGGTGATCCTACTGTTACCAAGTGTAACACTGATCACTCACACTGATCTCACACCCTGTAAAACTGCGCACTCCTCAAGGAACCTTATTCCTTCAACATGGATGAGTTTCCTTTAAAGGAAAATTCCTCCAACTGATAGTACAATGTCCCTGTCTTTAATCTCAACTGGGTCTTTGTTTGAACTGACATGCATGAGTTATTTATGAGAGAATACTCAGTTATCTGGAGTACACTAGTTGCATGCATGCATGCATTAACTGACTAAACTCACAATTAGTTCCTCAAACTGTTTGGAACTAATTTAACTGGATATAACTCAGTTAACTAAGCTAACTAATTACAACTCAAATACAACTCATCATTTTCTCCTTAATTAAGGGATAATCTACTTAATTTAAGGGATAACTGTTGCATGACTTCACAAAGACTTCTAGTTTGATTTTCACCAACTAATTAACTCAAGATGAATTAATTAATTATTTTTCAAACAACTAGTGAGACTAAATTTAAATTTAAATTCTCAATTTTGATTCAAGGACAAATCAAAATTGGAATATATCCTGAAATGCTATCTATAGCAATGCTATTTTTAGCATTTTTATTTTTATCATTTCTTGATGCTATTTTCAGCAGAGTTGGAGTATATCCTGAAAGGCTATTTATAGCAATGCTATTTTTAGCATTTCTATTTTTATCATTTCTTGTTGCTATTTTCAACACTCCCTCTCAACAAGAAAGGCATTCAACTCGAACCCGATCCGGAACCTTTGGAATGTTCTGCATGCAATACTTCTCTCAAGTGTTGTTGCTCCAGCAACTCAGAAAAAAAAAATATATATATCTAACCTGAATCAGAATGGTGCCTCTGTCATCAAAGTCTCTGACTGCTATTGCCTCTGTCGACTGAAAACTCTGCACCCTTGTGCTCTTCAGTATCTAACTGCATCAATCACATTGATTCCTACTATTGCATCTATGTTGCTGCTGGTCCTATCTCCTAGCATGCATCCGCACTGCACCTCCTCTCATCATGTTGCATCGTGCTGCCCACTGCTGCACTGCAACTCAGTTACTGAGAAGTAAGTAATTGATCTCCCAACTGACCTCCCTGTTGGGCTAGAAACACCCTCTAATGCTAAATCTCCCTTTGCCGCTCCATCCACATCTGTCTCTACCCACTCAGCCAGTCCTGCTACTCCTCGTCGAGGCTCCTGTAGCAAGGTCTAATCAAAGAGGCTGGGTACCTCAAGGATCCTACCCCTATTTCAGCCTTCTTTGGACTATCACTTCACATTGCCCCACCTCACACCTGGAGTTATGGCTACATGTGAGCCCTCTGCCCACTTGGCTCGAAATTCTCCCCTACTGGAGGTCTCTGCATGAGTGGATGCCTCCACTTGATCTCCTCTCAACTTCTCCAGTTGTGGCTGCTCCACAACCTCATAAAGCTACTTCACCAATTGTGGCTCCTCCACAATTTTCTAAGACTTCTTTTGAGGCTACAGATTCAGAGGTAATTTACTCTCCCTCTTAATCACCAAGTCTCCAACATTTGCCTTGCTCCTCAAGGCTTTGCATGCATCTTGAACCTCAGGAACATACAAGTTCTTAACTCATGAACCGATCCGCTTCACCTGTCTCATGGTGATGTGTCTAAGGAAAACCTTTCCCTTACTAAAGACAACATCGTAGCCTTTGTCCTCCAACTTCACGATTGATACCAAGTTCTTCTTTAGTCCAGGCACATACTTCACATCTGTCAAGGTAATGAGAGCTCCATGCTCCCTCTGAAGAGCAACTGTGCCTACCACTGAAACACTATACTTTTCATCATTACCCATCTCTATGCACATTTGGAGGTCTTTCTCCTCCAAGGTACTGAACAAACTCTTATCGTCGATCATGTGGAATGAGGCTCCACTATCAAGAAACCAACCACAACCCATCATCGATGAAATCATGCATGCGATGAGGGTAATATCCAATTCGAATTGAGAGGCTAATGCCTCGCCTTTAGATTCTTCTAAGGATCCCTTCTTGGATTTCTTCAATGGACAATTAGTTGCATAATGGCCCACCTCATGACAATTAAATCATATCACTTTAGATTTTTCAATCTTCTTCCTACCATGGGAAGAACTTGATTTGGAATGAGAATCCTTCTCCTTCCCTTTCTTTTCCTTACTCACTAAGGCCAGATTTTCTTCATCCTCCTTGGATAAAGAACCATCTCTGGTGCTTCTCCTGATCTACTCATGCATCAGATTCGACCATAGTCATTCCCAATCTGGCAGTTTCTCTCTTCCATTCACTGAGTCCTAGTAGCTATGCCATCTCTTAGGAAGACCGAGGAGAGCAAGACTCACCATGTCATCATCGGCCGTCGTGATTCCTACACTTCCAAACTCATCTCTGTAGCTGGTGAGCTTGTTCAGATATGTAGAGATCGTGTCGCCCTTTTCACACCTGATTTTTCGAAGCTTGTCTTTTAGCGCCAGCTTCCTCTGGTCGTTGTTGTTCTGATAGAGATCCTTCAATGTCTTCCACATTGAAAGCGGTGTCTCCTTCCCATGGAGACTCGAGACAATATGGTCTCAAACTTCCTCCAGAAGAATCCTCCTTGCTCTAGCCACACATTTCTTCCATTCCGCCAATTCTTGGGCATTCGCTGTTGCTGGCTTGGGGACTTCTTGATCAATGAAGTCCTTTAAACCATTATCCTCTAATACTGCTTCCATGCGATCCTTACACGCTATGTAATTCGAGCTACCATCTAGGGCATACTTGAGTCTCAAGCCATTGAATGCCATTGGTGAACTTTGAGATGTGATAAGAAATCGATTTTGTACCTACAATCAAGAACTTCGAACTTCTCCCTTCTTTGTATACTGTTCTCTGCTTTGATCACCCTTGCTCGGATGCCATGTAGAAATTTCTCTATAGATCAGCTAGCTCTGATGCCATGTAGAAATTCTCACTGTAGATTAACCTGATTATGCAATATAACTAAAGCAAAATACTTAATCTACTTCTACAATCAAACTTGCGAAAGCTTAATAGATTTGAGCAAGATCAAGCAGAACACATATAACCAGAAGAAGAATCAATAGACAAGAAACACAGAAGAATACTCTGGAGAAAGCCTCAACTAAAAACCTCGCTATCTGTATTATCATACAAGGTGGAAATATCTCAAAATTACACAAAGCCTTAGCTCCCACAACTAACCAGCTCTCAGTACAATCCTCCTGGATGCTCACAGGCAAACAAGGCTTCTCACAAACCTTCTCCTCTGCCCTCCAAGCCTCCTATTTCCTTGCGTTGTTTCTCCTAGGTGATCCTACTGTTACCAAGTGTAACACTGATCACTCACACTGATCTCACACCCTGTAAAACTGCGTAATCCTCAAGGAACCTTATTCCTTATGCATGGATGAGTTTCCTTTATAGGAAAATTCCTCCAATTGATAGTACAATGTCCCTGTCTTTAATCTCAACTGGGTCTTTGTCTAAACTGACATGCATGAGTTATTTATGAGAGAATCCTCAATTATTTGGAGTACACTAGTTGCATGCATGCATGCATTAACTGACTGAACTCACAATTAGTTCCTCAAATTGTTTGGAACTAATTTAACTGGACATAACTCAATTAACTGAGCTAACTAATTACAACTCAAATACAACTCATCCTTATCTCCTTAATTAAGGGATAATCTCCTTAATTTAAGGGATAACTGTTGCATGACTTCACAAAGACTTCTAGTTTGATTTTCACCAACTAATTAACTCAAGATGAATTAATTAATTATTTTTAAAACAGCTATTGAGACTAAATTCGAATTTTAATTCTCAATTTTGATTCAAGGACAAATCAAAATTGGAATATATCCTGAAATGCTATCTATAGCAATGCTATTTTTAACATTTTTATTTTTAATCATTTCTTGATGCTATTTTCAACAGAGTTGGAGTATATCCTGAAATGATATTTATAGCAATGCTATTTTTATCATTTCTTGTTGCTATTTTCAACACAAAATAAATTGAAATCAATCCACATCATACCACATTGGTAACTCGTCAATAAGGTACATTTGCAATCATGTTTACTTCCTGTCACAACTAGTCAAACTAGCATCTTTGATCAAATCATCATATATAAATATATCACATCAAGGTATCTCAAAACACAACCATCATAGATCAAAATCATAAATCACATGTAACCTTCATAAACCAGAATCCTAGATCAAATGTAATCATCATAGACCATAATCATAAATTACATGCATAATAAAACTGAAATAAAATAATTATGCTTATCTTTAATCAATCCTTATCTTCTACCTTTGTCATTATTCCATACACACACTGAATCAGTTTCCACACCCGACAAACACCCAATTCCTTCTTCTCTACCATGTGCACAAACACATAGTGTGCATCACACACATACAACACCATGTAATACATGCACCTACACCTGACATGCCACACATATACCTACACCCAGTGTACAACATAACACAATACACACTCCTACATCCGGTGTACACCACAACACAATACAAGCACCTACACTCGCTGTACAACACAACATAAATACACACACAGAGTACAACACAATGAATACATATGTCACGATACAACGGGTACATAATGCACATACATAGTACCGCATGCCTGCAACACAACATGTACGATATGTGCACAATACCACATGTACACCAATACCATATGTACAACATGTACACAACACCACCTGCACAACATGTGCACATCATCACATGTACAAGGCACCATATGCACGACATGTACACGACACCACATATACATAACATCATATGCACGACATGTACACAACACCATATGTACAACATGTACACGGCACCACATGCTCACAACACCACTTGTACAATCATGCACACAACACCATATGTACATAGCATCACATGTACAACATGCGCACAACATCATATGTACATAGCACTACATATACAACATGTACATAACACCATATGCACACAATACTACATATGCAATGTACGCACAACACTACTTGTACCACCTTGTACATAACATTGCATAAACAACATGTACACACACTATATATACACAACACCGCATGCACAAAACATCGTAGATGAAACATATACAACATATGCACAACATTAGTACTACACATCCATAGACCACACACACTCTACCAAGAAACCTTGCTTCTAGTGTCTTCCCACTATTCATGCACGTTCCAGCATGTTGTCAATCACATTTCTTCCATTCCGCTGATGTATCCCTGAGCGTTACATGTCCATAACATAAACATTAGCATAGTACAAGCATGTAATATCAATTCATATCCACATGATACTGACCTCATATATTTGTCATGACTACTCACCCCACTTGATTCCCCATAAGACCAGGAACCTTATCATGTCATTCACCTGCATAAGCAATCATTCTTCCACAAGAATGATCCCTGGCGACCATGTTAGACAGTGACATAGATACATGGATACATACATACATATACATAAACATTAGCATAAAACAATCATGATCATGTCAGACAATGACATACATACACGCATATAGACATATAAATTGTTGTAGCTCAATCTGGCACAGCTAAGAAGTTCCAGTAAAGGACCCATTATCAATATCGTCATGCTTTGAATTGGTATATCTGTAATGGCATCTGGTTTTTCACTGGACGTATGCATTGCTGCATTCCTATTAAGTGATGGAAGGTGGAGTTGTAATGCACCTATTATGGAAACTTTTATAAGGTATATATATTTTCAAGCAAATTGGAGAAATGGAACTTTGCGATCTTCCATCTCATTAGAGGTGAAAATGAACTATCACAACATGCATAAGATCAACTACATTTATAGCCCATGCCCCAAGGTTCTAAATCAAAGGAGAAGTCCAGGATCTGGTGGGAGTAACATTACATGTGCTCTATGTGTTGGATATTTATAACAATCTTGATCTACATAAACATCTATTAAAGTCTTTTTTTCCAAATGTGGGATAAAATGAAGATTGTTTCATGGGCCAACAGAAATGAATGTGTTATTATTGCTCATTTTAAAGCTAATGGAACCTTCATAATTTCATGGTCACGGGAAAGAAATGAAGTATTTATTCATACTCTTGACTTCTAAATGCAAGAAGAATATATTTATAAAATGTTCGGCATGATGGCCCAATCTCCAAGTCAACATTTAAACTCATGATCTGAGAACCCAAGTTCTATCGTTCAACAGTTTTACTCCATCAGAAGAAGCACCCATACAAATAGCAGAGGGGAGTATCCCACCAAATACTAGATAGTAATGTACAACACATTGAAAAACGTTATGCCCGACAAATTATATAATGTTTATATAACAGTATTGTTGCACGAATGTGGGATTTTCTCTTTTATTTATGTTCCAATATATATAAAACCTATATATTATGAATGCTAAGTCTGAAGCCAAACATAAATTGACTTATGTTATGATTGAAGAGCTTAAGAGTCTATGCTTAATGCAGTTTGAATAAAGACCAATTATCTAACACAAGCGAGCTTACATCTGGAGATGTGGTTGTGGTGGAGTATTGTGTTGGCCTTAAACGTTGGGTATTCCTTGTCTTATATATTAACCACTTACCTTATTTTGAAAATGGTAGTGGTTGATGAAGTAGATATTTTTGTGCTTCATCCCCACGTTGGACTGTGGGAAAGATATCTAGTGAACATGTGCTTTTCACTATACAAGGTGTTGATTTCTCTATCCATGGACCTGATTGTTTGAATGGATTCATTATATCTATAATTTTAGCATACTTAACAACAGAAGGAGGTGGAAAGTGCATCACGGGCCAACTGTGTTATGCTAGAATTCATTGCAATTTCCAATACTTTAGAGAAGAGTATTTTCATGTAACCTTAGTCTATTAGCAAGGTGTCATTGGAACTAAAGAGAAGGCTTCTACAATTCTTTGAAATTGTAATATGCGATTCAATTGGATATCTTAACCTGACATTTTGAATGACCAAGAGCGGATTGGTTTAGCTTGTGGATGAGGCAGCACATACCCTAAGATATATGAACAAATGCAAGACAAAGGATGCAGAGTATTGTGAACCAAGGATTTTATAACACACTAGTTAATAGGGGTGGAAGTTGTCGATCGAAAGAATTCCTTGAAATGGTTAGGATGGTTGAGATTGGCGAAATTGTTCATCGAAAACTTGCATACGGGGATACTGTCATTGTTAATTGGCCACCATCTATACACAAACACTCAATTCAAGCATTGAAGATTTTAAATTCACTGCAACATACTTTAACGGAGTGGTTTTCTCAAGAGGGGTTAAGGGTGGGTTTGGATGATCTACATCCAATGAAGCCATTTCAAAAAATTATCTGGTTGAGGTTCTTAATAGATGCCTTGATGTTGTAATGCCTCTTATAAAGCATACAATGTTCCCAAATGGAAATGCAAGAAGACCAAATTGAGGAGACATTTGCAACCTAGAGATACAGTGGGAACACATGCTGCTACAACTCTAACAAACTCGATGTACAAAGTTCTCCTTGATTATGGTCAAGAAAACATGTCTTCATGGTATCTACTCAAGGAATCTTTAACCTGTAGATTTCGCTCTAAGTTGCAACTTCCAGATCAAAAGTTTATCCTCCGTCTGCGAAGTTGATGTTGTAATCATGTCTACTATTTGGAGAAGATTGCACTATACATCCAAAACCATTTACAAAAGGGTCCTTTGAAAAATTTATCAATCTCTATTGAAGTTGGATATTAGAACACATGTAATATGTAAGATGATGATGGAACAACATTGGAAATGGAATCATGTTTTGTTGGACATATGTAGTTGGATAAGGAGTCACTTTGGAAAGTGAGCTTATTAATGGATTTGTTACTTTCAAATCTCAGAAGATCCATTAAGACCAATGGAAATCCATTGAACGATTTGTCAGGCGAACTTATCTTATGGATAAGTGAAAATTGCAAGGGTGAAGGTGATAAAGAAATGGATATCCAAATGCCATGTCTACACTTCTACTTGCAAGGGAGTAGTACTTCAAGTACAAATGAAAATATTTTGAATACCATGATAGATGAAATATCTCAAAAATTGTCAGAGACCACAACTAAAGACTTTGTATGAATATTGATGATCAATAGTGCTTATGCCCAGAATCAATGGTTTCTCGGTGGCATGAACTGCACAAATATTAACAATTCAGGGGCTCCCGCAAGGTAGTTTTCACATACAACCTGTTAGGAAATCAACGGTTACAAATTGTTATGGCAACACCCTCCTCGATTTCTAGAAACTGCTACAGGTGATCCTGTAAGAAATTGGTGGTTTCATGGAGTGTTATGTGGTTTTTTAAGGTATATGTGGCCAAACATTTGGGGCCCACTCCTATTACATACAAAAGAAGCTTATTAGATGTAATGTGAGTTCAAATAAAAACTGAAGCGACATGCTGTAAAAACATTATACGATTGGGTTTGATAATATTATATATGTTATATATATAATATGTATAATATTAAAACGATGTTATTAAATTTTATTATTTTGAATATTTTCAAGAAATAGACAGTTATGTAACTATTTTAGTAATCAGTTTTATGACTGATTAAACAGTTAGCTAATGAGATAAGGGGCAGAAATAAAAGCCTAGAGATTAGATTTTGAGGGGGTTCGGAGCCTATTCCTCATAACTGGATATTATAAACAAAAAATATCTTTGAAGTTTGAATAGTATATTGCAGTTTGATTCCATTTTTGGGAAGTTTCAACCATTATTTTTCCTCTCATGTCTCGATATTCATCCATGTCTTTCCTTCTTATGGACAATGTAATATGCATCTAGTGCTTTAGTTTACTTTTAATGAATTTACTTGATTGTACTCATGACAATTAATCTTGAAGCCCTTAATGAAGCGCTCCATAGGAACCCCATTCACATTTTCTTAGTCTTGGATTATTCTTTTTGCAGTGGTTTAAATTCAAATTATTAAGTGCCTAATTTGGACTCTGTTTTCTATTCTTCTTCAATCCACTACTCTAGTCCAACATTTTGTAGCTCTCAAAGTTTCTCTGGTCATTCTGCTTTGGAAGGCTAGGGTTTCAGAACTAGAAGTTTTGGTTACAAGACTTCATGGCTTGTACTTCCAGCCACTAATTTTAATTATTTTTATCCAATTTGAAAATGTTTCAGGCACTGGTTCCCCCACATCTAGGAGCTGTCTCGTGAGGTACAACATAAACATTAGCATTAAACAAGTATGATCCATGATAACCCTGTCAGACTCAACATAAATTATATAAACATCAACATAATCATGATCACAACATAATTACTAGATAGCATAAGGTTAAAGTTAAGATAACTCCCTTTATCCGTTCACAACATACACAACATTGAGAACAATGTTTCCCAACATATCCAAGGCATATTACGCCTCAAATCCATTTAATTTACCTTTTTGGTTACCTTTCTCATGACTGTACTGCCATTGTCCATTTACACCAATGGACCGAACCAATCCAAGTGATTGTCATATTCTTACCTTCAACTTCCATTACTCATGCACTGAGCTTCATTCCGGTCTTACATTACCTGATAGGTTTCATTCAGCTCTCCCTGAGCTCCATTACTTTCCTCTTTCCCAACCAATTCACAAGAATTAAAAATATAAAAGGCGAGAAAAAATGCAAACAAGAATAAAACCATGAAAACCAATGATTATACAACACCATAAACAAAGTGGTATGGCCATACATTGCACAAAAACAAAGCTACAAATCAAGCACAAACAAAGTACAAAGAATCGAAATCACAAGACACTCAATAGGCACCATGTCTCAATCCCCATGGTTCCTAGTGCTTCCAAAGGAAAGTTCAACCCGAGCCTTCTTCAGAATTTCATGGCAGTCTCTTTGCCATGCAATCCCCTGCATCATATTGTTGGGTCTTGAAATTGTTATTCATTTCCATTACATTTTCACTATTATGTCCATTATATCACCTCCATTTCACCTTCATTTCACTACCATGTCACTACATTCATCTCACTTTCATTATCATTGGGTCACATTTATGTTTTTCCAAACTTTATTAATTCTTAGCCTTTTTAAGTGAATGTGGTTAAAAATTAGAAAATAATGTGCATATGCTTATACCTAACAAGTGGGTTGAGATTGTTGACATGTGTAGGTCAAAAGGAGGCTTCTAGAAGACCTTTATGTGGCACCCTAAGGCCAAATTCGAATTTGAGTGGAGAGAATCCTGGGATCATGAGGATATGTGTCACATTTCCTATTTGTATTGAAACTCTAAGAAGACATGTGCCTTATCATTTCCTATTTTGATTAGAACTCTAGATGTATAGGGAGAGATTCATGGACTCTCATTAATGAGATGACTTCTCATCTTTTTGTATAAATAGGAGATCTCTCTCCTTCATTTGTTAGCTTAGTTTTTTGGTAGTTCTGGAAAGCTTTGGAGAGCTTTGTAAACTTTTGTAATTTTGAAGAATTTGAATAAAGCTTTGATGTTCTCAACATGGAAGGAGATGTGAAGTAGATGTCATGGAGCATATTACAATGTAAGGTAGATTAGATTTTATTTTGTAGTTTTGCTTTGATTTCATTCAAATATGTCATTTTATTGTTTTCAAGTTTAATAGTTTAGATTTTCCGTTCATGCAAGTGTGTTCAACTGGTTGATTGTAGATTTATATAACTGTGTAATCTATGCTTGAAAAAATAGTCCAAGAAAGTAGTCCTATTTTCCAATTGGTGCTTGGAGCATTAGAACACATAGTAGATTAGTTTTCCTTTACATGTTTTGTATTTGCTTTCCATTTCAAATTAGCATATCTAACTGTGTAATCTATACTTGACAAAATAGTCCAAGAAAATAGTCCTCCTATTTTCCAATTGGTGCTTAGAGCATTAGAGCACATAGTAGATTAGTCACTCATTACATAAATGGATGTTTCCAAAGCCTTTCGTTGATGGTTTATACTCAAACTAAATGGTGAAATGTTGAGTTTATGAATGAAATTTCTTGCTATTTAATGCCTTTTTCTTCTTAGTGTAGTCACTCATGATATAAACAAATATTTCCAGAGCCTTTCGTTGATGATTAATCCTCAAAATAAATGGCGAAATGTTGAGTTTATGAATGAGATTTCTTGCTGTTTAATGCCTTTTTCTTCTTAGTGTAGCCACTCATGATATAAACAAATATTTCCATAGCCTTTCGTTGATGATTAATCCTCAAACTAAATGGCAAAATGTTGTGTTTATGAATGAGATTTCTTGTTTTTCATTAGTTAGATAGCTTAATGCCATTTTCTTATCAATTTAGTAACTCATGTTGTAAGTGAATATTTCCGAAAGCCCTTGGTTCACTAAGTGGTGAAGTATTTCATTTATGAATGAGTCTTTCTCTGCATTTTTATGTTTACTTTTTCTTAGAACAATGAAGTATTGGATCCCTCAAAATGCTATCACAAGGAGGTAGTTCTCCCAAAATTGTGTAGCAAAGTGATAAAACACTTCATTTAGCTGTTATCATTTTTGCTTTCATTTCATAGACATTTTGCCGGCTTAGATTAATCTAACTGTTCAAAGTTTTGATTTGTTTTTATCTAATGTTCATTTCCTTTTCTCCCTTCTTTAGAAATTAGATTTTAACATTAAAAGTCATTAGATTTAGTTGTCCATTAACATTTAGAGATTTCACTTAGAAGCATAACTTTTCTTTCTTAGATTAATTTCCTTAAGCATAAGAAACAAAACCCCCAAAAACAACATAAACTATAAAACAACGAAGTAAGAGAAAGGTTAACTAAGCACATATAGTGCACCACACTTCATCAGTTTACGATACCCGGATTGATAATTTATGTAGAGCAATTTAGGACACTAAATTGACTAGACACATATTACCATAAACACATAATTGTCAGTGCATAAATAAACATAACAATACACCAGTTACGTTACCTTGTTATGCCAAGCATGTTGCCTTCAACGGAACACATCCACTTCATCTCACAAGGGACTCCAATCCTTTGACGAATCTAGCCATAACTAAAACCAGTTGCTATACCTGCTAAATACATATTTATGAATATAACATATATCCTCATAATGTCAAACAAATTCAAGGTTAAGAATACTTCTTGTATGCAAAGCACTCATTCGTTTGGAATTGCGATTTCCAAACATAGCCAAAGGAATTTTTCACCCAATTCATTTCTTTTACCTTTTCCTTGCTACAATTTAGTATTACTACACATTGCCACATCACCCAATTGTTAGTTATATAAACACATCAACTATTACCTTTTCACGCTAATACCAAGCATGTTTCCCTACAACTTCTCACACATGTCAATCTCACGTTCCAAAGATCAAGACATCATGTATATTAATTTGAAATCAACCTTTACCAAGTCTAACAACCATGTCATACTCAACAATCAACTCACATTCATCAGTCATAATACATAATGCTACAACTATCACCTACTTACACTCAAGTACATATCAGTTGTCTCAACACATATGTATTAGTACAACCATCTTAAAACAAGATCATTTCGGCAAGAAATATTATAGACACATACTCATATCATTCAAGTAATCAAACATTTAGACAACAGATAGATGACATAATAGACACCAAACACTCAAACACCAAATAAACGACATAGTCAAACATTCAAACACCAAATAGACGACATAAGAAAACTCATACCTTAATGTCTGCAAAATCAATTTAGATTAGCGCCATATAACTTCACAACATATCAACTCAAACATAAATAAGGTCATGATATACATAATAGTAACTATCTAACATGCTCACGTCATAAGCTCATAAACAATTGTCATTCATGTCTAACAATCGCATATGCACAGTCAATCTAGATTAGTACAACACCATATCACAAATATGTCGAATCATACCTGAATGTCATAACCCTAACCATTTGAATAGACCAATCCAACTTAGTGTGATAAATATAACATCAAGATCTAAATGTAATAACCCTAAGCATTAAGGGACTTTTGAGGTCTAAAATGGGCCTCCTAAGAAAAATGTACAATCAAAATAAATTTTACAAGAACCAATAGGATTCAAGATGATGATGTCAACCATGGGGGATGGTTCACAATTTTTGGAGTAAAAAAGTAAAAATATTAAAAAATAATAAAATAATAAAACAATAAAACTACTTTTTCAACTCGTATTTTCGACTTATCTCCCTAAGGTTTTACTCAAATTTCGAGCGGGAGTACTCGTTGGATGCAAAATTTAATTCCGCATACAAAGAGTATCCATGTTGCATACTTTCGATGGACCCTGCTACATGAAAAAATGAGAAATACATGAAAAACATGATTGCAATCGCGTTTTTCATGTATTTCTCATTTTTCGTGTAGTATGGTCCATCGAAAGTATGGGTACTCCTTGGATGAGGAATCAAATTTTGCATCTAGCAAGTGTTCCCGCTTGAGATTTGAGTAAACTCATAGGGAGATAAGTTGAAAAAATAGTTTTTTCCTTTTTCCCTCTAAAATTTGATGATTTAATCTAATCTTATTTTATTTTTTCCAACTATTATTTTATAAATTTCTTAGGAGGCCCATTTTAGACCTCAAAATTCCCCTCATTCATCAAGTTACTAGCATATAACAACAACAAGTTATATATCATGCTCATCAACAACATATAACTTAATCATCAAGCTAACTATCATATAACAACAACAATTTAACCTATAACATACTCATCAACAACATATCACATAATCATCAAGTTATCTAACCTAAAACAACAATAGCAATTCATACAACCACGCAATACTATCATTCATGACTATCCGACACATGTACATATGACTACACTAATCAACTAGCATCTATGATGTATGTAACCATAACATTAATGGAATGAAAGGCATACACATAACCATAATGCATATAACAATCCTTAACCTACATATATGCATTCCCAACATACAAATCTATTTGACGATCTGCTCTTACCCCGAAGTCTAGTATTGCAAACTTGCTTTGATTATTCACATCTCTTGCTCTTTCTCAGCCAACACATCAACATCATAACATAACAATAACATCATGATGACACAAACTACATACAATTACCTCACAATGCATGTTTGACCTACTATACATGCATAACTATAACCATGACAATGCATGCATAACAACATACAAACACTGACATGCATAACAAATGCATATACATTCGACATGCATTCATGACAAATGCATCCCATCAACAACATCATCAACTTCTACATGTCAACACAACTACAAAAATTACCATCACCATGCATACACATCAAACACATATACAACCTACATGCATGCATGACAAACACATTCTGCCCATCCAGTCCAAGTGGTGAACCATGATCTGATACCACTCTGTGGTATTAGATAGGACCCAAAGAGAGCGCAACCTGGCTTTGATACCACTCTGTAACACCCTCCTCCCACATCTACCCAAGTAACCGGCGAACCAGGGTAAACATGTGATGAGATGCTACTACAATGGGATTCAACCTCCTAGGTGACCTTAAGGAAGTGGAATCAATGGAAACAAACCATACAGATCTTCCACATCAGCAACAAAACTCCCAAGAGTCAATGATCCCAACCACTTAGGTAGCCAACCCCTGAGACCAGCTAAATTTTAAGACCATTAAACCCCCAGAAGCTCCCTTGATATGGACAAGCATGCATCAATGAGGCTCTAGACGCTCCCACAATGCGGGTATGCATGCGTCCAGGGAGTTTTTTGCCTAGTTTTGTGCCTGGGTCTCCGGGATTTGTGCCACTTTTTTAGACCTAAAGCCTAGGTCACTACCCAGAACTCAATGACATTTTTAGAACTCAAAGATAACAACTGCATAATGATGAAAATGCAATTACTTGAACAAGGACTTGACTGGACCCCTACTCGCCATGACAGACATTTCGTCAAACATGTCACAATTATGTAATCTATGTGTTTAAACAACAAATCTCAGCATAGGAGTCTCATACTTATCTGATAATCGCTAAGAAGCATTGTTCCCTTATATCATTAGCTGCATTATCATCTATTAGGTCATAAATACATTGTTCATTCATTTACAAGCAAAAACATGAGGAGAGCCATATATCATCATTGTCATAATACATGCTTATAACCAACATAATAACAATAGAAATATCAAGGATACATCAACCATAGAGTCCACACATAGAATAGTACATTTACACAAAATATACCAAGGAACAAACCTCTTATTAATGAATACAAAAGCCAACCCGGTATGGGACTGCCACATTCCACCTGACCATTTTTGTTGGATCCATCCAATCAATGCTCTCTATGTTAGCCAAATGTCGATGAACTTGCATACTAAGGCGTGAGCATGATCTCTCATATGCTAGATGTGGCTCTCAATTTTGTTTGGTTTTACTTCATGTTTCGGATCCTTGACTGCCTTAGAGAGACATCTCGCTTGCATTCAGTTTTGCTAATTTACCTCTAGTGGAGGATCGTCTTTGTTTTGTTTGCATGACTTAGGCTCAACGCCAATTGATGAGGTGCTTGCATTGAATGGCTTGAACCAAAACCTCCATCCCCTGTGACCACATTCTTGAAAGAGGCGTTTGTTGCCCCCTTTCCTCCCCCTCTCCCTTATCCCCTTCAAACCCGTACACTCCCCCTCATGTGGGGGTGGTGGGAATTAATATACAAACACTTAATGTTTATTGTTTGCATATTAACTCCCCCACCTCCCACACTTATGAGAGTAGGGGGCCCTTCCCCACACCCTAAGGCGCTTGCCATAGCTTCTCTCATGCCACACCAGATGACTTAAGCACCAAACCAATACGACAACAATAAAAAAGAAATTACTTCTATGCAATAACACATTCATACTCTGAAGGAAAAAAAACAAAAACAAAAACAAAATCCAAAATATATTCTCAATTAGGTTGAAAAAACAAACAAAAAATATATAATTACAATAATTATAATTTTCACTCATAAATGATATCAATATTTTACATATATTTTTACAAAATAAAACAATAAAATAATTATGATATATGGATGTGATATCAACAAATTATTTTGTAAAAAGTATTTGTTTACAACTTATATATATTGAAAATTGTAACAATTAAGTATGAACTTTCAATCATTCTTATAGACTAAGCCAGAGGTGGTCAAGGATTGGTAACTGGTTTTAAAATCTTTAAAAATACCCTCGACTTTCGTTGTGTATTTCTTGAAAATAGAACTATATTGAAATTGATATGTGAAGTGAATGATTCAATGCCTTTCACTTGTTATATTATTTTTTTTGAATTTATAAAATTTATTTATTAAAGAGTTAAAAATGAAAATCAATAAATATAATTATAAGTAAATGGTCTTTAAAATTATATTTAAAAGAGTTTTTCTACTTTTTTTTTCGTGTTTTTTAATATATTTATAATATAAATTACTATAAATGAAAGTAAAAAACAAAAATAAATGAGAAATATAACAGTGAAAATAAAATATGATAACTCTTTAAAGTGAAGCATTTTGAAAATAATTAAAATATACAATTATATAAAAAATCAAGAAAATTTTACACAAACTAAGCTATGAAAGATTGACAAATCAAATTTCATTTAAATAAATATCCCTATTTTATTTTAGGCACTTTAGCAAATCTCAAAATTTTCAAAATCTTATCACGGTTAATAAAGAACTAAAACTAGCTATGATATAGATAACTTTCTACTTAAAAAAAATATAAAACCCTTTTACACTGACATATATGGTTAGAAATAAATTAAATAATAAATTAATGAAAAATAAAGAATAAAAACAATAATTACAATAATGGAAAATAATATATTTCATTATTAAAAAAAAATTATCTACATATTAGTGGAATCTCTCAAAAAGTTTTCTATACTATTTGAAACTTTTGAAAAAACTATTTTTATTGTTAATCAATCTTATTAAATTTTTAAAAATAAAAATAATAATGTAATTATCCAAAAATAATCTTGAATTTAGAAAATTATTCGCTTTTGAAAAAGGAGGGATAATTAACAAAAAAAAACACTCCAAGGTGTACTCGTTTGCTGATCAAGTCTCAACATCCTAGGCCTGTTACAGACTCAAAACTCATCATTACTAGTATCACTTATTACAATTCCCAGTGGGGTGTGGAATCTGGGTACAAGAAAGATGATGAGAAGATAGAAGTAGAGTTAAAAAATTCTATTGAGTGACGATCTCTGATGGTACAAGTGTCCTCTGCATCATCCTTGGGCATGGAGTCTTCATGTAATCATCAGGTGCCACTCCAGTGGTCAACATTTGGCTCCATATGGACATGCATGCTAGATACAAAGTGATAGTGTGCAAGAACCTGAAATCTGCATCAACCGACAAAAGACATATATCAACAGTATCCATTCAAAATATCATCAAATGAAATAAAGTACATAAATGAAGAAATGGAAATTTATTCTAAGAGAGCATAAATGACAATTTATTCATGAAGTAAAACTAACTAAACAAAAATGACACGAGATAAGGTTAGAAATATGATACAAAAAGATGCCCCATGGCATCAGATGTCTTCGGTGAAATCCATCTTGAGAACTTGTCTACTCACAGGCAAGTCCATAGGTTCTTTCTTTGATTTGCCTTGCCCAATTCTAACTATCTTGGAACTATGACTTGCCCCAATATTAACATGTTTGTGGCCATCAGATATACCAAACCTCTTCCTTTTTCTTTTCTGATTATTGATGCGTTGAGGCTTGATTCTGCTCAAAACTGGTGGTTCATTTTTTATATCTTTTTTCTTTTTTCGCTTTTTTCTTATTTTTCTTGGTTATTTTCGATGGTGATGATGATGCATTTATTGCCAATCCTACTACTTTGTCATGAAAATGCTCTGATGGAAGACTTGAGGTACCCAAGCTTTTTGAGCTATGCCTAATTTCTTCGTTTTGAATCTGTTCTGTTAAGGGGGGGAGGAAATTTGTCAACACTACATCACTCCCTATCTAGCATGATCTATAGATAATCTCATTGTTGGGTTTCCTTGGATCTTCAACATGATATCTTTTCTCCAACTCTCAATCAAGTCTAACAAAGGTATTATCAGGCATGGGGATGGTGGCATATGATAAGTCCATTTGAAGGCTGCCACCTAGATCTGATGCCCATTTTCTTGATAGGAGCATTCCCCATGAATCTGGAACATCTATCACAACAATATCCATAGTCATTATTCTATTTGTGTATGCAGCTAGGAAAACCTGTAAATCTTTAATTATCCCACACACTTCAATTCTTTTAGAATCCATTGAACATATGTTGTGATAGGGCCTAGAAACCCTTAAATTCAGTTGCTCCATGACTTTCTTGGTCATGACATTTGATGAAGCCCCTGAATCAAGCATGCAGTTGTGTAAAAGATGATCATTCACTATCAAAGAAACATAAAATGGTAGATGATCTTCATTCCCCACATAACAATTCATACTTTTCAATACAATTTCCTCATCTTCTGGTTCGTCACTAGGCTTTTCTTCCCTTTGAGTAACTTCAATGGCACTTAGTAACATCGCCCTTTGAGATGGTATCTTTAAAATTTTTGTCACTGGAATAGAAACCTTTGCATTATTCAACCAATTGTCTAAGTCAAAATTCAATTGTGAAGTAGGAGGAGAAAATTTTCTATGATTATTCTGGTCTTGGATATCCCTTCTCTAATAAGTCATCCCTTTGTGTTTTTCCATAACAAGAATCTGTCCAGATGTAGGTTTTTCCCCAAAAATCTTAGTGACCTCATAAAAATCTGCAATCATATTGTAAACCCCATGATTATTAGGCCTATGGTCAATCTCTTGATTTCTCTCAAAGGTGTATATTTGATCTTCCATGGAGAACATATTGATTTGACCACTTGTCCCTCCTAACATGCCACTTTCCATAATTCTCTTCACATATGGGCATGTGGCTTCGTCATGGAACTCATTACATGGCCTACAAAAAGGGGGAATCTGATCTACCATGTTGGTGGATTCCAATGGATTTGGAGGCCTATGCTCCCATTGAGGGCCTTTATTATTTTGCCATTTATCATTTGGCCTAGTTTGGAATCTTTGCACTTGTGATCTCTCCATGGCCACCAACCTATTTTGCAAGGTTCGCATTTCTTTGATGTGATTTTCTTCCATGCTCGTGATGAGTTGAGTTAATTCTTTAATAGGATCATGTGTAGTCCCTTCCTTGGCATTGCCTTTGTAATCATTTGATTTTGATGGCCCTTTATTGAAACCAGGAATTTCAGATTTTCCTGACTGCTTTCTAGCCCTTTCTATCTTCAAGGCTTCAGATTGAGCTACACTTAGATTCATAGGCTCCTTCATCCTCAACTCATAGGCAGTGTCAACCCCAAAAACATCTAGATATGAGCATATAAGGAGGTTTAACAGTAGCAACCATGCTTTTTACTAATTCATTGAATCTCTTGTTAAACTCCTCCATGGTCTCATTCTCATTTTTCTTCATGTTGCTAATGGCATTGATCAAATGCCTATTTTCCTTCTTCTCTCCAAACTTATCTAAAAAAGCAGTCAAAATGGCTTGTAAAGAGTTATATGAGTTAGCAGGTTGCTCAGTGAGCCAATCAAGAGCATCCTCTTCTAAAGATAAAACAAAAAGCCTCATGTTCACATCCTCATAATTAGGAGTATTACACCATTTAAAGATACAAACATTAAAATTTTTCACATGTGATGTAACACTAATGGCATTGTTACCTTCAAAGGAAGGCAACTTTTCAATAGCCTTGTTAGGGATATTGTGAGGATAGCCATTTATGTTAGTGAAGTCACAAGGAGCAAAAAGATCATTCATGATGCTAGGCTCTACTTGTTCTTGAAAAAGCAAATGAATATCAGAAATAGCCTCTTGCCAAAGACTAGAAGATCTCTACTACGAGAAAGTCTATTCAACCTCTCTCTAGAAACCCTTTCAGAATCAGGAGAGGGGCTAACTAGACCACTTGATTTTCTCCTAGACTCTTGCAAAATTTGGATTGAGTGGAGTCACCACTTGAGCAAGAATCCTGGGGGCGTACCTCTCGGACAGGTGAACGGGCCCTACCTAAAACACCCGCAGACCTTTGATGACCGGAGCATACTTACTTCGGGATGGGACAGCAAGGAGTGACTCAGCTTATAACGGAAGGAGCAGGGGCTGTTCAATCGATTGAGTCATGGCCAACAAAGTGGAGTAGCAGCTAAGAACGAACCCGCTTGCCATAGTATGGTATGTACGCTCGGGTGGCGAAATCACTCCCGCCAATAGCTTGGCTTATGGATGGTCTCGTGTCTAAATATTGAGAGAAATCGATTCTTTATATATGAGATTTCCTTGCCCCCCGGCCCCTCCTTTTTCTCCTCTGGCGGCTTCGCACCTTTCCGATTTCCAAAATCTAAAGTTCAAAATGCTAAAACCAAAAGGTTAGTCGATTTTTCCCAGGTACAAGAAGACTTGTCCCCGGCAGCGGCGCAAAGATGTTGACCCTGCCGCCTACACCTACCTACAGGTCAGTGAGAAAAGCTTTCAACCCCACAAGGTGTGGTTGGTGGCAGGGAACTCAGAGGAGGGGCTGTCACACTAATCCCGACTCTCTCCGTTTGAGCTATCTCCTAGGTTAGTTAAGGGGGGTGGTCCCTAATGAAAAGTTAAGTTAAAAGATATGAGTTTCTAGGAGAGTGTTACAGTGAAAATGGATTACATTTAAGGATTTATGAGCAAATATGAAGTGAGCAACTTGAAATAACAATGCCAATCATTAATATGATTAAAAAAAACCATAAAATCAGTGTCTTATAAGGAATTTTCTCAACAATTTAAAGATATATTTGCTCAAAATAAAATGCAATACTCTCAAAAGAGTAAACAAAGTAACCCTGAAATGTAAATAATAATTGTTAGCACAAGATATGTAAGACACAAAATGCTTTTGAGATAATCAACTTTATAGTGAAACATATCTTGCCAAAACCCAAAAATTAGTAATTAACTTGGAAATGTAAAAGAAAGGAAGTGCTAAACCAAGACATCAATATGCATTTAGGCTTGAAACATGAAAAGAAAACATTTGTTTGAAATTATTACAATACTTGCTTTTGGAATGGGCTTTGCATATGAAAACTCAAACCATCAAGAAACAAGTAAAGTAAATGTAATGGAAAGTGCTCTTGGTTAATTTTATTAATTATCTCTACAACAAGATTACAATTTATCTCTTCAATCCTCAAACCTCACCCTCGCCCAATGATATGGATCTCACAGTGAGGAGTCAATAGAGGAGTAGAGGATCCCTAAGATGTCTACTTCAACCAACTTATGTCGGAGGTAAAATTTTAATGAGGCTTGGGGCCTTCCTACACTAAAATGCCTAGATAAAATGCAAATTGTGCTAATTCCCCAAATTAAAATAATGATATATGCAAATGCTTCAAAGAGATTGATTTGCAATGGTTGAAAATGAAATAGTGTTCAAAATAAGTTGCAATTATAACTTCAATTGGAGGAATAAAATTAGCTTACAAGTGTTGCATGTGTTTCATCAATGAATTAAAATGATACAAGTAATTTGCTTAAAAGTAAAATTTGTTTCAAATAGACAATGACAAAAAATTGCTCCAATTTCAAGATAACAATGTAGCATAAAATTGAAGCATGTATTCAAGTGCTCATGAAACAATTTACCAAGGTAAATGGAAAGGAATCAAAGTTTGTTAAGAATATAAAATGCTTGCATCTAAATGATGAATTTCCCAAAGTAAAGTGTAAGCTTGTAGCTCCAAGCAACAATGAGAAAGAAAATGCAAAGCTCAAATGAAATTGTAACAAACTTTAACTTAATGAAATGTGATAGTGAGGTTGTGTTAATTCCCAATTAAATCATGCATGTAAGTGAATGAAGGATGAAAGCTTAAACCATGCAAATGTCAATCCACCCAAGAGAAGCCTCCCTCTAAATGGGGAGATAGGATACCATGGGAGAAATCCCAAGCTCCCACAAGCAAGTTAGATCTTTTATTAATATTACAATGAGAAGAGGGCCCTTCAAAGTTCTCAACTATACTTCAAGGAGAGTCCTCACAATAATTGTTTGAAACTTGGAAACTATACATCCTTTATTGAGAAAGAAGTGACAAGATCTCACAAAAGTTATGCAAGGGAAACAAGGTGTGAGTTTCCTCCAAATGCCCACGGCTTAAAGAGGAAAATGGGCAACCCTCTAGTGAACTTGACTTGGCCAAAATAAGCCTCAAAAAGACTCACGACATCCTTGGAAATCGAACCCCCAACACTTGACAAAGGTCCTGCAAACACTTGTTAGATGTTGCGGGAAGTTGCTCTTCAAAATCTGCCACACAGGAGTTAGCAAACAATCCAAACAATCGCTGCAAAATAAGAAGTATCAATGGAAAAATCAGCAAGATAAAACGTATATGTACAATTATAATTTACAAAAGGCTAAGCTAAAGAGTAAGAGTAAACTCTCGTCTTTGCTTAGCCATCTTCAAGCTCTTAGATAGCAAATGAAAGAAATGAAGTACAATGTTTTGTAAAAGAGATTTAAATTTAAAAGTTCTCGGCTTGTGTACAAGCTATGTGCCGAAATCCCTGCAAAACCACTTTGTAAGATAAAACTATGAAGGTTCAAAGAACAAATGAGAGTTCCTTTAAGAATGTATCAATAGTGGGATGGTCTCTCCAAAGACTTCCCCTCACACTTGATTCTGTAATCCCAACATGATGTTCCCTCTACAAAACTTCAATCAAGAATTAGTTCCATATAGATTTAGCAATAAACAATGATAAGAAACTCTAGAGATTTATTTAAAACCAACTAGAGCATTCTATACCAAGAGCATACTTCTAAATCAAATGTTAATGCAAGATAGCTCTACATTAACAAATGTACAAGAGCACATGGAAGCAAATTAGATCAAAGCATGAGTAAAAGGAATTATACCAATGCTCAACAATTCATCACACTCGAAAAGGAGGAAAACCTCATGAATGAAACCCCAAAGTCTTTATTGATATTTCTAAAAGTGTACAAGGCAACAACGTTTCCGCAAGCACAATAGCTAGTAACAATCTTATACAATGTGAGAGCCCATGGCTCTATTATATAGAGAGTTGGGAGCAAATACCAATGAAGAATGACAATGACAAATGACATTGGAGCTAATCCCAATGTAGAAGTGATTAAAGAAGTGGCATGATGTGACAATCCCAAAGAGAAATTCAAATTTGTTGAATGGAGCTCCAACGCCAAGTGTAAAAATCGAATTCTGGCAAGTGGACATCATTTTCTTCTTCCCTTATGTGCCAAATTCGAATTTTGAGGTGGAATGACTAGTGTATATGGGTGGTAACCCATGTGGGGATAATTTCCCACAAAAATATCCACCAAATATTCTCCCAAATCCTCCCAAATGTGTATTAACTTCACAAATTCGAATTTCCAAGCAGCATTTTCATTTAATGTCAGAAATTCGATTTTATTTGAGCACGTCCTTTCTTTGATTTTAGGAGTCCACATCAGCTTGGGACTTCACTTTAACTCCCCTATAATTTTCCACCTCATTTCCACAACATTTAGCATGTTTGGATATTTATTTTTCTCCATTTATTTAATTTATGGTTTAATTAATTGCTAGATTTCCCACTAAACTTAGGAAAAATGGGTTTTGAGGGTCCAAAACACATTATTAACCCCTCAAAGTGTGTTATAGTAGAAATTTGAGGGTGAGAAGTGTAATTTTGATTACTCATACCCCATACAACTTCTCTAGACTACACTTATTACAATTTAAATATAATTTTATTTGCAATTTTTGACCTGCGAAAAATCTAAAAAATTAAAAATGACTACCTAGACCTAGCCAAATTCCACGAAATTTTTTGTGTGATCTAGTATGGTAATATACATTGACTCTAGACACTAATATGTGTCAAAAGCTCAACCTTCAAACCGTCACCCTGGCTTTGGGATAAAAAGTGAGTGAAAAAACCCAGAAAATTATCCGCCTCTGAAAAAGGAGGGATAATTAACAAAAAAAAAACAAAAAAAAACAAAAAACAAAACAAAACACAAAAAACAAAAAACAAAAAATAAAAAACAAAAACGAAAACAAAAAAACTCTCCACGGTGTACTCGTTTGCTGATCGAGTCCCAACATCCTAGGCTTGTTATAGACTCAAAACTCATCATTATTAGTATCACTTATTACAATTCCTTGTAGGGTGTGGAATCTCGGTACAAGAAAGATGATGAGAAGATAGAAGTAGAGTTAAAAAAACTCTGTTGAGTGACAATATCTGATGGTACAAGTGTCCTCTGGATCATCCTTGGGCATGGAGTTTTCATGTAATCATCAGGTGCCACTCCAGTGGTCAACAAGAAGATATCTAGGTCTTTGTGGCATTTGGAAACCTTAATACTGCTTGTAAGTTCTTGATAGAGAAAATATGGGAGATTATCTTATACACTTGCGTGATGTGCAAATACTAAGGAGGATTTGTTGGTGTGTATGTTAGTTGTTGTGGAAATTTGATGGAGTAACCAACTTTGGTTGGAAGAGATTCCTTGATAGGAGTTGATGCTATAGTTTTCTTATGGTTTCTATTATTAGGGTTTGGAGAGCATCACTTGTATGAGTTTCTATGAAATTTTTTGTCTGTAATTGTACTTCGTCATGATTATGTATATAAAGTGCTGATGTTGTCCAAACTTTACTTAATTGTAGATTTGATTTTCAACATATATTACTTTGATGATTGAATATTCTCTAGTGTTGGTAATGTTGATTTGACATAACATATTTTGTTAACGATTTAACAAATATATAAAATCGAAAAATAGAAAATTATATTGTTACAATAAATTTATTGTAATATTTTCAGAGATATTATATACTTGGGAAGCATGCCCTAAACACTAGGAATATTGTTCCATTGAAGTAAACTTGTTTGATATTTATTTTCTCGAGTTGCTTTATGTATTTGCTTGAAAAGAAGTGGCATATATGCTGCTATAATCTACATTTCAAATTCAACAAAGTAAAAATAAAATAAAATCATGGGGGACAATGCAATTCAAAAAAATTAGATAATATCTAGTTTTCGGTTCTAATTTCTTTTTGTAAATAATGTTTTCCTCTAAGGATTTCAACACCTTACTTGCTTTGAAGGAACGACATGCTTTGAAGTTGCAATGGTGGGTAAATCCTCTATATACATAGATTAATTTGCTACTTGTCATATTTTACTTCCATGTCTATAGATTTCCCTCTAGTTTTTTTATCATTCACTTGTTATTTTATTTACTTCAATGAGTTGTAGACTACCTCATGGATTTCTTGGAGATTGGTTTTACTTTATTTGAATGTTTTGTTTTATTTTAATTGTTGTGGCTTTCGATTAAATTGGTTCTCAAGGTAGCTCACTTGATGTAAAGAGAAAAAGTGTTTTTTCTAAAGATATTGTTAATAATTGTTTAGTATATCTAGTTTCTTTCATTCAGGTTTATCTAGGCATTCTAATTTTGAATGGGTTAACATAGATTGAATTTCCTCACCCAATGTGTAATGATTGGTTGTGTTGGTTTTGTTAAATGAAGAATTAGTTATAATACATCTTAGTAAATACAAAACTTGTGGTTGCATGCACAGTGCAAAGCACCTCCAAAATGTCACAAATCTAGTTTGATAATATAAGCGTCCTATGAATTTTGTAACATTAATTAATTAGTATTGGAATACTTTTGGCCATTGCTTATGTAATATCAAATTTTCAAATAATAAATAATTTTTTGTCACTTTTTTCATTCAAAGTTAGAGATGTTTGCTCTGTGTGTTCTAATTTTGAATGGGTTAGTATAGATTAAATTTCCTTTACCCAACGTACAATGATCGATTGTGTTGGTTTTGTTAAATGATAAGTTAATTGCATATCATTCATATTGCATTAGAATATAGTAAAGACAAAACCTTGTAGTTTCATATAGTGTGGAGCACCTCTAGAGCGTTAATTCCATGACATTGATTAATTATTGTTGGAATACCTTGGCCCATCTTAACATTGAATCCTCACAAGCAATAGATCCAAGAAACCTAAGATTGAGGTGAAATTTCTAAATTTGCATTAATTATAGGATACCAAAATTTCTACCCAATAGCCATGGCATGTATATTTGATTGATTTTCAAATGTAAACATAGTTGCATGCATAACAATAATTTCAATCTTGAGTCATCACAGTACTATAGGTCGTAAAATAGAGGTCTTGGGAGAGTCAACAATGATTACAAGGAGGGACATGATTTTAAAATTTAAGGCATTCATTTAGGCTTAATACCTAGTGTGCCTAGCACAGAAAGAATCCAAACCTAAACAAATGCAAGGATGTAGATGAACGAGCCTCTTATAATATAGAGTTCCACATATTGGGATTTTAAGAAGTTGAGGACATAAATGACAAGGATTTAGTTAACCTTCCTTGAATTGGATAGGAATCAGTTCCAAGATGACCACAAATAACAAGAAGAAAATCCATACAAAGCCAAATTGATCATTGCTACGGTGAAAATTAAGCAAGAGACATGTATACCTTCATAATCATCAATATAACTGTGAAATGTGCGACCATTGACTTTACAACTTTCAAGTTTCAATCAAGGCTTCAATGGTTTCCCCTCTAAACAATAACCCTAATAGATTAAAATGATAAAGGCAGTCTCATCTACATTGTGAAAGGTCAAGCTCGAGCTCCCCTCCCCAAAACAATCATGAAAAGGATGCATAGGGAGGACCATATTTGGTCATGAAGTGGTCTTTGTGGCCATTATTCTCCAGTCATCTACAAATGGTGGAGATCATCCCATGCCCACCATTGTTCATGCATGTGTTAATATAGCTTAAAAATGCCCAATACTACAATAGATGGGTGGGCCAATTATATTGCACATTGATCTTGATGTTGCAATTTCTATATCACTACAAAATCTAAATCTGGTGAGGCCATTAATAATGCAATTACTCTAAATACTCATTCGAGGAATTTTGAGGTCTAAAATGGGCCTCCTAAGAAAAATGTACAACCAAAATAAACTTTATAAAAACCAATAGGATTTAAGATGATGATGTCAACCATGGGGGATGATTCACCATTTTTTGAGTAAAAAAATAAAAATATTAAAAAATAATAAAACACTTTTCCAACTTGTATTTTCAACTTATCTCCCTATTTTTTATTGAAATTACAAGTGGAAGTACTCGTTGGATGCAAAATTTAATTCATCATCCAAAGAGTATCCATGTTGCATACTTTTGAAGGACCCTGCTACACGAAAAATGAGATATACATGAAAAAACGTGATTGCAATCACATTTTTGATGTATTTCTCATTTTTCGTTTAAGAGGGTTCATGGAAAGTATGCAACATGGGTACTCATTGGATGAAGAATAAAAAATTATGCATCCAACGAGTCTTCTTGCTCGAAATTTGAGTAAACCCATAGGGAGATAAGTTGAAAATATGAGTTGAAAAGTAATCTAATCTTATTTTATTATTTCCCTAGGAGGCACATTTTAGACCTGATAATTCCTCTAATGAACACACCATGTCAAAACTTGTTCGAATAGACCTTATAAGGATGTTGAATCATACTTCTACCATATATAGAAAAGATTGTTATAATCTTCATTAACCATGTTAATTGTGGGGATTTGGTATCATATGGTGGCCTCCATATGCCAACCCTCATCTCACTAACATATCATAATGCTTAGCCACTATGGGCGCAAAATAGAACATGATAATGGATAGGGCTATTAACATCACACTTGCCAAGGCCAATGCATGCTAGGAGTGGTAGCATACATTCATTAGTGGTCTAATGATATTTACACAACAATTATAATTCACTAACCCAAGGTATATGAGCTATACACTTCATTGAATAAAACATAGCCTAGTTTTCTTTCAACAATGAGTAAATGGTGACTTTTACATATTGAACAATTTATACTTCAAGCATACAAGTTTTACCTACAACCACATCGTTGTTATCACAACGACACATGAAAATTTCTAATTGCAATATCAACCCATTACAATCCAAATGTAACTGATCAAATAAATAAATAAATAAATAAATATGCACTAATTAAACTATAGTTGTAAGGTACACAATACACACATACTTTTACATCGTTGGTAACAAGTGCTCACAATAAACCACATATCCACCACCATGTTTGTTTTTTTGTCATCAGATACAAGTGACATTGTCAATAGAGTGATTGAAGAAATTGGGGATAGCCACAACATAATATCATTGAATAATGGAGTAGATAAACATTATAAACGATATACAATTACATTGGAGTAAATCTTGGTGCTATGTCCAATAAGAATGTGACGTGTTGAATAAATTTGCTGAAAAGTATTTACCATGAACCTCCCAACCATCAAACAATGATGTAAGATCATTTTTTGTAAATTAATTTCTTTTAACTCAAAAGACAATGATGTAAGATCAAAGACATGATTTGGAAACATGCACAATTGAGGTGTTTTAGTTCTTATTTGGATTTAGACACTAAGCATTGTTTTGTTTTCATAGATAACAATGATGAACAAAAATATACAAAGCAAGAAGTGTCATTTAGTGAATATTTTTGTCAAAGGCATGCATGTAATAGAATATAATAATTTTATCATTGAACCTATCTCCATAACTGAAACACCATCCACATAACAACACCTAAATCGTTGATCACATTGAATTCTCCCCCAACCGTTTTTTACTTTGTACATCCATTCTCAATTAGGTGATGACACCCTTGAATTTCATTAGGGTGGAACTGAAATATAACAAAGATGTACGTTATGATAGGTTCCAATTGTAGGGATATATTAACTACTTAATTTGCAAAATTTAGAAAACAAGTAAAAATGTTTTGTGATTCAATATTGTTCACCAAAGTGACCAACATGATTAACGCAATGTAACCATCCATGTAAGGTCAGTGGTTGAGAGAAAAAATATTAATAAGACTTGGACCAATTAAAATTTATTGATGGTCAAATCACTTTCCCATTCTTCCCATCCTTTGGTTTTCCCTCTCCACTACATGGCCAAACACATATTATTTGGGTCGCCTTGTAGAGGCAAGTAGGGATGCTCTAGCTACTCCTCTCCTCCTAACTTCAATCCTATCTCTATTTGCGGTACTCATGCACAATCAACAGCTAAAGCAGTTATGGAAAGATACAGGGACATCATCCCTATGGTTGTTCAAAGAGTAATATCTAACATGGAAAAACAAGTAAGGCAATCCCGAAGGTACATTCTTGACAGACATGTGGAGCAGGGCACTAGAGACTAGATCCCAAACATGAAAACTCTATCAAAGCTAGAGCCTCCTACATGCAAATTGTCAATCTATATTGACACATAAAAATTCTAATGGGAAGAGTCCTCATAGATAGGGCTAACACTCAGAAGGAAATTATCACATGCATGGTAGAGCTCTTGGAGAAAGTGGACAAAATCAATAGATAGATCACACTTAACTAATAGACCGATAGACATGGATCCTTCTACATCAAAGTTAGATAAAGAGTGACAATTGCCTGGCCCATAGGAAACCCCTACAAAATGAAAGATAACAAGGCACCACAATGTAGCAGCAATTTAATTTTCAATGCCTTTTCATGATTTCAAATCCATCTTTGGTTTTTTATATAGCACTCTGTAATTTCTTTGTTATCAAACTTTCAAGTTAAAAACAACATTAACAATCATAATTTTTTGTGTCCACGCCACTAGTCGGGTTTCCTAAGTGGCAAACCAATAGCAGAAATCGCCAATGTATACCAATATTTTTTATAGCAATATAACTATTATAATCTTACGAAAAAAACTATTAAAATTAAAAAGTAAAATAAAATATATAAATGGCCAATACTTGAAAATGTGACATGTAATGTGAATTAATAGGCTTTTGCAATTTGGGTTCTCTTGAGAAAACAACTTGATTATACCCAAAAAAGATGGGCCCCATTGAATACCACTCTTTTTAGTAGCATTCGGCCCAATTTGATTACACTTCTCCTTGTCATTATTATGTTATTTATCATCAAACAACTACCAAAAACATGAAGACAAATGAACACAAGATGTAGGGACTCAACCAGGGCAAAACCCCTCTCCTAGGGGAAAGCCCAATAGTTATTCTCTTCTTTAGAATCAAATCAAATGAGATAACCTAAACCTTTGACCAAAACATTGGCACCCTATAATTCATGATTCGAATTGGATCCATAAAGAATGATCAACAGAGCCATGGTTGTACCAGGTCAGGACAGACTTCAAAGAATTTAAAACAGTGCTCAAAAGCACCTCTAAACCAGTGGCAGTGGCAGTGAGCGTGGAACGACGAGGACCTCGGTCAAAGTGCGCTGACCGAGGCCCATAGAGACTGCGGGGGAGGCGAAATTAGTCCCTGGGAGGCCCCGGATCGGGAAACAAAGGGAGTTATTGATGCGCGATTAGCGCTAATCGCACATCGTTGGGCGAAAACCCTCAAAATGGAGAATCCCCGAGCACTTGGTCACATGGGAGCCGGGACAACCGTGCGACAAAAGGCTAAGCGCTAAAGGCAGACCCGCTCCAAAACTGGCGGTATTGACCGGGGGCATCCATGGGCGGTAATCAGTTTTGATGAAAAAGGAGCGATTCCACTCAGCGCCCGACGCA
This sequence comes from Pinus tabuliformis, assembly GCA_031772625.1. NCBI lineage: Eukaryota > Viridiplantae > Streptophyta > Pinopsida > Pinales > Pinaceae > Pinus > Pinus tabuliformis. Next base: position 1,128,568,949 of record CM062811.1, on the reverse strand, counting down.
TGGCAAGCAAAGGAGAAAGAAAACTGCCACTCATCGTGCGCTAACGATCGAGCTAGTCAACCGCGCGGGATGAGCGAATGGCGTCAGATCTGAGGGCTCCAGATCTAACCACTGAGATCGCGCCCGATGGAGAAGACGAAATTGACGCAGGGTTAAGCCGCGATTTAGAAGAATTTGAGGTCCACTTTGACCGCCAAGGTGGCAGAAGACTCATTCCACGACGTAACCAAAGAATTGGACGAAGCAGGATGGCGCAGTTCGTAGTTGGACAAGTGGCCATCCCTGAGAACCTGATGATGGCGCCGAAATAGGGAACTCCAAGCGCAGCTGCAGGTAGGCGATCCGACAAAGGCGGGAGAGGAAGCGAACTGCCATGAGCTTGAATGGCTTTAAAGCCATGTACAGACAGGACAAAGGGCATGAGTCAGGAACCAAAAGACGGAACACCGAAGATAGAAGACAGAGAAGAGAAGAACCAGTGAAGCAAAAAGCAGAAAGAGGACAAAGGGCCGAGCTGACCAGAGGTAGCGTCGAGCACCAGAGAGCTTGAGAGATTCAAGCCATCCCTGAGAGGATCTGTCAGACCAGAGAGGTTAAAGCGCTGGCAAAGAGAAGAGTCTATGTACTCTAGTGGTTTTGGGGAATCCAAGAACCACCCTGCCAAGCTAATCTGTTTCAGAAGACTCATATTGAGCTTCTGCATTGTAATTCTCTGCTTCAAGACACAATAAAAGAAGGCCACCACTGAAAGCTGGACCGGAGATGTAGCCCTGAAGGATAGGGTGAACTCCTTATTAATTTCTTGTGTTCTTGTATTTGCTTACTGTATTTCTCTGTTGTTTTCCATTTCAAGTGTCTGTGTATTTGCAATCTGATCGATCCGTTGCTTAAATAACATAGACACACACCAGCACATGAGTCTGTAATACCTCTATTCAATATTTCTTAACTGAGATCACTCATAGGGTGATTATCACATCAAGTGGTATCAGAGCTTTACGCTGTAAGGTTAGACAAGCTTGTGTTGGTTTAACTGTTGAATGCTCACTAGATCAAAGCTCAAATTAAGAGAAGGAGAGTTGGTCGAAACTAATCCTGAAATTGGGAGAGTCTATCCTCAAAAGACAATGTCAGAGGAAGGTTCTGTGGGGCCATACCCTCAATTCATAGAGAGTTTCCTAACTATAAAGTCTATGGTAGAAGAAATGTATAGGGACTTTAGAAAGCATAAGGATGAAGATTCATCAGGTTCTAAACAAGATAAAGAAAAAGATGAATCTCATTCCCATGACCACTCAAAAGAAAAAGGGAAAGAGGAAAGCTTGCTCACATCTCCTAATAGCTCTATGCATAATAAGAAAGCATATTTGATTAAGCTAGATGTTAAATTCGACTTGCCTATATATGATGGAGAGCTAAATGCTGAAAAATTGGACAATTGGATTAGACAAATTGATGTGTATTATAGAGTGCAGAACATCAACTCAGACAAGAGCAAAATTTAGTTGGCAAGCCTATGCCTAGGAGGCATTGCCTTAGTCTGGTGGGAAGGCAGAACCCAAGCTGACACGAAAAGACACGGTAAGACTATCTCTGTCTGTGGTGAATTTGTTTCTGCCATCAAGAAGCAATTCTATCCATTGGCCTACATGCAACAAGCCATGATGAGTTGGCAAACTCTTCGGCAGTTGAAAGGGCAAAGTGTGCAAGGGTACACTCAAGAATTTAGAAAGAGAGCATTGATTCTAGGGATCTCATTAGACTCATCAGAGACTCTTCTGAAGTACATTGGTGGTCTACACAACTTCATGAGGCATACCATCCTAATGTTTAATCCCACTAGTATAGATGAGGTATCTGTACAAGCTACTCATCTAGAGGCTAGAGGAAAGAATGGAAATCCAAAAGTTGGAGGACCATCCCAACCCACTGCAAGCAAGAGAAAGGAGAAAAGAAAGCAGAAGTGGAAAGCAAGGAAGGCTAACACTGCACAGAAAAGCAAAGCTTCATGCACTCACTGTAAAAAGGATGGGCATGATGATGAGCACTGTTGGATTCTGCATCCAGAGCTGAGACCTAAGAAGTCCGAGGGCAAGAAGAAGAAAACTGTTGTAGCTATTCAGAAAGATTTGGGGTCAGACTCGGGAGATGAAACAATCATTGCAGCCACAGGTATAAAAGGTAAGAATTCTGAAGCATCTACTAGTAATTCTGCGCAATCTGTTATTGATGAAGAACATTAGAGAAAAAGACATGAGCTTTTCCATATTCGAGTTGTTTCTAAACATCAGAAAATTGATACTTTGTTTGATAGTGGCTCACAAGTAAATTTGATTTCTGAAGCAATTGTAAAGAAGTTGGGATTAGCAACTACACCCCAGAAGAAACCATACCCATTAGGATGGTTGAATGATAAAGCACAACTACAAGTGACTAGACAGTGCAAACTCAAGTTCTCTTTTGGGTCAACATTTGTAGATGAGGTTGAGTTAGACATAATTCCTTTGGATATATGTGGAATTGTTTTAGGCAGTCCTTTCTTGTATGATAGAAAAGCCATTTTCTATAGAGCTGAGAACAAGTATCTACTTGTTAAAGATGGAATCGAATACTTTGTAAAAGCTCATAAGCTCAAAAATAATTATACTCTCATAAACTCAGGGCAGATGAAAAGAATGATAAATTCATGCAAACAATTCTTACTAATAGTTGTAAAGGAAAAGAAACCTAATAAAAACAATGTATTTGAGGGCTGTAATACTGAGCAGCAAGCTGATATAGAAAATATTGTTTCAGAGTATGATGTTCTGTTTCAAGAACCTAAAGGTCTGCCACCCAAAAAAGAAATAGTACACGATATTATTTTGCAGCAAGATGTTCCATTGCCTAACATTGGAATGTATAGGTTGTTTGCTTTAGAGAATGTTGAAATCAAGAAGCAGGTGGAGGAGTTGCTCGAGAAGGGGTTTATCAGGGTTAGCACATCACCGTGTGGGTCACCAATCATTTTGGTGAGAAAGAAAGATGGCTCGTGGAGAATGTGCATTGACTACTGAGCACTGAATAAGATAACAATAAAAAATCGTTATCCCCTTCCTCGCATAGATGATCTTTTAGATCAATTAAAGGAAGCTGTTTATTTCACCAAACTGGATTTGCACAGTGGATACCATCAGGTCAGAGTTGCAGAGCAAGATGCATGGAAGACTGCTTTCAAAACAAAGCAGGGATTGTATGAGTGGCTGGTTATGCCTTTTGGCTTGACCAATGCCCCTGCTACTTTCATGAGATTAATGAATGATGTACTCAGGCATTTTCTTGATGATTTTGTTATTGTGTATCTGGATGACATTCTGATTTTTAGTAAAACGTGGGAGGAACACTTAAAGCATGTTAAGCAGACATTAGATGTTTTGAAAAGAGAAAAACTTTATGTTAAACTCTCCAAATGTGAATTTGGCAAAACCTCTCTAAATTATTTGGGTCATATAGTAGGGGGTGATGAATTGAAAATAGATCCCTCTAAAGTGGCAGTGATTGTAAACTGGCCTAAACCCAAGTCTGCTACAGAAATGAGAAGCTTCTTAGGAGCAACACAATATTGGAGGAAGTTCATTTCTAACTTTTCCTCAATTGCAGCTCCCTTACATGCTTTGACAGGATTTAACAAGGTGTTTCAGTGGGGAGGCAAACATCAGAAAGCCTTCGACAACTTAAAGGAAAAGATTAGTACAGCACCTGCACTAACACTGCCTGATCTACAAACACCATTTGAGATCCAAACAGATGCCAGCGACTATGCCATGGGAGCAGTGTTGACACAACACGGTAAACCCATATGTTATCATTTCGAGACTTTTAATCATGCAGTAGTTAACTATCCTACATATGATAAAAAATTGTATGCATTAGTTCAGAGTGTGAAAAAGTGGAAACATTATTTAATGGGCAAAGAGACAGTGATACATACTGATCATCAACCACTTCAATATCTACACTCCAAAACTAAGTTGCAGCGATCAAGACATTACAGGTGGATGGGTTTTCTTTCTACAACAATTTCATTTAGTCATCAGATATAAAAAGGGCATACATAACAAAGTTGCAGATATGTTATCTAGACCCATTATAAATGCATCTATTATACTTAAGCATAATTCTGTACTACAAGAAAGTTACATTGAACAATATGCTCAAGATATAGATTTTAAAGATGTATATGCAACTTTGAGTCAAGGCAAAAAGGTAGAAGAATTGGATTATCATGTGAAGGACCGACTCTTGTATCATTGTGGGAAACTCTGCATTCCACAAACAGAGAGAGTAAAGATAATTAGAGAGGCACACACTTCTCTGATATCAGGTCACTTTGGGGTAAGTAAAACAGTTGCACAGCTGCAAAGATTTTGTTATTGGCCAAAAATGAATGAGATAGTTTCTAGATATGTGAGAGGGTGTACTATGTGTGCCAAAAGCAAGCCCAACAATAGAAAACTAGGCCTGTACACTCCATTACCAGTTCCTTCTCACCCTTGGGAAAGTGTTTCCATGGATTTTGTTGGGGGACTACCTAAGTCTAGAAAAGGTCATGATTATCTGTATGTGGTTGTGGACAGGTTCAGCAAAATGTGCATTTTGATACCTTGTAATAAGCAGATTACCGTTGAACAAACTGCAAAACTATTCTTTGAACATGTGTGGGTTCATTTTGGATTACCCACTTCTATTGTATCTAATCGAGATACCCGATTTGTGGGGAAGTTTTGGTCAAGTCTGTGGGAGCTGATGGATATCCAAGCACAACGTTTCATCCACAAACCGATGCCCAGACAGAAGTAGTTAATAGGATGGTGATCCAACTACTCATACGATATTGCAGCGAACATCCTAAGCTTTGGGATGAACACTTGTGTTATGTGCAGCATGCTTACAACAGAGCAAAACATTCTTATACACATAAATCTCCTTTTGAACCCTGTTTTGGTTTCGCACCAAGGTCTCCTTTGGATTTTGTCTTTGGTAAAGATACCACAGTTGACGGACATAGTGATGTGGACAAGGCAACTAGGTTCATTGAACAGATCCAGGAGATCCACCAGGCAGTACAGGAATAGCTGGAAAGGAGCCAGGCCAAATACAAGGCTAGGCATGATAAACATCGGATGGAGCATAGTTTCCAAGTTGGTGACCAGGTCTGGCTGTATATCAGCAAGGACAGGATGCAAGGTGAAGGTAAAAAGCTAAAGCCTATCAGGTATGGACCTTTTAGGATACTTGAGAAAATTGGTGAAAATGCTTTTCGCCTTGATCTACCAGCTTAAATGCACATCTACTCAGTCGTAAATGCAGATTGCTTGAAATTGTTTGAACCTTCAATGGTTTAGGACCCTAAAGAGCATAGTCAATTGCCTTCTATTGATGACCTGCTACCTGAATATCTGAATGAATTGCAGGAAGACACAGTCTTAGACAGGAAGGTGAGGACAACGCGTAGAGGAGATGTTGAGTACCTCAGAATTGGACTCAAAGATTCGAAGCCGAGTAGTGCGAAGTGGATTGAGATTGGGCAAGTGAGATAGCAGTACCCTCACTTAGTCGATGCTTGAAAGAAAACCAACTTTTGTTGGTCCAAAAGCTTTTTAGTGGGAAGGCCGTGATTCGAATTGGATCCATAAAGAATGATCAACAGAGCCATGGTTGTACTAGGTCGAGACAGACTTCAAAGAATTTAAAACAATGATCAAAAGCACCTCTAAACCAGTGGCAGTGGCAGCCAGCGTGGAACGACAAGGACCTCAGTCAAAGCGTGCTGACCGAGGCCCATGGAGACTGCGTGGGAGGCGAAATTAGCCCCTGGGAGGCCCGGATCAGGAAACAGAGGGAGTTTTTGATGCACGATTAGCGCTAATCGCGCATCGCTGGGCGAAAACCCTCAAAATGGAGAAGCCCCGAGCACTCGGTCACATGGGAGCTGGGAAAACCGTGGGACAAAAGGCTAAGCGCTAAAGGTGGGACCCGCTCCAAAACCGATGGTATTGATCGGGGGCATCCATGGGCGGTAAGCAGTTTTGATGAAAAAGGAGCGATTCCACTCAGCGCCTGACACGTGGCAAGCGAAGGAGAGAGAAAACCGCCGCTCATCGCGTGCTAACGGTCGAGCTAGTCAACCGCGCGGGACGAGCGAATGGCGTCGGATCTGAGGGCTCCAGATCTAACGGCTGAGATCGCGCCCGATGGAGAAGATGGAATTGACGGAGGGTTAAGCCGCGATTTAGAAGAATTTGAGGTCCGCTTTGACCGCCAAGGTGGCAGAAGACTCATTCCACGACGTAACCGAAGAATTGAACCGACGAAGCAAGCTGGCACAGTTCGCAGGAGGACAAGTGGCCATCCCTGAGAGCCTGATGATGGCGCCGAAACAGGGAACTCCAAGCGCAGCTGCAAGCAGGCGATTCGACAAAGGCGGAAGAGGAAGCGAACCACCATGAGCTCGAATGGCTTTAAAGCCATGTACAGACAGGACAGAGGGCATGAGTTGGGAACCAAAAGACGGAACACCAAAGACAGAAGACAGAGAAGAGAAGAACCAGTGAAGCAAAAAGCAGAAAGAGGACAGAGGGTCGAGCTGACCAAAGGCAGCGTCGAGCACCAGAGAGCTTGAGAGATTCAAGCCATCCCTGAGAGGATCTGTCAGACCAGAGAGGTCAAAGAGCTGGCAAAGAAAAGAGTCTGTGTACTCTAGTGGTTTTGGGGAATCCAAGAACCACCCTGCCAAGCCAATCTGTTTCAGGAGACTCATATTGAGCTCCTGCATTGTAATTCTCTGCTTCAAGACACAATAAAAGAAGGCCACCACTGAAAGCTGGACCGGAGATGTAGCCCTGAAGGATAGGGTGAAATCCTTATTAATTTCTTGTGTTCTTGTATTTGCTTACTGTATTTCTTTGTTGTTTTCCATTTCAAGTGCCTGTGTATTTGCAATCTGATCGATCCGTTGCTTAAATAACATAGACACACACCAGCACATGAGTCTGTAATACCTCTATTCAATATTTCTTAACTGAGATCACTCATAGGGTGATTATCAGATCAATTCACCAAGTCACCCTCCCATGTAGAGTCAACATAAGTCATCCTTCCTAGATCTGAGTCAAATAAGGTCTTGGCCCTCTGCAATTCCTGAACTTTGCCCTGCAACAGATCAAATCTGCAATAACCCTAGCTTGCACGTGTGACAGAAAAATTTGGAATTTCAGCTTGATTTTTCTTGTCAAGTGTCACTCCTTCGCTTTGGTTCTCCCTCTTTTTCAAGGCTTCTTCGCTCTTCTTTTTTGCTCTTCAAACTTCAGATTGAATTGCTTGATGATATATATCCTAATAGGTCGAATGCATGGCTATTTATAGTTCTTCGAAGCTCATTTTGAGGCCGACTTGAAGAGAAGGGCAGGCGGACTTGGTGGAGTATAACATGACCAAAATACATAAAATAATTTTTTTATTTGATACAAAGAGCCCAAGAAGGGTCTAGAATATAAAGACATTGGCAATGACTTATGACTCAATCCTAGAAGCCTTTAATGGAGGCTTGACCTAGAAACAAAATACATAGAACATGAAACCCATGCTCATAAAAATAAAATTTTCTTTTATAATGATTTTCTTTTCTTTCTTTTGACAATACATTACATCATGACTCAAATACAATTACGAAGACCGATACTAATCACATTTCTCAACAATTAGTGTCTTTATTAATCATACCCACATAAATTCATCGACTCCCAACCATCATATAATCTACATGCAATTAAAAAAATTGGCATTCCATAATAGTGTTGTCCCTTGAGCTAGCACACTCTCAACATCAGGATGTCTAATTAATCAACTTCCATACCCCTTGTGTATCAAGTTGTTAAATCATCTTATCATGCAAACCTCCTTCAATTCCTTATGAATCCAGCTAATAGGATTATCTGGATTATCACATAGAATGGAGATGGGTGGAGTACATGTGATCTAAATGTCTTGCAAGGTTTGCATCATCCAAAATAGTTGTGTGCAGCAAGATGCAGCAGCGACATAATCTGCTTATACCTCTCTTTCTTCATTCTTTGTAGTTTGATCTGTAATTCTTTGTTGTTAATCTGTTGCACTGTGACCTTTCATCTGAGTGAATTGCCATCAAAGACAACACCTGTATCATAATGCAAACAATCTCCCCCTTTGGACTTGATGGCAACAACAACTCCAAGTCACTCTCCCCCTTTGACATCAAGGGCAAAGGGGTCATGCTCCCCGGGAATACATGCTGAATTCTCTGATATGCTGAAATGTACTAATTGAGCTCCCATGATTGAGTCCATGCTCCCCCTGAGCATTAGCAAAGTTTGCAAGAAGATATTCTAAAAGAATAACTAGACTTTATAAATCAACTATGTGAGGATGATCTTCCTATCACCAATGACTCATACATCCATCTCCCAACCAAGTGGAGATATACCAAATTTGACTCATCCACCTAACCAAGTGGGGATATACCAATTGTTTATACATGACAAAAACAAGAAATATTACATCATCTATCCCATGCATAGTGGGGTTACAAATTAGGTCTTTTCATGACCTTTACATTAAATGATATACATGACATTTATAATAAGGACAACCGTTCTAAACAAGGCCATGATAGTCATCAGCCGCTATCATACACCATATATGATCTGCACCATTAGCAACATCACGATGAACAGCCTCTCTATTTCCATCATCAAAAGAGTCACCTGAATCAAAACAATTTTGCGGATCTGTACCAAGATCTTCTAAGATAATGCTAACTATGCATTATTAGAAGCATATGCTCCCCTTGAACCTGTGCCAGATGTTCACTGTCAGTTCTGATTATTGCATATATCAGTAAGAAATATCAATGCATCATCATCAATCAGATATACATAAAGTTATCAACAACTTATGAGGGCCAACATATTTCCACATGTTATCAGCGGATTGTAACCATCATCAAATAGAGCAAATAATTGACAAAACCATATCAAACCCCTTTTTTCTGAGTCTGGCCCACTTCTTTTCCTCAAACCAACATATACGCGACTGCGCCCACAGAAACCCGCGTATGTACATGACTACACTTCATGAAACTCGCGTATAACAACTTTTCTTTGAAAAATAGGATTTAACAGTAGGATGATGCAGCAACTACTCCCAACTTTTGTCTGAGATATTCAAATATCTCTCTGGGCAGTGGTTTAGTGAATATATCAGCAACATGTTCTTTCGAGGGAACATACTCCAATTTGACTTTTTGTTCAAACACTTGTTCACGTAAAAAATGATATTTGATGGGTATGTGCTTGGTCATGGAGTGCATGACTGGATTCTTTGAAATATTGATGGCATTTGTATTATCACATAGAATGGAGATGGGTGGAGTACATGTGATCTGAATGTCTTGCAAGGTTTGCATCATCCAAAGTAGTTGTGTGCGGCAAGATGCAACAGCCACATATTCTGCTTCAATTCCTTATGAATCCAGCTAATAGGATTATACCCTCATGGTGAAAATGGTAGGGCTTGTTTAGATAAATAGGGATTAAAAACTATGATTATTGAGTCTAACTTGCATTAAACATCAGTGTGTTTCTCACGCCATGTAGGGTTTTGAAAGAACTTAACCAACTTTCCATTAACTCATGCCACAACCCTTATTCATTTGTTGCACTTGTACATAAACAAGATGGCTCCCTTTTGACCTTAAATAGTTCATGATAGAGACAAAAGTATTGGACAAAAAAGCAATTGTTGGAATGCATGGTCTAAAATCTTGTCATTATATGTCAATAAATAGTTTGTTCATGTTTTTTTGTTTAGTAATAGAGGTAAACCTAAATGTTCTATAAAAGTCTAGGGTTTTAACTATTCATTCACTTTACTTTTCATCATCTTTAATAATTTCAAATTCACAACAACCTTTTATGATCATATCCAGGAAATTAATATAAAAATATATATGAAAATCAATGATAAAATTTGCAGAACATGAAATAAAACTGCATCAATCAATTATTATTATTATTATCCAATTTTAAGCTCAGGGCCAAGCTAGACACTAATTTGGTGTATGAGACCCCCTTGTTTGTGGGACAAAGGACCCACCTCCACGCAACGATTTGACCCCCCTTGGTTTTGACCCTGTGACCTTTTAAGAGGAAACACATACTCTTAATCATTAGGCCCACTCAAGTTTTAGTGGTCGGTTGTCAATGTCCTACAGTATGATTCTTTATAATAGTGGCCGGTTGTCAATGTCCTACAATTGGATACTTTCTAAGATTGATTTTTGGATAAATGACATCTTCATTCAGATCAATCTAGTGTAGTCCATCTTCATGGGAAGGAGTCGATTGAAAAAAAAAAGGAATCTTACATCAATTACATAATAGTAAAAAGAGTGGAATTGGAATTACAGTTTAGTGAAGAAAATCCGATAGCGTATCACAATATGAAGTGCAATTGAATTTAAGTTTGATAAAATTATTTCACAAGAGTGCAAGGTATATCCTTTAAAATTAAAAGGTTTAACTTTAAATTATCTAACCAATTGCACGTATTGTCTTGTTAGTAAGGTTGTATGCTTTCATATGATCGAATTTAAAATCTTTGAAAACAGACATCATACACGATTTTTGGTAGTATCATTAGTTTATTGAAGGGAAAGGGTTTAAAAATTATATTCGAAGTATTATTCATGACTGAATTTTTTCAATTATTAAATTATAATTATACTAATTTTTGTATATATAATTAAGTATTAGATTATTAATGTAGTCATAAATTAAATAGTTGGTAATTGTCTATAGGCATCAATATATAATAAATATCAAAACACACATTTCATGATACATTTTCCATTGCTAAAATTTAAACGAGAGAAAAAGGAAAAAAGAATTATATATATATATATATATAAACTTTATTTTAAAATATTATTATTAATAGTCATAATGAGTTAACTCAATTGGTTAATCCAAGAAATGTGAAATTGTTGAAACTTGAAAGGCCCAGGTTCAAATCCCCCTGTAGTAACCCGGGCTATGAGGAGGACATATCATAACCCCCCAAAGGTTACTGGTAGTTACGTGTCAGGTGGGCTGTTGGGTTCCTCTAGGTTGCAGGGAACGAGAAAAATAAATAAATAATAATAATAATAATATAATTAATTAATATATAAATTCCTCATATATACATTCAGAAAAAATGAAACAAGATTTTTAACCATGGAAATTTGCCTCAACTTTACCATGGAGATTCTTAATTTGTAAATAGGTTTTGTTCCAATACCATGGACCAATGTCATGATTTATCAGTAACACATGTCGGAAAAAAATTCACTTCATATGACACTTGTTCATGACATTTTTTTAATTAATCAATTTAATTAAAAGGGTAAAAAGAGCAAAACAAATTTGGAGATGAATCTCAACCATTGATTTGTATATTACTATGAATATTCAGGAATATTTTATGGAGGTTAAATCCCTATCATCCACCTAATAGTTATTGATGATTAAATTAAAATTCTAAAAGCCCTATTTCAAAATAAACACGCCGATACTATTTTTGTATTTTAAAAAAAGATATATATTTGATTGCTTATATGTAATTAAATTGTTTAATTTACATTTGATTTTATCTTGCTATCTTACAAAATTTGTAACATAGTCCCAATACTACATGGAAAAGAAAATGTTGACCCATATAAAACTGATTCTTATGTAAGCGCAGTCGAGTAACATTTTGTAACATAGTTCCAATACCACACGGAAAAAAAAATGAAACCGATTCTTATTGATTGATCCAAAACTTCCATATCATTCCTCTTATCCAATTCTCTTATACCATCCACCTCAATGAAACGAGTAACTATTTTAAGTGTATTTCTCTTATACCATCCACCTCAATGAAACACGCAACTATTTTTATGTGCACCCATATTTCTCCTCTTATACCATCCACCTCAATGAAACGAGCAACTATTTTTAGCGTGCACCTATATTTCTCTTTTCCATTTCTCTTGTTTCCACATGTTATTCCTATGTTCCACCAACATTTTGGGATGGGTGAGCGGGAGCAAGGAAACACAGAAAGGTAGACATGTGAGAGCACCCCCAGATTTTAGAGAAATTTAGGAGAGACAACGGAACATCGAGGTCCTTAATTTAGGGTACACATTTCTAAAACTGCATAAATAAAAATAATAATGATAAAACCCGAGAATAACAATTCCTCCCATGCAACTTCATCGTATAAAAACCAACGGAAATTCTATAATCTTTTTTTTTTCACTCTAATATTTTTTTTTGAGGGCACATGCCCAAAAGACATCCCTTGGGAAACGTTTTCCCATGTGTTTCCCCACGAGGATTGTGGGAAACATTTTCTCAGGCACCCAAATCAAATCCCCGGAGCATCAGAAACCTGGGGCCACGCCCACCAACCTGGGGATGTGTCCACATGGAACAGTGTGTTATTCTATATCAGAGTCATCCATGATGTGATAATCCCAAGCTAATGAAATTGGTACTGATTGGATCATGCCCCACTGAGTGCACTTTTAATAAGTTTGGATCATGCCCCGCTGAGTGCACTTTTAACAAGCTCTACCGTGCAGTGATTTCATGAAAGACACTTGAGCAGCAATAAATACGAGATTAGTTGATGTTCATATCGTAACGCAACCCTGTGATTCAGTTTGAAAGATCTAAACATGAACCTCAAGCTGATCCCACCAGCCCAAATAATCTCTCACATCTAGATATTGCAATATCGTTTTAAGTTAGATTGAATGCAGCGCAGACTACGAATTACCGAAGTCCATTACAGCAGGTGGCTAGAAATCCCATTTATGCGTCCCTGTATTACAAGAGAGACAAAACCATTTTCCGGTCTGATTTTTCTGACATAGAGAATAGAAAAACGTGTATTTCTTCAGCAAAAGCAAGTTGAGTTTGACCTGTAGGGAACATGCCAAATGAGGCAGAGCTCACTGCTTACACTCTACAGTGGAATTCCTGTCTATATTAAAATATAATTTTCCGGTCTGATTTTTCTGACATAGAGAATAGAAAAACGTGTATTTCTTCAGCAAAAGCAAGTTGAGTTTGACCTGTAGGGAACATGCCAAATGAGGCAGAGCTCACTGCTTACACTCTACAGTGGAATTCCTGTCTATATTCAAATATAATTTTCCGGTCTGATTTTTCTGACATAGAGAATAGTAAAACGTGTATTTCTTCAGCAAAAGCAAGTTGAGTTTGACCTGTAGGGAACATGCCAAATGAGGCAGAGCTCACTGCTTACACTCTACAGTGGAATTCCTGTCTATATTAAAATATAATAAAAATACTTAAAAAAACGCCGATATAAACCAATGCAACTAAAAAAATAAAATTAAAATACAGGTCTTTGATGCAGTCGCCAGCATTAGAAAATAAATCAGCTTAGGTATCATGTCTTGGTTAAAAAAATACTGTCAGAAGACACCAGGCTTGGTAAATAATTGGCCTTTCGAAAAGAGTAGTTAACCTTGCTTCTAGTTTAGAACGCAAATATCTCTTGCCTAAATTGCCAAATTATGGGGTAGGCACCTTTCAGTCACAATATTCAAATCCTTGGTTTAATATCTCGGAAAAGAAAAGAGAATGCATAATGTGATGTTTCAACGGAATATAGAATGAAAAGCCAAATTAAAAATTACTTCCTCACGTTGGGAATAATTCTAGGAAAATAAATAATTTTTGCCCCACAAGAAAAATAATCCTATTCATTTTGGGGTACAATGCAGCGTCTGAAAAAGATTATCATTTTGAGATGTTTTCATTCCATATGTTAATGCTTTGGACTACATGGCACTTTACTCAACGAAGAAAATGGGAAAAAGCTTTTCTGGTTTAGTCTGCATCCATGTCTTCTTGTGCTGCCTTCGCTGCTTCCTTGGCTTCTTCTAAAAGATCTGCTGGAACCTGCAAAAATGAATTGCAACAGAATGTCAAGTAAATTTCATGGTAGAATAAGCAACAGAATCTAAAGCCAATTTCACTCGTAGTTTGTAAGATCTTTCTGTCAGACAATTTCACTCCATTAAGATGTGTTGCCCAAAATACAGTGAGTCCAAACAAAAAGCACATGCATAGGGAGTATACAACAGCGGTGGTGTTTAAATGTCCTGAATTTTATGGAATGTTAATAATAGCAAGGCATTAGTGCGAGGGATCCTCTTCACCAAATATCTGTGCATCCACCAGCTACAGTTGAAAGGGGACTTTACAGGTAGTGATCAAGCTCCTCAACAGTAAGGCAGAAAAAACCACTCCACTGTGGGAGATCCAGGCTATGGTTTCTATGCCAAAGCCCTCTCACAGCGCCTTCCAGCTAATAGTCTTTCAACTGGAGATAATAGATTCCAGACATAAATGCCAACGTCAAAGTGGAAGGACAGGGAGGCTCCACATATTCCCCCATTAATCATATCCTGGGGGATTGTGCGGACTACTGGCAAAGCTCAAGGGCATCAATTAGGATGGATTACAAAGCTAATCATCACACCCAATAATAGGAGGCACCCCCTAACTAACTCCGAAATGGCTTAAAAACTTGTACTCGTGAGCTCTCATTGGTATTGTATAGAACATCACCCTTGTCTAACTAGAATTAATGTTCACATGTTTGTCAGCTTTGGCATATCCATAGGTATTCGGATTCCCATCCCACACTCTGTAATTACGCAGGCACAGAGGCACCTTCTTACTGCCCCCTCCTGATCTCGTGTTTGTTCATCCGTGCATAGTAGTTGAGGAATTCATGTTAACTAGAGAAGTAGATGGTTCCTCCAATGCTCCTTTTCATTGCTCTTATCCCTAAGGTGGGTAAGCCAGTATCCTTTGATGACTTCAAGCCTATCTCACTATGTAATTGCATTTATAAGATAATATCTAAAGCACTTGCAATTAGGCTGAAGAAAATTCTATTAGGCTTCATCTCCCCAAAACAATTTGGTTTTTTGGAAGGCAAACAATATCACGAGGCCATTGGTTGTGCACAAGAACTGTAACATTCCATTAGATCGAAGAAACTTTCAGGTATGGTATTAAAGCTAGACCTCTCGAATGCATTCGCAAGACATGTTAGTCGTACTTGAGGTTACTTCTAATACATATAGGTATAACTTTACTATTAGTTAATCGGATAATGCAATGTGTCATGTCAATGTCGTTTGTTGTTAAAAAAAGATGGAGCTGCCTCTCTTTTCTTATGTGTTTTTGTTGGTAGTTCAAGATTTACGTTGAGCTATACAAGAGCCCAGAAGGCAAGGTCAATTAGAAGTGGTGAAGATTGGGGGCAGGGAATTACTCACAGAACTACATTTTGTTGATGATGTCCTATTGTTCACTAATGGCTTACTTGTTTAAGGTAAGTGTTGAAACAAATTCTACAACTTTACAACAAGGCCACTGAAATGAAAATTAATTTAAATAAATCTACCAAGAGTTTTCATATTATAGATGAGGGTTCCTTGCAAACATTAAATCATCTATTTCCCTTTTTCTCGGTGGATTTGGATTTAGGAATAAAGTATTTAGGAACTACTTGAAACCAAATGGATACAACATATAGGACTAACAGTGTCTCCAAGGCAGAGTTGAATCAAAGATATTTTTTTGGTGCAATAGGTCACTTTCTAAAGGTAGTAGCTTAACTCTTGCTAAATATATGCTTGATGCCATTATATACGGGCAATTGTTGGCACTCGCACCCGAGGGGAACAAAAAAGGTTCCGAAGGTCTTGTTTTAACTTTCTATGGAAAGTCAGATACAGGGAGTAATCATCTAGTAAAATGTGACAACCAATATGGCACACCAATTAAATATCCAAAATATTTGGTATATAAAGAAATCCATTCAGGATAAAATAAATTTATATTGAATAAATGTATGAGAAATGCTACAATCAGATTACAATGAGGTATATATATATATATATATATATATATCTTAGTAGGAGTGCCCTTTCTTTTTTTGCTTGCTAGGTAATGTGAGTCATAAGATGACTGGCACACCTAACCTGTGGCTTGAGTAGCCGTGATCCAGGGGCATCTAAGCCGTCAAAATCACCTGGGAATCGCACCTAGCCTGGGCCACACCAGTCCTTCGCATGGCTGGATTTTTGCCCATGGAGTTTCGAACCAGTGACCTTTACACCACAGAGTGCCTTAACATAACACCTTGTCACTGTCTGCTTTATGCCCCATGGCCAATGGGAGTGCCCCTTCATTAAGAGTCATGTCCTTGCATTAGGATCTGTCTCTTCACTAATTATTAATTATTGATTATTATTATTTGTATTTATATTTATTACACCAAAACCTGTACGGTCAATGGATAAAATATTGCAAGATGAGTATTAGTTTCATCACTATTTTTGTATAAAACACACATGCCTGGTCTTGGGTTAGGACAAGATTGTTCAAAGCCAACCCCGTATGTAGAATTGTCTTCATAGGAACTTGAACCTACAAGATCTTTGAATATAATATAACCACCTTTTTCTTTTTCCTTTTTTTTATTATTTAATTTTATTATTATTCTGGTTGAGCCTTGGATCTCAAAGCTATATAACCACAAAGTGCCTTAACATAACACCTTGTCACTGTCTGCTTTATGCCCCGTGGGCAATGGGAGTGCCCTTTCATTAAGAGTCATGTCCTTTAATTAGGATCTGTCTCTTCACTAATTATTAATTATTGATTATTATTATTTGTATTTATATTTATTATAAATAAAAAACCTGTACTGTCAATGGATACAAAAATTGCAAGATGAGTATTACCTCCATCACTATGTTTGTATAAAACACACATGCGTGGCCTTGGGTTAGGACAAGATTGTTCAAAGCCAACCCCATATGTAGAATTGTCTTCATAGGAACTTGAACCTACCATATCTTTGAATATAACCACCTTTTTCCTTTTTTTTTTCTTTTTTTTTTTTTTTAATTTTATTATTATTATTATTCTGGTTGAGCCTTGGATCTCAAAGCTATATAACCTAGCCTTGTGTATTGTCCTCCACTCTTGTTCATTAACCAACCCAATTCATCCTTTGACTCTCTTATCCTAATATGTCCTTTCTTAAGCTCCTCCAAGTATGTGTTCCACCTGGCTGCAAATTCACCTTCTAAATCCAAAAACCTTGATGATTGCCAACCTCAATGCGAAATATCTATTCTGTATACATTGAAAACTTGGTCTACCGTAAATATCCCTCTACCATGAAAGGATAGGATCAAGACTTCGTGAAGGAAAATGCTATTTCTATAAAACAAGATGGCATTAGAACCAACCCTAACCTGCCTGCCAGTCCCAACCCACCAAGCAAGATATTTAGCAATGATTGGAAATGAAAATACTAAGGCTTTCTAGTGGCTAGAGTCACCCTTTATATTTTTCTTTTTCTTCCTAATATAATCCAACATTGGTTTTGGAGCAATGTACTTTCGTAATACAATTATTTACCAAAGAATCCATTTGGATGAGATTTTACAGGCTTCTTGCTGCTAAATTTGTATCAAAAAGATGTATATGCTTAAGTCCCTAGACACAATCTTGCTTTGATTGAGCAATACCTTGTTATTTTATGTAATAAATATAAATTCAAATTGATTATTATTAAAATTAATATTTGTATTTATATTTATTACATTTGGGAGGACACTTCTCAATGATTGAATTTGGATGACATATGGATTGAAGATAATGTTGATTCCTACTCGCATACCTAGTTTCAAAGCAGGGAATTGAAGTGTTTGAGAGCAATCCCTTTTCTCATTTGGCAGGGTATTTGGTTGGTGTGCAATGGGCTAAAATTTGAGAGACCAGAACTTACTTTCCATGTCTCAGCTAATCCTTGTATCATCAACTAATGAAATTCGGTTCCACTAGAAGGACAAGGCACATTGGAGAACTTCTAGTCGACAGATATTGATGTTGCATGCCAGTAGGAGGAGAATATATGTAGCTTGGGAGGAATTTTATATTTCTCAAAACTCCATTTTATAAAATTGAAGGCAATTTTGGCGAGTGTTTCCAATAATAAAGTAGAATTCATAGCACTCTAGTCCTTATTAATGATAGCACACTCAAGGGAAGTTCAAAATTTGCAGCTTTATGGAAGTTCAAAATTTGCAGCATACTAATCTATGGGGGATGGCCTCTCAAGTGCTGGAAAATACTTCAGAATTTGATCATATTACTTTCACTTATATTTTTAGAGAACATAACACAGAGGTGAACATTTTGATTAAATAGGGTATTCTTTAAGAGTCTGGGTACTTATGGTTGGATGAACATAATGATGGTTCTCGAAAAAGACCCAACAGAGTATATAACTTACTTTTCATGACTACCTTTGGAGATTGTGCAAGACTTAGTTTCGACAAATAACAGCCATATTATGTGATGATTATAATAGTGATTGTAAAAAGTCGAGATAGATAATGATAGTTTGCATAAAGCTATTTGGGTGATAATAAAGATGAAAGAATGGATGTTTACTGATCCTAGAAGTCGTTTTCTATACAAATATCATAGTGCTATAGCACTCGAGTCTTGTATTATTTATTTTCTTTTTGAATATAAAGTACATTATTTTTCTTTGGAAAAGAATAACCACCTACGGGAAAAAATACACTTGTTTTCTTTTTAATGCACTTTCTCATAGCTAAAATAGACCCTACAAATTTCGTAAGGAGAGGATTCACTAAAATTAAGCCTTAAATAATTCACTTCCCTGAATAAAGCACACCACTCTCTAGGTAAACATAGCAATGTAGGCTCATAAATATAGCATGAACGACTTCCCTAGACTAAGTGTTCTCTAGCTAAGGTCACATGAAAACTTCTCAAGGCTCTTAATGTTCTAAAATAGCTAGTACACCACCGCACCAAGACCCTCTTTACCATTGCAAAATGTAACCTATCCCTAAAATTTCAAACTGTTGTGAATGCCCTGAAATCTAACCCTGGTAATGCACGCCATACTAGGTATTCAAAAAATTGGTGACCATGTTAAAAATAACATTATAACACCAGCTTGAAATCCACTAAAACTGGAGCCATAGGTAAATCTCTGAACCGGGTTCTCAAATATGTAATCATCCTATCAATTGGACCACTCCCAAAAATAGTTAAAAAGACAGGTTAATAAAAATAACAACTTCTCATTTTGGTGCTTCAAATTCAAACCCCGTGTAAAGCAACCCAAATGGTGCCTAAAACTATAATTAGATCCTGAAAAGTGTAAGTCTGAAAAAACCAACATAACCATACCTTTTGGGGGTACTCAACCTCCCATAGCTACTCCAAATACTACACTGAACCTACAACTATGGGGTGCTTGCTCCACTGAAGCTCTGTCCATCAATATATATCTCTGACTTGCTCAAGAAAATATCCAATAATTTGCCCCAAAATAACAAAAACATGCAACCATGTGCAAAGTTTGTAAGGCACTCATTCTGGGACATGAAAGTGGGAATCTGCCTAGATGCTATCATAATTGAAAGTTTCTTCGATCAAAAGTACATTCCAAAATGGGGATTTGCAAGAAGTGTATGTGGAGAAACTTGAAGGATTATATGTTTAAGGAGAAAAAAAGCTGGTATGTAAGTTGGTGAAGGCCTTTGACGGAATAAAACAAGCCCCTCGAGCTTCGAGCGTGGTATGAAATTATGGGACATGAAGTGGGAATCTACCTAGATGCTACCCCATAAACCATTCATATTGCCAATGCGTTACCACCTATATTGCAACAAGATTGTACATGTGGCCCTTGGTGACATGAATCAAACTTTTGCAGGGCAACATTTTGATCCTAACTTTCAAAAAGTAGGGATGTTGATAAAAGGCTTCTTCAGTTGTGCACCATTGAGATGTTCAGTTGGCCGTGTCTCACTTCTCCTAGGTGTTGTGCTTGCTACTTATGTGGTGGTACCTGGTTCATGGTCGCGTGAAACTTTATGGTCTCAAGGGATCCTTTGGTTAGTGGTGAGGCACTCTATGGTATATCCTTAGTAGATGTTGTCATGATTTCCCTTGGACTCCTTTTCTAGTGACTTGGGCTTATTCACTACTATAACCATGGTAAAAAACCTTTGTGAAGTATACCCCATTGACATACATGTGGATGCAATATATTATTTGACAAGCCAATAAGCCACCCCCTACGTCCATTCATTAAATCTTTTTAGTGTTGGCAACATTACTATGAGTTTCATCCTTTTATATGTTCACCCTTTACACCATGATCCTTTCATAAGTCTGACCATATATTTCATCTCATCCATCTACAAGGAGCTCACAGGTATAAAAAGGCACCTATTTATTAAACCTTTTGTTTATTTTTACCTTATACTATAATGAACCACTTTATTTCTAAGAGGGGATTCACCCACCATATGAACTCAAATCCTATATACCATGGTGAAGCACTTTAATTAAAAGTTATATCGACCCTATCTTTAACCCCATTTGCTTAATAATAACACACATGCGGAGGCATGATAATGTATTTTATTTATTGAGAAGCCACCTTAATAAAATTATGGGTTCTAGCCACCTTGTCATGATTCCCCTTTTGTAATGGCAAGGATACCATAGGACATGGTATGAACTCAATGCTATATCATTTGAAATAGAGGTGTCCTTTTGACCCAATCGTTGTGGAGTTGTTTTGGTTATAATGCATTTCCAAAGATTATTATATATGTGAACCACATATTACCTTATCAACTGTGGCATGAAAGAACCACCTTGTATAAACTAAGACCATGGAGCAACGAACCATCATCAAGCCACCTATTTTTTCATTTGCCCACCCATTTTCAAGAGGAACATTGAGGGCCATGCATATGAAGTCACATGCCCACATTCTCAATGATTTTCATGTTTAACATTGTATCAACCTACGAATTAGGGCACGAGGATGAGACATGTAAATCAATTTACCTTTTTTCAATGGAGCCAATATTATGGTGGACCATGAAGCCACGGCGCTTCATTTGGGGTGTGTACCATGGAACAAGCTTTTCCATAAATAGTCTTCTAGAGGCAACTGGGACCGCTTTCACATATTATTGTATAGGTCAGCTAGATTTTCGTTTGCCCATGAATGTGGTTAAGGGGAACAACAAACTTGTTGAGATGATTCGACAGGATGTACCATGTAGTTGCCTTTTCAATCAACCATTACATACTTATGAGTTAGTTTGGACCAACGTTGCAGGAATCCCCCCCCGCCCCACAACTCAAAGGTCGAAACCACAAACCGTGCAAATCAATGCCCAAACCGCATATAGAAAAAATGGAACAGTGATTCACAAGTAGAATCATGGTTCCTCGACCTATGGGACAAGCTTTTCCATAAATAGTCTTCTAGAGGCAACTGGGACCGCTTTCACATATTATTGTACAGGTCAGCTAGATTTTCGTTTGCCCATGAATGTGGTTAAGGGGAACAACAAACTTGTTGAGATGATTCGACAGGATGTACCATGTAGTTGCCTTTTCAATCAACCATTACATACTTATGAGTTAGTTTGGACCAATGTTGCAGGAATCCCCCCCCCCCCCCGCGCCCCACAACTCAAAGGTCGAAACCACAAACCGTGCAGATCAATGCCCAAACCGCATATAGAAAAAATGGAACAGTGATTCACAAGTAGAATCATGGTTCCTCGACCTATGGGAATCATGACAGTTCTTGGACCTATGGGAAACCATGATGGTTTCGTTCGCAGTTCCGCAAGCTGAACCACGATTCCGACATAGTTCCAATACACTTCCCATGAGGTTCCTGATGGCACGCGGACGGTTCCACGGGGAGGCTATTTTTTTTAACGTGTGGTTTAAGTGGGACCGAGGGTGAGTTAAGGGTGAGTTTAAGGAAAGGGGCCACTGGTGCATTTCACGCAGTTAGAGATAGAGAGAATCTGTCTTCTCAAGAGTGGTGGAACATGCATGGCGGTGCTACTCCACATCTACAATGTTTGGAAATACGAGTGCTCTCACAGGTGTTAAACACTTCTTCTACAGAGAAGTGTTGGAGCACCTATAGTTTCATCCACAGTGTTGAAAGAAATGGGATAAATGTAAATTGGGAAAAGAGCTTGGTTTATGTTTGTTACAACTTGCAATTGTTGTCCCATTACTATGAGGAGGAAAAGAAAACTAAAGACTTGAAGGTTCGAGACAAAAATCCAAAGGACAATTTGGAGGATAGAGTGTTGTATTTAGAGCAATTGGAGGATGCTCTTTTCCAAGATGATGATGATTGTGTTGAGATGCCATCCCCATCCAGTGCAATGGCCCCATGTTCCAGTCTTCAACAAAAGCAGCAGGGCTTCATCTTCAGTTCCACAACCACCATCTTCTTCATTGCCACCACGTGGAGGCTCACGTAGTGGTCGTGGTGGTGTAAGGAGGAGAGATTAGTAGATAGATTCACAGTTCACTACTTTTTTTGTCATAGTCTATAGATGATAGATTAGAGTCTTAGACTTTAGTGTTGTGAATTTGAACTTTTCAATCTTCCTAGTTCATTGTGCAGTTGGTGGTAGCCACGTGGCCTATTTTGTAAACGTTATTATTTGGTCATGTCAAAAATTGCTATCTTGTTAGATAAGTTATTTGATGTTTTATCTTCTAATGATCCACTTTCTATTATATGCTCAAAAATTTGATGTTTGATTGGAATTGCTAGAATCTAGATGGATGATGCTCGAATAATTAATCATTGATGTACTATGGATGCCATATCTATCTTGGTTTATGTACAAATATGCATGTTTTCATATCTTCTGCAATTAATTTGGTATTTTGGATGTTTTTTTAATATATAAATGCAAAATAAGATTATGGGGGCTAAGATCTGAGACCTACCATGAAATTAAACACTAAACAACATTGAAACGAAAGAAAGAAAGCAAAACAATAAGAACCAAACAATATGATAAAAACTTGATTCTTTATTATATGGGAAAGAAATACTATTACATCTACATCATGAAACCTAAATGTCCTTTTGAAAGGTGAGACCTGTTATTTATAATATTTTCAATGCCTCCTTGAGTTGTATCTTTTTACCATAGGCAGATACCACTTTCCACTCGGATCAATTCCTCCCCCATTAGGAAGCAATGATCCCCATTGCGTCTAGTGCCCGCATGAGAAGCTACTGCTAAATGTGTCTCCTATTGAATTTTTGTCACTATGGTCGGTCTTCATAAATTTTTAAGCCCTCAAAATATGAAAGAAATGACAAATATAAATGTATACTTCAAGTCGGCTTCAAAAGAGGGAAATTGAATTTTTGAAATTCAAATTAATTGTCTCCACAAGTTCAAGTCGGCCAGCCTACATGACACACCAATTCGGGCTCATGAGATGACTATATAAAGGCTACTCGTCCTCCTCCTCAAGGCACCAATTTGGATCACATATACTCATCTTTTGTTCACACGTGGGAGTTTAGAAGAACAAATTATGAGGTAGCAAACCGAGATTCTTTTGAGGTAGCAGACTAGGATTCTTCTGAGGCAGTAGACCAAAATCTCTTGAAGCATAGTTGATCGAATTCACAACAAGCCGAATTTGTCTTTGGTTGACCAGGTTTCACCTAAGTATGTTTGTGGTCAGTTTGACCTTGTTTCTAACTGGAAATCAAATTGCATCTCTTGTTGAATTGGACAATTTCTCTAAGAAAAGGTTGTTGGGTTTTTCCCCAGTTAGGATTTTCCTAGGGTAAATTTTTGTCTCTTGTGTTTGGTTGTCTCTTCATGATCCTACTGTCATTATTGTTTAATTGTTGATATTTCCTATGTGTAATTGATTAATGATAAATGGGACAAAAGAAGAATTGGCTAAAGAATCATTAGAAGTAATTATCAGATTAGAAAGACTTGAAAAATCAACAACTCCTAGTGAGTCAGTGGCCTTGATGAAGAAGATATGAGCCAATGGGAGTGGTTAACCCATAACTGTAGGTTTGTGATGACCCATAACCAAGTGTTGTTGAAGACAAGGGTTTTATGTGGTTAACCCATAATCGTGGGTTTGTGGATGACCCATAACCAAATGCCAATGAAGACAAAGGTTTTGCATGGTCGACCCATAATCATGGGTTTGTGGATGACCCATAACCAAATGCCAGTGAAGACAAGGGTTTTGCAAGGTCGACACATAATCATGGGTTTGTGGATGACCCATAACCAAATGCTAGTGAAGACAAGGGTTTTGTGTGGTCAACCCATAATCGTGGGATTGTGGATGACCCATAACCAAATGCCAGTGAAGACAATGTTTTTGTGTGGTCAACCCATAACCGTGGGTTTGTGGATGACCCATAACCAAGTGATTGCAATGTGCCATGTGTTAACAAAGACAAAGGTTTTGCGTGGTTGACCCATAAGTGTGGGCTTCTAGATGACCCAAGGGCCAAAACTGTGTTGTCAATGACAAGCTTGGAGAAGGGTTTTGTGTGGTTAAACCATAACCATGACGATTACAGTCCGTCAAGTGTTGACGAAAACAATGGTTTTGTGTGGTTAACCCATAATTGTGGGTTTAAGGATGACCCAAAACCAAGTGTACATGAAGACAAAAAAAGGTGCAAACAGAAGTGACTCAACAACCATAAGCTTTATCAAATGTTTAGAGATGGTCTAGAGGTGCCATTCAATGGATCTCCAATGGTGTCAGCAATGACATCAACCTTGTGGGGATCAGACTGTTTTGGCCCAAGAGTCTCGGCATGCTCGAATACACCAGCCTCAATATACTTTTTAGCATTGTCCCAAGCACCGCCAATGTTAAAAGCATAAATCGCAACCTAGACCTCCAATGTCAAGTCCCCAAGAAGAATATCCATGTCATACTTCATACCAAAATCTATGTATGGAAAATGATACCAAATATAAAGAAAGACTTGTAGTCAAAGGAAAATATCATTGTCTATCTCCAAAAGCATAGAAAAGTTAGTCTTGGTTAAGCAACAACAATATTGGTGTTCAGAAATCAATGCTTGTAGGAATTAGGGTTTGATTCCTCTTTCTTGATAATTACTTGTGAATTATGTTGGATTCTTTTACTTATTTATTAGTTTATATTTCATCAAATAATTACCAAATTATATGTATATGAAGATCACAAGAACAAGAGACACAAGATGTAGGCATTCATCCAGGGCAAAACCCCTTCAAGGGGAAAACCCAGTCCAACTCTTCCACTAATAGATTCAAATCAAGAGGAGACAATCCAAGACACTTTCGACCTAGACAAATACCTCCTCCAATCAACAAGTCATCCCTTCCTTCCAATAGATGATCCCTGTCAAAGTCTCCAAGTGATAGCTTCCCAGTAGCAACTACAATCCAGAATTTCGGCCCCCAGCAACAAATTTTCAGCCCTCAGCTACAAAATTTTGGACCTGCAGTAGATTCAGAATTTCGACCCCAACAACTGCCTAGAAACTTTGCACGTGTGAGAGATAGATAACCCAAGAACTCGTTTTAGGGCTTCCCAACTTCTTTCGTCCCTCTCGAGCTACTTCACTCTCTTTTCTGCTTTTTTTCCTTGTAAATCGAACTTGTTGAGTGAGTGTGACAAATCAGTGGAACTACATCTCTATATATGGCCTTTCTGCTAGGTCCAATTGCCCTAATGTAGGCCGACTTCATGGGGACAAGGCCGACTTGGTGTGGAGGTGATAAATAACCTTTTTGACTCAAAAATCATTTTTACATGATACAAAAGCCCAGGAAGGGTTTAATAAAAATGACAATGACTCTATTGACTCGAGACAAAACCTAGAACACTTCAATGGAGGATTTGACCTACAAAACATTGACCCAAGCATGAAACCCATGCTTTAATAAGTCATTTTCTTTAATAATAGTATTTTTTTTACAAGTACAATTGTAAAGACCGACACTAGTTACATTCTTCAACACTCCCTCTTAATTAGGGAGGTATTCATAATTACATATATAAAGGTACCTGGAAGATCTCAAAATTATATGAACTACGAAGAGTTCTAGCACACGTAGTGCTACAGATTAAATACATGACTAGGGTGTTGTAATATGGTGGGACTAAGGTGAAATCAAGCTTTAGCCACTCTAGATACCATCATGCTTTTAAGCTCTATCACCAACCCATGGATCTAGGTGTGTATCCAAGGTCGAAGCTCCATGACCAACGCCACCCTCCCTACTTCGAGATCTAGACATCAACATATAGGTCGGCCAAATGTCTCTCTCTATCAACTAAATTTGTAACATCAACCCATCGAAGCATGCTTTTGAAATATTCAAACTTCTAATTTCGATGAGATTTCATCAATACGTCAGTGACTTGTTCATCTGTTGGAATATATTGTAGCTTCACGACCCCATCTTTTACCAAACTCCTAATGTAGTAGTACTTGTTGATATGCTTCGTCCTGGCATGAAATACACAGTCTTCAAACATCTTGATGCTACTTTGATTATCACAATTTATCACTGCAGGATCTAGATGCTTTCCAAACAAATCTAACAATAATTTTCTTAACCAAACAGCTTATTTTCCTACTTCACATGTAGCAACATGTTCTGCTTCAGCACTACTTTATGCAACATCATCTTGTTTTCTACTCATCCATGAAATCTTTGCAGATCCCAAATTCAAACAGCCACCAGTAGTGCTTCTTCCATCAGTCTCACTACCACCCCAATCGGAATCGGTAAAACCTATTAACTTGACTTCCTTTCCATCATACTTCAGGCAATGATGAATTGTGCCACGTAGGTATCTCAAGATATGCTTGGCAGCGATTTAATGGTCATGACGAGGCTCCAACTGAAATCGACTAAGAAAATTTACAGCAAAACATATATCAGGTCACATATTCACCAAGTACATCAAAGAGCCCACCAACTTACAGTAGCTTGTAGGATCAATGAGACTAGAGTCAGAGCTTCTCAACTTCTTGAGATTTGTTATCATGGGAGCAGTCATAGGCTTGGAATCCAACATATTTAACTTTTGTAACATTTTAATTATGTATTTACCTTGACCAAGATATATCTCACTAGGTTTCTACCAGACTTCCAAGCCCAAGTAACAGTGCATGAGTCCTAAATCTTTCATTTCAAATTCTACTACCAACATTTTTTTGCATTCTAGAATTCTACACTCCATACGTGTAATAAACAAATCATCCACATATAGTAGTATAATGACAAGTTCATTCTTCACTATCCTAATGTAGAGGTTTACATCGACAAAACTTTTGACGAACCCAATCCTTGATAGATATGCATTCATTCTTGCATACCAAGCTCTAGGAGCTTGCTTCAAGCCATATAGAGTTTTCTTGAGTCTGCAAATATGTGTATCCCTGCTATTTATTTCAAAGCCTTCCAGTTGTTCAATGTATACTTATTCATCAATGGTTCCATTTAGAAATATTGTTTTGACATTCATTTGATGGATATTCCATCCCATAGTAGCAGTTAGCGAAACCAAAGATCTTATTGTAGTATACTAGGTAGTAGGCGAAAGGTTTCTTCATAATCTATTCCTTCTTTTTGTGAGAAACCCCTTGCGACAAATCTAGCTTTGTATTTGTTTATGCTTCCATCAACGGCATGTTTGATTTTGTAAATCCATTTGGAGGTGACAATCGATTTGTCACTTGGTCTAGGAATGATTTCCCAAACCCCATTCTTCATGATGGATTGATATTCTTCCTGCATCACCTTCTTCCATTCTTCTTGATGAGTGGCTTCTTCAAAGGTAGTTGGTTATGCTTCTATTAATTTCGTCATGTATGTTGCATATCCTGAATATATCTTCGGTCTTTTGCTTTCTCTAAAAGATCCTTCATGTCCTTCGGCATCTTCAAGTGTAGCTCTTAACCAATTTGGCCTCTTCTTTGTTTTGGGAATGATTATAAGTTGAATAGGCTCACTTGGTCCTTCTTCTTCTTCTTGGTTTGTAGTTGTCTTGTCATGATGCTCTTCTTCTTCAAATAGCGATATATCTTCCTCATCGGATTCAATTGGTATATCCTTGGATCTTTTGTAGGCATGGTTTTCATCAAATATAACATCCCTGCTAACTTCGATTTGTCTTCCTTCCTTGATGTAGATTCTATAGGCCTTTGAAGAAAGGTTATAGCCAATGAAGACCCCTTTTATACTTGTTGAGACCAACTTCTTTCGCTTGTCTTTTGGAACATGGATGTATGCGGGACACCCAAAGTTTCGAAGATGGTCTGCACATGTCTTCTTCCCTATGAAAGCTTCTTCCAGTGTCATATGATCAAGGATTCTATGAGGACTTCTATTTTGTATATATATTATTGTCATGGCTGCCTCTCCCCATAGAAATTTTTGTAGATCTTGATCAAATATCATAGTCCTTATGCATTCTTCAATGGTTCTATTCTTCCTTTCTGCAACTCCATTCTGCTCGGGGTTGTAGGGAACAATGAGCTCCCTCTTAATACCTACTTCTTTACAATATGCAATCAGCGCTTTTGAAGTGTATTCCCCTCTACAGTCGGATCTCAAAGTCTTTATCTTTCTTTCAGTTAAGGTCTCAACTTCGGATCTAAATTCCTTGAACTTTTCAAATACTTTGTCCTTTGTCTTGAGAAGATAGAGCCATGTCTTTCTAGAGTGATCATCAATGAAGGTCACATAGTAAAGATGGCCACACACATCGGAATGAATGAGGTCTAGTATCTCCTTAGACCTTGTATCAATGCTTGTAAAAGGTTTCCTACTATTCTTTCCTAAAGCACATCCCCTGCATACTCCTTCATGATCTTCTTTGATGTTGGGATGCCTTTTACCATTTGACCAAGAGAGGGCATTATCTCGTAATAAATATGCCCATATCTTCTATGCCAAAGTTCAATAGGGTTTATTTCCATATGAACTAGGGCTTGAGGAGATGGTGTTATAACACTATATAATCTTCCTTCATAAACTCCAATAACTTTTGCCTGTTCAATACTTGAATCCTTTCCCAAAACCAAAACTTTTCCATCTACAAAAGCAACCCTATCTCCTTTATCTTCTAAGCAAGAAATGGAAAGTAAATTCTTTTTCAAACCTAGGACATAAAGGATGTTCTTGAGGTGTAGCTTTGCTCCACTTTCCAACTTCAATGATGTATACCCAAGGCCCTTAACTGCATAGTTGTTGTTGTCTCCTAGCCCCACTGCATGTGATGATGGTTCCCTTGATAGAGTATGAAGTTGTCCACTTTCTCCTGTCATATGTCTTGAGGCTCCACTATCAATGATCCATGCATTCTCATCATCAAGAGTACTTGTAAGTGCAACCAAGAATCCTTCACTTTTGACTCTCCTAGATAGATTGTAGATGATCCTTCCAATCCAGCGTCCTGCAACTTTTATGATATTGAGGCCCATCTTCCAATAATTTTCAATAGAGGAGTAACCTTTTCTTCCAAGATTGTTTTTCCCTTCTTCAAATGATAGCCAACAAAGTGATCTTCAACCTTCTTCCACCTTAGCTTTGATTCCATGTTGAGAAATCAATGCTTATAGGAATTAGGGTTTGATTCCTCTTTCTTGATAATTACTTGTGAATTATGTTGGCTTCTTTTACTTCTTTATTAGTTTATCTTTCATCAAGCAATTACCAAATTATATGTATCTGAAAATCACAAAAACCAAAGACACAAGATGTAGGCACTCAGCCAGGGCAAAACGATTATATGGATCTGAAAATCACAAAAACCAAAGACACAAGATGTAGGCACTCAGCCAGGGCAAAACCCCTTCAAGGGGAAAACCCAGTGCAACTCTTCCACTAGAAGATTCAAATCAAGATGAAACAATCCAAGACCCTTTAGACTTAGAAAAAGACCTCCTCCAATCACCAAGTCAACCCTTCCTTCCAATAGATAATCCTTGTCAAAATCTCCAAGTGACAGCTTCCCAATAGCTACTACAACCCTGAATTTTGGCCCCCAAAAACTACGCACATGTGAGAGATAGCCCAAGAACTTGTTTTAGGTCTTCTCAGCTTCTTTCGTCCTTCTCCAACTACTTCCTCTCTTTTCTACTTCTCTTCCTTGTAGATCGAACTTGTTTGTGACAAATAGAGGTCGAATTACCTCTCTATATATAGCCTTTTTGCTAGGTCAAATTGCCCTAATGTAGGCCGATTACATGGGGACAAGGTCGACTTGGGGTGGAGGTGACAAAAAACCTTTTTGACTCAAAAAAGATTTACATGATACAAAAACCCAAGAAGGGTCTAATAAAAATGGCAATGACTCTACTAACTCAAGACAAAACCTAGAAGCCTTCAATGGAGGCTTTGACCTAGAAAACATTGACCCAAGCATGAAACCCATGCTTTAATAAGTCATTTTTTTTTAATAATAAAATTTCTTCTGACAAGTACAATTATGAAGACCAACACTAGTTACATTCTTCAACAATTGGTACCAAAATAAAAATTGCCCCATCGGAGCCCCTAGTCAAATGGACATTCATAATCAATGAGATCAAGAAACATAACATAGTTGCAACATTGCCACTTGAAGGCATTCATGCTCTCTCTGCAACTAGCTTCTTTACTGTGAAAGAAGATGCCACTAATGCTCGATGTTGTTGAAGTAGACGACAATTTGGAACAAAACCAAAGCTCTAGTTGAGAAATTTTGCACTTTTCCTTTCTCTAAATCTTTCTCCCTCGTCAATGATGCCAACACAATCTTTATTTCCAAAGCTATGAAAATTTTTGCATACAATCCCAACAAAGATATTTGAGCCCCTTCAAGGGTTAACAGTGCAACAAACCTCTCATCTTCTCCATTTTATGCATTGGTTAACCTCAATTGACCTTCCAATAAATACATAACAGATAGAAGTGCAACGAGGAGTGCAAACACCTAGATAAAAACCTCAGGCTTGATGTCAAAGGAAAGTGTGTAACGACCACAAAGGCAAATGCACATGTCATAGCTCCAACAAGCAAGGCATGTAGAATGGGAGTTTGAATAAAGAAATCAGCACAAAATGCCAAATGCGATCCCAACAACCACGATGTATAGTAGTCTATGCTCTACAATGTATTGCACTGGAATAGTTTTGGTAATTGTAGCCAATGAAGCAAGTAAGCACGATGGCCAAGATGGTTTCTTGGCGACTAAACCATAGATGGAACTATCATCTATAGACTGCTCATGTATGTGCATCAATTTAGATTGAAATGACCATGTCTCTGGCAATGGAGGTTGCATAAATATAAGCAAGACACCAACAACCACCACCAGAAGTAGTATACACTTTACTAACTGGATGTGGGAGAAATGTCATGCAATAATGTGAACACATGCTAGACCTAATAATAGAAAAATAAATCTCAAAACAAACCATCTGATGGTGGTCTTCCATTCCACCACTGGAGAACTTCAAAGATTGTTTGTCGACAGTGCTAGACAGAGAGAGTAGCAACAACAACATATGAAAAACCTTGCCACAATTTCATTCTTGAAGTTGTTTTACCCTTGTCTTTGTAAAGAAGCAATGGAGGAGACACAACCACTAATAGGATGATTGTCGCCCACAGAATAGTCTTTGAAGTGAGAACAAGCATTAACAGTTTTGTTGCATACAAATATGTCAAAATCCAAACTGCCTTGGGACCAATTCAATTGTCCAAGGCCAATCCTCTTCCCAAAGCCAACCCTAAAACTGTCATTATGATAATCATGTAACTGGGGTAAATAACATCATCCTCAAAACCAAAGTAATAGATGCTAGTATAGCTAATTAATTGATTCGCAATATAGTATACTACCAATGTGTGGATTATAAGACCACATTTTGTCACAATACAAACCTTTGGAGGAAGAAGCGTTAGGCTTGGAATTACCATGGTCAGCACAACGCTTGCAACGATGAACTTGCAAACAGATCCCAGTGGTTGTGTACAACAAACCAAGCAATTGGAAAGCTTGCTAAGACAACAAATATGACATAAGATGATAGGTCTTTCTTGATGAAAAACTGTGATATATAAAAACCAGCAACAACTAGGACAGGGAAGAACTTGAGTGGCATGTCAGTGACAATCAACCCTGTTGAAGCCCACCAAAATTCACAAGACAGTGAATGCAGTCGAGCCAACAACATCATTAACTAGACCAATCCCATTAACTCTTGCTGCCAATGCACCTCCTGGCATGGTAATTGCTACCAGCACATAATTCCATGGAAGCACAACATGCAAATATCGCCCAAAGGAATAAAAGAAAACCCTAATTTTTAGACACATAATCGCAACTACCAATGCTATTGCACCATTGATGACCCGAATTTGTTGAACCGAAGCAAGATCCTTTGAAATGTACCACAATGCACCAAAAGCTAACACATAGTTGAAACATCAAAGGCACAAAACAAAAACTGGAAGAGGAACACTGGCCATGGAAGAAGAAATGACAGAATGATGAGATTTAATGTAAAGCAACAGAGACAAAAATAGAAGAGTTATGGCATGAAGTGTGCATTCAAGCGGACCAAGAATTAGGACTTCATTTGCAAGCTCACTGCCATATTTTTTTGGCCTTGTTCTTGGACGACGACTGTCGAGGCAAATAATATAGCAAATAGAAGATGTAGAGAATCGTAATAATAAAATAATAAAGCGTGTGATCCATTCCCACGGCCAGATAACTGACATGAATGTAATACAGGGGAACAGGAATCACTCTAGTGTTACAACTATGGACGGATTCTCAAGTTGGAGCCACCGGAATTGAAACAAAACCCACACACACCAATCAGAAAATTTTCCTTCTAGCACACAAGCACGACAAGTATGTATAGCGGCCAAGAATATATGGCAAAGAGAGTCGAAACCCTGAGCATGAACACCAACTGCGAGACGAGCAGGGTTGATCAAATGCCAAAGAAGGCGCCTTGTTTGTGCTGCAAAAAGTCAAGGATGTAGGGGACCATAAACCCTACCGTCAAAATCGCCATTACTGGAACACTACCCACTTCTACCAAGAGGGCGGCACAGGGACTAAGGGCGATGGCGATTCAGATGTTGTAGACAAAGGAGGCTAAGGGGGAGAAGCGCGGCTCACCTGATTGGAGTCTTTCTTATTGGTTTAGTAGTGAGGAGCAGTAGTGGTATGTCATCGATTAGTTTTCTTCAGGAGAGGTCGTCATGGGGCTCCCCTGCGGAAGATATCTCATACCGAACCCTACAAGATATGGATAGTCATCCTTTGTCATCATTTTGGAGAATATAGAGATTTCTAAGAAACTAGGTGGGTTTTCATGGGGCTTTATAGGGTGGATCAGAGCTTCTGCTCTTGCTCTGTGCTTCGCAATGTCTATTCATGATTATGCTGAGGAGTTTCGAAGCGCCTCTGAGAAGGTTCTTATCGCACAAGTGGGGATGTTGTCGCCCTAATTGTAAGAGCAAATCACACTGGCCGCATTGCCATCTAGCCCACAACTTTTGAATGGTGGGTTGTATGTGTCCTTCTCTAAAGAAAATGTTTATTGATAAATAGACCCTATAGGCATTGATCACCAAATCGCCCAACTTTGACAAAACCTACTTCAAACCCTGGTTGCCATGGAGTTGTAACCTGCTCTAATACCACTGATATAGATCTCGGGGGCTAAGATCAAGGACCTACTATGAAACTAAACATTGAACAACATTGAAAAGAAAGAGAGAAAAAGGCAATAAAAAACCAAACAATATGATAAAAACACAATTATTTTTTAAATGGGAAGGAAAACACTATTACATCTACACCATGGAACCTAAATGTCCTTTTGAAAGGTGACGCCCATTATTTATAGTATTTTCAGTGCCTTCTTGAATTACATCTTTTTACCATGGGTGAATACTGCAAATGGATACCATGGGTGAATACCACTTTCCACTTGGATCATATATATATATATATATATTGGAAATCTACAAACCTCAAGATGAAACATGCATGAATAATGGGAGAGATGGCTTAGACACTATATTGAGATCCCAGTGGTTGTGTACAACAAACCAAGCAATTGGAAAGCCTGCTAAGACAACAAATATGACATAAGATGATAGGTCTTTCTTGATGAAAAATTGTGATATATAAAAACCAGCAACAATTAGGACAGGCAAGAACTTGAGTGGCATGTCAGTGGCAATAGACCCTATTGAAGCCCACCAAAATTCACATGCCAGTGAATGCAGTCGAGCCAACAACATCATTAACTAGACCAATCCCATTATCTCTTGCTGCCAATGCACCTCCTGGCATGATAATTGCCACCAGCACATAATTCCATGGAAACACAACATGCAAATATCGCCCAAGGAATAAAAGAAAACCCTAATTTTTAGACACATAATCGCAACTACCAATGCAATTGCACCATTCATGACCCGAATTTGTTGAACCGAAGCAAGATCCTTTGAAATGTACCACAATGCACCAAAAGCTAACACATAGTTGAAACATCAAAGGCACAAAACAAAAACAGGAAGAGGAACACTGGCCATGGAAGAAGAAATGACAGAATGATGAGATTCGATGTAAAGCAACAGAGGCAAAAATAGTAGAGTTATGGCATGAAGTGTGCATTCAAGCAGACCAAGAATCAGGACTTCATTTGCAAGCTCACTGCCATATTGTTTTTTGGCCTTGTTCTTGGAAGACGACTGTCGAGGCAAAGAATATAGCAAATAGAAGATGCAGAGAATCGTAATAATAAAATAATAAAGCGTGTGATCCATTCCCATGGCCAGATAACCGACGTGAATGTAATACAAGCGAACAGGAATCACTCGTGTTACAACTATGGACGGATTCTCAAGTTGGAGCCACCGGAATTGAAGCAAATCCCACACACACCGATCAAAATTTGCCTTCTAGCACACGAGCACGACAAGTATGTATAGTGGCCAAGAATATATGGCAAAGAGAGTCGAGACCCCGAGCATGAACACCAACTGCGAGATGAGTAGGGTTGATCAAATGCCAAAGAAGACACCTTGCTTGTGCTGCAAAAAGTCAAGGATGTAGGGGACCGTAAACCCTACCGTCAAAATCGCCATTACCAGAATACTACCCACTTCTACCAAGAGGGCGACATAGGGACTAAGGGCTATGGCGATTCAGATGTTGTAGACAAAGGAGGCTGAGGGGGAGAAGCGTGGCTCACCTGATTGGGGTCTTTCTTATTGGTTTAGTAGTGAGGAGCAATAGTGGTATGTCATTGATTAGTTTTCTTCAGCAGAGGCCGTCATGGGGCTCCCCTGTGGAAGATATCTCATAGCAAACCCTACAAGATATGGATAGTCATCCTTTGTCATCATTTTGGAAAATATAGAGATTTCTAAGAAACCAGGTGGGTTTTCATGGGGCTTTATAGGGTGGATCAGAGCTTCTGCTCTTGCTCTGTGCTTCGCAATGTCTATTCATGATTATGCTGAGGAGTTTCGAAGCACCTCTGAGAACGTTCTTATGGACACAAGTGGGGATGTTGTCACCCTAATTGTAAGAGCAAATCACACTGGACACATTGCCATCCAGCCCACAACTTTTGAATGGTGGGTTGTATGTGTCCTCCTCTAAAGAAAATGTTTATTGATAAATAGACCCTATAGGCATTGATCACCAAATCGCTCAACTTTGACAAAACCTACTTCAAACCCTGGTTGCCATGGAATCGTAACCTGCTCTGATACCACTGATACAGATCTCGGGGGCTAAGATCAAGGACCTACTATGAAACTAAACATTGAACAACATTGAAAAGAAAGAGAGAAAAAGGCAATAAAAAACCAAACAATATGATAAAAACACATTTATTTATTAAATGGGAAGGAAAACACTATTACATCTACACCATGGAACCTAAATGTCCTTTTGAAAGGTGACACCCATTATTTATAGTATTTTCAGTGCCTCCCTGAATTACATTTTTTTACCATGGGTGAATACTGCAAATGGATACAATGGATGAATGCCACTTTCCACTTGGATCATATATATATATATTGGAAATCTACAAACCTCAAGATGAAACATGCATGAATAATGGGAGAGATGGCTTAGACACTATGGCAATAACCATAACAAAAATAAACTCATCAAACAACCAAGTGAAAAAAGTGTTTTGTGGGCCAATAAAAGATGCATAGACCCATAGCTCCATTTAGAAGGTAGCATTGATAAATGATGTAGGAGGCCCCAACAAAAGTTGCACGAAGTGAGGATGTGTTTTGGAAGCGAAGAGTCGAAAGCGTGATTTTCCAAAAACATTTGGAAGCAAAGAATATTGAAAGTGTAAGAATCATGATTTTCCAAAAATCTTTGGAAGAGAAGCATATCAAAAGCATCGAAATCTATTGTACCTATATGAAAGCTACGATTTCAACCTGCATTATGAAGCGTGTACTTATATGTGAAACCGCAACTAGAACTTCCATATATGGATGGGAGAGCCTAACTACCCGTGAGGTAGGGTAGATGAATAACTAAGAAGGACGAAAGTTTCTTAGAGGAGTTTTGGTGCAACAACAAAGGAGGATGTGTACGAGTGGACGTGTGGCACAATGAAATCAGACCGTAGGTCTGAGCGAATGTCTTTTGTGACCTGTTAGGGTGACAGCGACCCTAACCACCCGTTTTAGGGTGATTTATCATTTGATTCAGCGGAAAGGTTGAGAACCCTTGCCCTACCTTGAGGGTGCTCACCTAGAGTGTGTGGGATTTTTAGAGGTATTTGCCAGGAAATTGGGAAGCTAGGCTTGTGAAGCTTACACCTAGAATACTTGGAGGCTTTGGCCATTGATGTACATTGTATTATTGCAGAAATATTATATTTGATATTGATATATTTGGGTGGACCAAGAGGGTCTCACTCCACACATTATTGGTGCACATTTTATATCAATGTTTATACACAACATTGTGGCAGTTTATTGTAGATGATACATGATGTTGATGGATGAATATTTGGCATTATACTTGTGTTACAATTGAATGTTAATTTTGTTGAGAAATCAATGCTTAGGGTTTGATTCATCTTTCTTGATAATTATTTGTGATTTATGTTGGCTTCTTTACTTCTTTGTTAGTTTATATTTCATCAAGCAATTACCAAATTAAATGTATACGAAGATCACAAGAACAAGAGACACAAGATGTAGGTTGACACTCAGCCAAGGCAAAAGCCCTCCAAGGGGAAAACCCAGTACAACTCTTCCATTGGTACATTCAAATCAAGATGAAACAATCCAAGACCAATTAGACCTAGACAAAAACCTCCTCCAATCACCAAGTCAACCCTTCCTTTCAGTAGATGATCCCTGCCAAAATCTCAAAGTGTCAGCTTCTTGAATGCAGCTTCAATCCAAAATTTCGATCCCCAGCTACAGAATTTTGGAACTTTAGTAGATTCAGAAATTTCGGCCCCAGATATAGTTTAGTAACTTCGCACTTGTGAGAGAGAGATGCCCAAAAACTCGGTTCTTGTCTTCCCCAGTTTCTTCCTTCTTTCTCCTCAACTCCGGTCTTCTTTTTTGCCTCTTTCTCTTCTAGATCAAACTTGTTGATTGTGTACTTCAAATGAGTCAAGTTGCCTTTCTATATATACTCTTTATGTTGGGTCAAATATCCCTAATCCTAGCCGACTTCATGAGGAAAAGGCCAACATAGTGTGGAGGTGACAAATGACACTTTTGACTCAAAAATAAATCTTTTTACATGATACAAAAGCCCAAGGGGGTCTAATAAAGATGACAATGACTCCATTGACTCATGACAAAACCTAGAAGCCTTCAATGGAGGCTTTGACCTAGAAATAAATAAAAGAGCATGAAACCCATGCTTCAAATAATTTTTTTTTACAATAAATTTATTTTCTCTTTCTTTTCATCAAATACAATTTTGAAGACCGACACTAGTTACATTCTTCAACAAATTTCACAAACATAATATATCTAACACGTGACAGAAGTATAAGGGCTAGAGAAATAGTCCAGAAGTTAAGGCGCATCGAGTCTTCTAGGCGTGTGGCACCGGCATGGTTCATCATAATGGCTTGACCAACTTACAACTACTTACACACAGACTATACCTCTAGCACTTGTAATTCTATCATGAGTTAGATATATTATGTTTGTGGAATTAACATGCAATCTTAACCCGACCACAATGCCAACACATCACTTCGTCTTACTTCACAAAGTTGTAATCATAGATTCGTTTCACAAGTATGCTACCAATTTAATTTCATCAACATATGTGTAATAACATCAACACAACCATGTACAAAAAATTTACACAAGTGTGAGGATAACCTCTTTACATTATAAAAATCTACAAATGTTACAACTCGGTTTCAGCAAACTGCCTACTACCACCAAACAACAACTTAACTCACATTTACAAGGTCATGCCATAATCCTCATGTCTCGCGACACAATGTTCTTACAAGGTCATTCCACATCCCAAGCCTGCCCACATGATGCAATACAAACAAGCTACAGTTCTGCACAAACTATTGCAGCACGCAACTCGGAAACCCAAAACTTCATTCCATGAACTTGCCTTTTTCCTCGGGTGACGAGTGATCTCGCTCACATTCGCAACCCACACCTTCACATTATGCGATATGTCTTGTTGTCTTGTGATGTCAAGCTGCCTTCCTTCATTCCTTGTTCCCCTAGGTCTTTGTTCGTCAAGTTTCCCTCACAACACGTCTCCACCTTCGCTTACTTATATGTGATATGGGCATGCTTCCGCGATGCTTCACTTCCAAGAAACACCCTGCTTTGTGCAACATTGGTTGGCGCCTCCACCATTTATCCATGCTACCTTCTAAATGGAGCTATGGGTCTATGCATCTTTTATTGGCCCACAAAACACATTTTTCACTTGGTTGTTTGATGAATTTATTTTTGTTATGGTTATTGCCATAGTGTGTGGGCCATCTCTCCCATTGTTCATACATGTTTCATCTTAAGGCTTGTAGATTTCCAACAATTCCTAGAGTAATGGATATATTATTTTCTTTTAATTGTGAGACAAGCTAGAGGCACTATTTAAAGTGCATTTCCCTCACTTCTTGGCATGGTTGGATTTAGGAAACTTCTCTCCCTTGGAGCTTAATAGAAAAACCCTTGGATGTGCTTCGAGAACCAACGATTTCTTGTGGGTGAGGGTGTTTGTGTATCTCTCATTGTTGTTTCCATTGTTGCTGAATTAGATAGAGATATAGTTTATGGATTTGAATTTGGTGTATATCTCCCATCTTCCATGTCTTATTATTCAAACTTTGCTTAGGAATGCATTTCCTTCTCTGTTGATGGATTGAAACTTCACATACAAGTTTTTACTAACTGTAGTTTTCTAAAGTATTCGGTGTTGTCTACATTTGCAGTACTCTTGACTGTGTTTCTGCAATATAAGGAAGCAAAAAAAGAGTAATATTGGCTTTTACATTTTAGCCATATTACCTCTTTCTCATCTTTAGAACAATCTCTCATTTGTGCCTTTGTTGTGACTCCAGTCACCCAATGGATTAGGCACTAATTTCCAATCCTACCTTCCAATTTTTTCTGCAACTTTTTCAAACATGTTTTTGCTAGCAATTACCCTTCACATCACCTTGCACTTCATAGATTTAATGTACAGCAACCCTAATTAGGGAAGCCTCTCTTGAGCGAAAGGAGAGTTGAAATAAAGAACAAAGGAGGGTTGGCGAGTTGGCAATGGCCAACCTCCCAGTTACCCAAATCTATCATCCCGGTGCTTGGAGAATTTACACATTCTAGATGACAAATTGAGCAGTACCACAATGAATCACTTCAAGATATTGGTAAAAAGAAAGATAACATGGAAGTTGTGAGAATTGAGCTTGCAGTTGGAGGATTTGCAAGAACTAGGGGGGAAGAAGTGATAGTGTTTCCTTAGCCTCACATCCACAATGCCCTCAACGACCACATCTTTTTTGGTTCCTAGAACCATAGGTGGCACACAATCTTCTATTAAGTTAGAGGTTAAAATAAAGGAGACACAAGAAGTTGACAAGCTTGTGGGTGGATGTTTTCTACGTAGTGAAATTCCATTCAACATTGCCAAGAACAACCCATTCTACCAATCTATGTTTAATGATGTTATTGTTGGCCCAAGGTACAAGGTCCATACCTATGACAAGTTGAGAGAGACTATCCTTCAAAATGAAAAGGTTGATTACACTCATAAATTGGAAGAGCTTATGAATTCATGGGAAGTCAATAGATGCAATGTGATGTTAGTGTTGAAGAAGTGTACTCAACACGTAATTTTGTTAAATAAGGAAAACTAAATTACAAATATAGTGAGGGATAAAGCCTATGTAACTCACATCAAAATGAACATAAACTAATTTCTAAAAAAAAAATATTCAGACTTCAAGAACTTTAGGATTATGAGGCTAACATTTCCCCCTTTAATTCAAAAGTTCATTTTTAAAAATACCAAGTACATTTATGAACTTAGTGAACTTTATTCTATTTAGAGGTTTGGTATCTTATTCAAATGGACAAAACTGAGGCTTGATGATGTCTTCGACAACAACGGATCTAATGAAATTGTACTTGGTGTCGATGTGCTTAGTCTTTGAGTGAAATATTGAATTCTTGGCCGTCTTTATTACTGAGTAATTGTCAATCAATAAAATAGTTGATGACGTTTGAGTTACACCAAGATCTTGTAAAATCTTGTGTAACCATAAAATCTCACATGCTACTTCCCAAGATGATATGTACTATGCTTATGCTGAAGACTTGGCAATTGTTGCCTATTTTTTGCAACTCCGAGATATTGTTGTTGAACCCATAGTCATAAAATAGCCTAAAGTTGATGTGTTATCATGTCACATGCAATATCAGCATTTGAATATCCAACAAGCATAAAATGTTTGTTCTTCTTATAGATAGGACCAAAATCTTTTGTACCTTAGTACCCTTTTCCCTAAATTCCGGTGACTTCCCCTCAGATCCTGCAAAAGTCTTGAAAGGATGTACACAAATATAACAAATTGGGTCGAGTATTTGTCTGCTAAATAAAGCTTCTAGTCAATTGCAGGTACCTTGCATTATCCACCAAATTCCCCCTTCAAATTTTGAAAGTTTCAACTTCTACTCCATCAGGGTAAGAGAATGTTTAAAATCTTTCATGCCAAATTTCTTTAACAATTCAATGGCATACTTGGTTTGACCATGGAAGATTTGATGAGAATTGTTCAATCATTAGTCTATTTCAACTCCAAGATAATAATGAAGTGACCACAAATCTAACATTTTGAAGCCTACTTAAAGTTCCTCCTTGACCTATTTGATGTGAACTTCATTTTTCCAGTAATGATTAAGTCATCAACAAAGTACAAATATCACCAAGTGCCTAGTTTGCATTTGAAATTACAAATTATCATTTGATTTTTGTTGAAAACCAACCGTTTGAAGATAATATTCTATATTTGCATACCAAGCTCGAGAAGCTTGTTTCAAGCCATATAAAGCCTTGACTACGACCTTTTCCATAGCCTTAATTAGAAAACCAATTCTAATAATTTCCAAAAATTCTACTACCTTGTCTTCCAAAGCTTTCAACTATATTTGAACTAGAGAAAACAAAAGTTCTTTCTAGATTGTTTTTGTTTTCCAATTGTCTTACTATGTTGAGCCAATAGTTCACTAAGTCAATCAAAAGATGCAGTCGATAATTTATTAGT
The DNA here is from genome assembly GCA_031772625.1 of Pinus tabuliformis. Classification (NCBI taxonomy): domain Eukaryota; kingdom Viridiplantae; phylum Streptophyta; class Pinopsida; order Pinales; family Pinaceae; genus Pinus; species Pinus tabuliformis. The sequence continues at coordinate 1,128,527,051 of CM062811.1, read as the reverse complement.
GACTTGTAAAGTTTCAATAAAGTGCTTATAGGATTAAGGCAATCATTTATCAAAATAGAGATCAAAAAATTATCTTCAATTTTAGGAAAGCCACCTTTGAAGATGTTCTGACGTATGCTTTTTTATCATGGAAATATACTCTAACACATTATCACCATTAGGTAAAATTTTCCTAAGCAACTTCAATTGTAAATCAATTCCTTGAGATGCAAGAGTAGTATCAAAAAAACTTGCAAACTCTATTCCAAGCAAACCAAGTAGAAGTTGAATTCTCAATATGGACAAACGTATGTTTTTCTATATAGTATAGAATATCAAAACAAAGCAAGAACTTTCTTATCTTTTAATTCCCATTTAGTCAATCTTGTTGCATTAGAGTGCTTGATAAGAATAGCACCATCACAAATATCATGTCATGACTCATTATATATCAATGTATTTTGCATGTGGCATTTCTAGGATTTATACTTCTTTGTGGCCATGACTCATTTGTGGCCATCCAACTGATCGAAATCAGTAAATAAATTGACGAACTAGGACATTTTTACTAATGGTAGATGACCTTGAAAAAAAAGTGAAATTTGCAATTCATTCAAAAAATTATCACACCATGAAACCAAGTGACAACGCACCATAAACAATCAAACTTCCTGCAAAAATAGTACTTTTAAGGGCTTGGCCTTGACACTTTAAACTTCTCACTGGAGAAGAATTTACTCTTCTCAATTTTTGAGCTTCAAGATTACAATTGTGTTTTGATATCAACTTTTCAAAATTTGACCATTTTTAGTCTTTACTAGTAAATTCAGTGCCCCTTGAACTAGTAAAGGTTTCAATTACATTAATAACCCCATTTTGAAATAAACATTACTTCTACCTTCAAACAAGACCTCTTGTCTTCAAAATTACAATAAAGAAATCAATTTTCCTCGTTAATTAAAATTGTGTCAAGGGGCATTTCTTTAGTAGTGATATGGTTGGACAGATCAAAAGGGCAAGACCCTTCGTAAATTCGTGATTAATTTCCCTAGGGGAGCATTGTTTATTAAATCTATTGGTGCAAGATTATTATGTGAGTTGTTGGTTGGGTTCATTCAAGTAGGTCCACATCATGACGGATAATGATGCTAATTATGTCACTGCTCGCTGGTTGTTGATGCTCAATGACCTTGTTTTGGACTCCTTGTGTTGCACATTGCATTGATTTGATTTTAAAGGATATGGGCAAAATTGCTTATACCAGAAAATTTATATATAATCAGGCATATGTGTCTAGTTTGATGAGAGCTTCTTGCACAGGCTAGGTGGAAACATGTAAAAGTAGTTCGAGACAACTCCTAGTGACCACATAGTAGAAGTGGGAAATAATACCATCTTGTAACTTCACTTAAATAAATAAAATTCAAAGTCAAATTCTTATATTATCTTAGTCTTAGAAATCTAAATAAAACATTCAAAAGATTCTAGAATATTAGTGAGTTATATTTGATCTAATCTTAGCCATACATCTCATTGTTGACATAGGGTGGTTGCTAGGATTAAAAAGATTAGTTGCTAAGGTTTGGGATATTAGTTGCTAAGATTGAGAAGATCTGTTATCTCTCTCAAACCATAAATAGAACAAGATGGGAGAGGTTGATGACAGACATTTTGTGCACCAAGCAGATTCAAGAGATAAAGAGAGGTCAATTCAACAAATTCAAAGCACAAGAGAGGAGCAGAGGTTGAGAAGAAGGCCAAAGCACATTGAGTACAGTACTATACAGCAATTCAGGTGGGCAGATTCTCAATTTTTTGAGAAATCAAGGGCAACTAGATTAGGTTGATTTCTCTTTCTTTGATAATTGCTTGCGATCTTCTTTTAATTAACTTGATGAACTTGTTATTAGCTTCTTTCACTTGATTATTATTGTGTTCTTATCATCAAACAGCGACCAAAATATGAGGATCAATATGACAAGAGTGCACAAAATATAGGTTGCTAGTCAGGGCCAAAACATCTCCTCTTGAGAGGAAAACCCACAAGAATTCTTCTCTTCGTATAGAATCTTCAAATGACGAATTCCAAGACTTAAGACCCAAGATAAAGAGCCCTCCAAGACCAAGTCAAACTTCTCCTTGATGAGCTTGTTTCTCACAACATCAAGCCAAGTCAAACTTGCTTCAAAACATCAGATTTCAGCGTTTTCTTCACATTTTCGACCACTGCTTCAAGTCTGTAATATTCGGCCTCTACTGCAAAAACCCTAACTCGCACATGTGGGGAAAAGATGGTGAATTTTTCCTTCTCTCTCTTGCGCTTGGTTTGATCTTCTTTCCTTGATAACTCGACCTTCAAAATTTATCCTCTTGAGCCCCAAACTTTAACTTTTATCATGACTGTAATTTTCGGTCTTGCTACAGCAAAATGATGCCCTAGATTCACACATGTGAGATGATGTAGCCCTAAAAACAATCCTTGAACACTTCGCTCTTCCTTCCTTTGTTTCTCCTATTCTTCGCTTGTCTTTTTAGGTCTTCTTTTTTCTTGATCAAACTTGTTGGAGATATCACAAATGAGGTCGAGTACCTCTTATAAATCGGCTTTTCTTGGAGCTGAATTGTCATCATGAGGCCAACTTGTCCTCTCTTGTAGGCCGACTTGTCCTTGGCTAGGTCGACTTGATCTTGGAGGGTCGTTAGACATGACTTTGACTCAATTAAATACTTGTGACTTGATACATGATGCCCAATAGGATCTTTTATATATTACAATGATTATTTGACTTCTTTGACTCTTTGACAAAGCCCTAGAAACACGCAATGGGTCCTTGACCTAAAAACTAATTGACCTTGAGCATGAAACCCATGCTATAAAAATAGTAATAATAATTTTTATTTCTCTTTTACATCAAATACAAAGATCAAAAGTACATTATGAAGATCGAGGCTAGTTACATTTTCCAACACAATTGACCAACATGCAGATTTATCTCACTAAGTGCAGATCTGATTTTTTTATTTATACCAAACCTTGGAATATTTAAAGGAAAAGCTGAATTGAGGGTGTAATTATCGGTGTATTGTATTTATGTTTTCATTGTTCATTTTTCAACTATATGTGTGATTGTTTCATGTTCAAAAACATTTTTGAGGTTTAAATAAATTCAGATCTAATTTATTTAATAAAGAGAAACATAACCTAGGGCTTAAAAATTGACATGGTTTGAGAGCATGGTCTCTACGTGAAATCCTCGGGATTTGCTGTAGTAAATCTATCGCAAGGAATAAGGACCAGAAGTAAGAGAATTTCAAAGTTTTTATTTTAGGATTTGGGAGTTTGTGCAACAACCTCAAAGATGGCATTGGTGAACCTCGGATTTGAGGACAGAGTAAATGGTGCCTCCAATTAGTTGTCCTAGAAAGTCGAGGTAACGCTACTATTGGAAGAAAACAATCTCTAGGATGTCATTGAGAAATAATTACTCCACCTATAAATTTGCAGTAGTTGGTATCACACAACAAGAAGGAAGTTATGTTGCAGGAAGCGATCCCCAACCTAGCATACCCCTCTTTGAAACACCCAGTGTTTCAATGCAAATCCACGCATTTACGCAATTGTTTTTGCTTGTGCAGGCTCACTCAAGCACCCAAGAAGGGCGTGGGACCCTTCTATAACGAAAAAAAATTAATCTACCACTAAATTTTATCTCTATTCACTCCACATAATAATTTATCTCTAATCAATCCATGCTCTTATTCTGTTGAACAAGTACCTTGTTCTGCTTTTGTTGATGAGGACGAGGATTATTAGGATATGTAATTGTACTTGTCTTTAGCTCATGTTTTATTTCATTTTCAACACATACAACTATGTATAAAGGCTGATTTTGGATGTAGAGCCTCATCTTTAAAGGCTAATTTTGGATTTGCATTGTGTAATCCTCAATGAGATTTACTATAGACATGGTTTTCCTTCTAAAATGTCCTTTATGTGTCAATATTTGTCTTGCAAGATAATATGCATATATGACGTTTCACCAACGTTTCCATTTTGGGGAGATCACATTTCCAAGCATTTCTATTTTGGTTACTTCCAGACATTTCCACATTTCATGCAACTCGGGAAGGAAGCAAAGGGAGGGTGACCTTGGATGTCGTAAAGGATCACTTGATTCCTCACCTATCCAAGAAGAAAACGACAAAAGAGATGGTCAATGCTTTGGTTAACCTCTACCAGAATGAGAACATAAACAGAAAGATGATAATGTGAAACAAACTCAGATCAAAAGAGATGACCACTTCAGACAATGTTCCCAGCTACTAGACAAAGATCACACACATTAGTGATTAGCGTGCAACAGTTGGGAGATGGTTGTAGATGCAAAGATGGTGAACATGGCATCGAATGGATTCCTAATATCATGGAACCATTTGTCGAAAGTATCTATGCTCATGAAATTTTTCCTAATTTTGAAAGTTTGTAGGATGATTGTATCTAGAAAGAAACTTGGATGGAGTCAAAGATTAGGAAGAATAATGATGACGAGAACCTAGCCCTATTCTATCAGACATAGAAGGACAGAATCAAGTAGCAACCTCTACAGAAACTCAGATGAACGAGTTTGTTGCCAAGTTTGAGAAAGATTATCAATAGTATCTTTCCCTTCTACCTAAGTTACCGGATCCGGCAGAGGCAAGTGGAGTATTGCCAGATCCACGGATCTGAACCAGATCCGGATACGGATACACCAAAAATACATCTGAAATACATATTTTTTAAATATGCGCTTTTTGGAAACGTACAGCCTTTCCAGGATACGGATCCCGCTCGTGGCTACCGGGAGCGGTGAAAAGCTTCATTTTTCGCTTTAGGGTTAGATATTATGTGGTCCCCATATATATTATAACCTTTTCCTTTGTCGGGACTCTGCTTTGCCTTTGTCCGCTTTTCTTTTGTCGGCATTCACCAGTCGGCCCCTCCTGCACGCGTTTATTTGTTCCGGGCTCACCGCCGGCCCCCCTGCACGCAACACCTGAGCCTCTGTTCACGCTGTTGGGCCCCTGCACATAGCACGCAACACCGCTGTTCAGCAATGTTATTGGTGCTTCATACTCCAATCTACAGGAAAAGGTCAAAGTCTCTCCTCGGGGTGAGATAAATGTGATGCTAATTCCATTTCTTAGCTGAGTCTAGGCCCCATTGAAGTGCATGGTCCAAATCTGTTCACGCCCGCACACAGTCAGGCAGTCAGGCAGCAGCCGCAGCACACAAGGTATTTAAATTTTTAATATTCATTTGTTGTTATATAGTGTAGTGTTATATTAATATATAGTATAGTGTAGTGTATTTAATTTTATTTTATTATTTAGTAATTTACTAATTCACTGTAGTTGCAAGTAACCAATAGATATATACCATACCATATACCATAGTCTATACCATAGGTTAGTGTTTAATAATAGATATATATATATTTTTACTGTGTTTAGTATTTAGTTTTACAGTTTACGAGTCATAGACTATAGTAAAATTTAAATTTTAAATACTAATTTAAATTTTTTAATTGTCTAGTGGTAATTTTAAATTACTAATTTAACTTTATTCAATGTCTCAAGCCATCATTCAATGTCCTAAGCCATCATGCTATTTAAATTTTTAAAATGTATTTAAAATTTAAATTTAATTTTTTTTAATGTATTTACCTATGTTGCAAGGGTTCCCGCACCCGAGGGTGGGGTTCTCGAACCCGTCCTGGGCTCCCGCACCCAAGTACCGGATTCGGGTATGGGTTCTTCTCAAAAGAACCCAAAAGAACCGGGTTCTTCAAAAAAAAAAATTGGGTTCTTTTCCTTTAATGGGTTCTTGGGTTCTTTGGGTTCTTCATTAAAAAAAAAAACTATATTAAAAATTTAATTTTCAAATAATTTTTTTTATTGAAATTTAAAAAAAAAAAAAAAAAAAAAAAATTATTTTATTATTAAGTTTTAACTTTTAACAAATGTAAAAAACTTTAAAAACCCTAAATCTTTAACTCTCTTTGAACGCACGATACGTGATTTCATTTTTGTTTCAACTTTTTTCCAATTGGTTGAGGCTTGAGCCGTTCCCGTTTACCATTTCCGGCGGCAGTGGGCAGCTTCAGCAGCAGTGGGAAGTGGGCAGCTTCAGCGGCAGTGGACAGAGCAGCTTCAGCGGCAGTGGTATTTACTACTTTACGGTGCTCCTCAAGTTTTCGTTTTCAATTTTCTTACTCAGCTAGTTTATTTCAACAGCAGTGGTATAGTCTAAAACAGTTATCCAGTTATCATGTTATTCACAAATAAATCAGATTTTGAAAATCCAGTTATCATGTTATTCACAAATAAATCGGATTTTGAAAATCCAGTTATCATGTTAAGGCTTAAATAGAGGTTGGCCCTTCCCTGTAGGAATAACATATTCTTAATTTAATGATTTATAACTTGCAACATTGGACAGGGCATAGCTCAGTGATTTGATTGCCCTAGAAACAAATATATGCACATTTCAGCTACAGGAAACCACATTCAAATGAATCCAACTATACTCTTCTTGAGTACCTTTAGTGCCTCATTGTTAAATCGAACCATAGCACTGTTAAAATAAGATCAGTGACCTTAATACTACATCTATAACTCAGACATTCGTTGAATAAGCATTCTTAAATTGCTGAAATTACTGAACTTAGGATAGTAGACCGTTTTACAAGCTTGCTGTGGTGGAATGGGAGCCTCAAGAGCGTATTACTGCCCCTAACTATGTATATGACATATGTAGTGTGCCTGGTTATCAATACCATGATATATAATGTCCTAATCTAAAAGGTTGGTAGGAACAGGGCTCAGAATGAGTGACTAAGGGTTACATAAATATAGATATGATATAAATACCTGTCTAGATGGAGGAGATAAAAACCAAGTGACTGACAGAAACTGAGAAATATAAAGATACGTAAATATTCCTGCATAAGGATCACAATGATGTATGGCAATGGACATATATCATGATTCATGATTCTTATTAATATGTAAACAATGAACAGTTTTTTGGTGATAAATTCTGAAATTTCAATGTGAATGTTGAATGTTCAATGACGTGCATGTTTAAATGATTAAAGTTTTCTTGTTTAAAGTTGAAAAAATATACAAATTCAAATTTCACATATGTTATTAATTATAATTTATAAAATATAATTATTAAAATTTAATATTATTATATTACCCGACGAACCCACGCACCCTGTTTCCAAAAATGTCGTCCCCGTCCCCGAACCCACGTTTCCTGGCAACATAGGTATTTACAATTTAATTTTTAATTGTTTATTGATAATATATTATAATTTGACTTTTATATGCAGTTTCAAGTAACCAATAGAGTCTATACCATTATCATAATGGAACCATCACAAGATTCACAACATGAGCATAGTGAAGGGGAAATCATCAAAACAGACCCAAAATCTCCTCTATGGCAGTATGTGGAGATTAATGGAAAAAATCCCGAAGGTGGTTCATTTAAATGGAAGTGAAATGAATGCCAAGATATAAAAAATGGCTCATATACTAGAGTGAAGGCCCATCTCACCGATCAAACTAACACAGGGGTGCAAGTATGCACCAGGCCAAAAGATGCAAATGGCAAACCTGGCCAAGGTTTGAGTTGTGGAAAAATGAAATTCTATGCATCTTTGCAAGAAGTTGCTAATAGGAAGCTTGCTAAGGGAAAACACCCTGTGCAAAGCTCTACAACTAGGCCTCCATTGCCATCTAGGCCTGCTGCCACATCTAATAAAAGGGCCACTCTAGGCCCTCTTGAAGCGTGTTTCAATAATCAAGGTAGAGACATAGCTGATGAACATGTAGCTCGTTGCATCTATGCAAATGGGCTAGCATTCAACTTGGTGTGTTCCCCTTACTGGCAACAAATGATTAAGGCAGATAATGAAGTGCCAAAAGGATACAAAAGCCCTCGATATGAAAAGGTCCGCACTACCTTATTGGCATCAGAGAGACAATCTGTGGATACACAACTACAGGCAATCTGGGATACATGGGCAGAAACAGGGGTGTCCATCATTTCTGATGGATGGAGAGACCAAAGAAACCGCCCATTAATTAATGTTGTTGCAGTATGCCCCCAAGGGGCAATGTTTTTGAAGGCTGTTGATTGCAGTGGAATAAAGAAAGACGCATCTTTCATATCCACAATTCTTATTGATGCAATAGAAAGTGTGGGGCCACATAATGTTGTCCAAGTCATTACGGACAACGCACAGGTTTGTAAAGCTGCAAGTTTCATTGTGGAGGGTCAATATGATCACATCTTTTGGACTCCATGTGCAGTACAATTATTGAACCTTATGCTTGCCAAGATTGGTGAGATTGAATGGATTAATGACATATATGTAGCATCAAAAGAAATCCAAATGTTCATAACAAATCATTCAATGTCCCAAGCCATTTAACGAGGTTTTGCAAAGTTGGAGCTACTTAGGGTACTTTTTTTAATCAATACTATTTGTATTAAAAATTCTTATTTTGAATTACAAATTTATATATGGTTTCCCATTTGAGATTTGACTTTTTGAAACTTGTAGGTTGCTAAAACTCGTTTTGCCTCCCACACTCGTCATAAAGAGACTTGTGGAGGTGAGACAAGCACTACAAGCAATGGTCATTGACCCTCTTTGGGAATCATGGAGGACTTCCACTTCTGATAGAGGGCAAAAAAATCAAGCCCATCATTCTTGATGATGCATGGTGAGACAAGGTTCAATATCTTCTACAGTTCACTGAACCAATCTTGACCTTGATCAGGGCATTTGATACAGATACACCTTGCTTGGGGGAAGTTTATGAAAACATTGATAGTATGTTGGAGAGGATAAGGGAAATTATCAGGGCAAGTGAAAATGACCCTTATGAAACATTCTATTATTTAGTGAAGGACATAGTTACAGAAAGGTGGAACAAAATGACCACACCATTACACCTTTTGGCATATGCATTGCACCCTAAATACTATCATTCTAAAATTTTGTCTTTACCTGGTAGAACAGCACCAAACAAAGATTCTGAAGTGGTACAAGGATACAAGATAGCTTTGAGGAAAATTTATAGAGATATGGGAGTTGCAATGGAAGTCCGCCAAGAATTTGGAGGGTTTGTACAGTCTACTGGTAGCTTTTCAGATCCAATAGCTATGGATGATCGAAGGCATCTTGATCCTATTACTTGGTGGGGCTTCCATGGTGGGGATAGCATTCATCTCTCTACTCTAGCCACCAGGTTGTTATCACAGGTTGTTAGTTCCTCATTAGCTGAGAGGAATTGGAGTACATATGGCTTCATCCATTCAGTGAAGCGAAACAGGTTGGGAGCGGCAAAGGCTGAGGATCTTGTTTATGTTCATTCCAACCTCCGTCTTCTATCACATGTTGAACCAGAGTATAAAAAAGGTCCGAGCAGGATGTGGGATGTGGAGCCTGAGATCTCTGACTTGAACCTGACACTGAATGCCATGACTCACCTCAACCTACTTGAGGATATTGTTCCACCACCAATCCAGCCTACTGATGCAACTTCCTACATTCCAGGACCCCCATCATCTATTCATGATGTAGAGTTGCAATATGTAGAAGATATAGATCCATTTGAGGATCTGTAAATGTATTTACTATTATCATTTATGATATTATGAATCATGATCCTTTTTGTTACTTTGTATGAGGGACGATGCACCATTTCAATGTTTCAATCTTCATATTTATCATTCAATGTTCTAAAAATGTTTGATGGTTTCATGGAGTATTTGATTTTTTAGCTCTAAGGTGTTTTTTAAAATTATATATATATATATATATATTGTACGTGACGTATCCTTGCTATATCTGGATCTTAGATTTTCAAAAAACTAGCGGATCTGTATCCGTATCCGAATCCTGATAACTTGGCCTTCTACCAACATGATTCTAACGAATGTGTGGTATGTGGACAGTGGAACATCTCGTCATATGCAATCACCCTAGCACTTGTTTTCTAGTCTAAAAGAATAGGAATTTGAGTATACGTTGAGCTTCGTGATGATGCCAAGTATTTAGTGGCAGGTGTTGGAAGTATTCCCTTCTAGCTTGAGTCAGATTGAGTCAACTTACTTTTTAGATTTCGATGATGTTTTGTTTGTCTCAAATCTCAAGAAAAAATTGCTTTCAATTTCGATTAAGGAGGATAAGGGCTACGTCGTAGAGTTCAAACCGACAGGTCACTTATCAGGAAGAAGGAATCTAACCCAGAAGAGGCTGATTTTGAAGTCGTTGATCTATCTTTTCTTCTATTTTGTGAGTTGGTTACATAACAACAGCACAGGTGATAGGAATTAGGGGAAGTATATTTGTACATGTTACAAGGTGAACCCATTTGAGCCCTATTTTGTATCAATAACAGCTTGTGTGAATTATGGCATAAGAGGAGACACCTACATTATAAAGCATTGCCTATTTTGAAGGAGATAGTAATGTTGATTTTTCTAGGGCACCTACTAGAATTAAGTTTTTCTTCACTTGATAACTACTTAAATAATTAATTAAATATTAGTTTCACATAGCATTAAATTCAATATCATTTAGGCAATTATACTGAATAAAAACATCAACTAATACACATGAAAGAGCGGTAAAGTAACCATGAAACAAAGAGACAAGAGATACAAAAAATTAGGCACATAGCCATGGAAAAACCCACAAGGGGAAAACCCAGAAAGTTCTTCCTTATGAGAGAGAGAGAGAGAGTTTCCAAATTCATCAATACATCATAAATAACAAATAGCAGAATAATAACCAAACCAGTAACCAAAATCATGATGAAGTGCCATGTCAAAATCCATGTCCCTAAAATTTTGGCCATCTCTACAATTTCGGCCTCCTGAAATTTTGACCTCCTCCTAAAATCTCGGCCCTCCTATAATTTCGCAAGATCAGCGATGCACGAGACCAAATTGATCTATCCAAATGAGGAGAAATGATCTCCTTTCTATAGCCTTCAAGTGGGGGTCAAATGGATGCCTCTTAGGGGCCCAGTCGCCCTAATAAATTTGGAGGAAAATTTAATAAATTCCAATTTCCATTTATTTTTCAAGATGAAAATATCGACCATGGCTACCATATTTTCCAACACTCCCTCTTAGCCAGGGAGGTACTTTTCATTCTCTCTCTCTCAAGATCAATCTTCCCAACCAATCATAGGTCTCACAACCCACAGCCTAAGGAAGAGATCACAAATACAAATCTCTCTCTGTCAAGATCAATCTCCCCGACCAATTATAGGTCTCACAATGCACAGCCTAAGGGAGAGATCACCAGTCTCATCATAAGGAAAGATACATAGCATCCATCTCAAATCATCTCCCTGACCAAGAGGTTTCACAGCACACAACCTAAGGGAGGAATCAAGAATACATCTCCCGGAGCACAAGGTCTCATGGTACACAGCCTACAGGAGGAATCAACATTACATCTCCCGGACCACAAGATCTCACGGCACATCTTACAGGAGGAATCAACAATACATATCCCAAACCACAAGGTCTCACGACACACAGCGTATAGGAGGAATCAATAATACATCTCTCGAACCACAAGGTCTCACAGCACACAGCCTACAGGAGATGGTCCATAATATGATGCTATGTAATGCTCCTCCTTCAAGGGGATTTTGAGTCATTCCAATTTCTTTACATCAGCGACAAGTTCAACATCAAAAATGTAGCCATGGTGGATCTTAGTACTTTAACAAACATTTCAACAAACAACGACATTCAATTGTTCATTCAACTTCAACCGAGGATTCTCTCATCAGCGATCAACAGACAATAATAGACTTCAACATTGGCTGCTCTCAAAAGCAATCATCGGCAACCATAGTAGAGTCCAATAATGAGTGGCTTCTCACAAAAGTAGGCGTCAACAACCATGGTAGAACCAAGCAAACCATAATCGAATCCAACAGATAATAAATGGCTTCAGCAGAAACAAACATCATCTAATAGATCAACAAACTAGTCAATATCAAAGTCTTGCAGCGTCTTCAAATCATTCATCAGGGGGATGTTGATGGACTTGCAATCCATTGTGCCAAGGATATCACTAGGTTCATACCACAAAAGCAGCTCCCTCTTACACAGAAGTCCTCTACATAGAAGAAAAGTCACAGGCTCATTTTTAGCATATCTAGAGCAGCGTCGGTCTTCAAAAACTTCTAATCATCTTCATAGAAACATGCTTCAATCAAGCTAATCTTGTCTGCTCCCTTTGAGTACAGAGCCTATCATGAGTCTTTTTGTCACATTGTTCTTCCAATATTTCCAACAATTTTGCCACATCTTGGCATCTTCATTATGTACCTGCAATTTTCACAGGGGGGCATGGAAGAACAAGAACATCCAAGCAAGCCAAGAGACTCATAATGAAACAATCAAGATAATATTTATCTTTTGAGAGTGTGTCAGCTCCCTCTTAATCTTATCCTTCTCAAGTCAAGTCAATCTCATCACATCATCAGGGAGTCCATACCATCATCAAAGAGTTGATTAATAAGGAGTCTACATCATCAAGGAGTCCACGTCATCAAGGAATCCACATCATCATTAAGAAGTTCTCATTATCAACAAAGGGTTCACATAGTCCAAGTCATTAAGGAGTCCATATAATCATCATTATCATCATCAAGGATTACCACTGAGTCCATATCTTCATCTTTATCAAGGAATCTACAATATTAACGAATTTATATCTTCATCAATATCACAGAGTCCATGTCATTGTCAAGAAGTTGACCTTATTGACCTCATCTATATCATTATTGAGAAATTCATTCAAGGAGTTCAATCGACATCATCATCAAGGAGTCCACAATAAGAAGTCCTAGTCATCATCATTAAGAGTCCATATCATCAGGAAGTCATATCAGCATCAAAGAGTTCACAAGGAGTCCATCATCCACATCTTCACATCAACATCACCAAAGAGTTCACATCCACATTATCAAGGTGTTCACATCTTCAAGGAATTCAGCATTAAGGAGTTCATCAATGAATCCATATTATCAAGGAGTCTTTAACATCAACGAGTCCATGTCATCAACGAGTCCATGCCATCAATGAGTCCACATTATCATCATCAACATTATTAACAAGTCCATATCATCATCAAGGAGTCTAGTCCAATTCATCATCAACGAATCCATACCATCAACAAGGAGTCTAGTCCAATTCATCATCAACGAGTCCATGTCATCATCAAGTTGTCTATTTCAATTCATCATGAGTCCATGTCATCAACGAGTCCACATTATTATCATTAATGTTATCACCAAGTTTGCATGATCATTATCATCATATCCTTGTGGATTCCACGTCATCATCATCATATCATCATTAAGAAGTTGACCATATCATTACAGAATCTACATCAACATCAAGAAGTCATCAAGCAGTTAATATCATCTATATCACCAAGTAGTTTATATCATCATCAATGTTATCAACGAGTCCATGTCATCATCAAGGAGTCTAGCTCAATTCATCATCAATGAGTCCATGTCATCAACAAGTCCACATTATTATCATCAATGTTATCACCAAGTCCACATCATCATTATCATCATATCCTTATGGATTCCATGTCGTCATCATCATATCATCATTAACAAGTTGACCATATCATTGTAAAGTCTACATCAACATCAAGAAGTCATCAAGCAGTACATATCATCTATATCACTAAGGAGTCTATATCAGCAATGAGCATTCATTTAAGGGGTTTGATACACCTCATCATTGAATCAGCATCAACAACGAATCCACATCATCAACTAGGAGTTATCAGGGAGTCCATATCATTATTGATTCAGCATCATTAACAAATCCACATCATCAACATTCATGTCATCAAGGGGGCCTTATCAAAGAGTTCATGTCATTAGTAACGATTTAAAAAATAAAACAAAAAAACACAAGATACTTATCTTTTCAACTCCCTTTCAACCTTTGGCCAACCTACAAATCAACCTCATCATTAACATGTCAAATCTTTTAAGAACTAGGGTTAATCCATAAGCCCTGTACATTCATTTTCAACGCCTTTTGTCTTGATAGGGTTTTAATTTTAAATCCTAATGATTAGGGTTTTCAAACGCTAATGCTTATCTTCATAAATCAGACCTAGGGGAATTGCACTTCATCATTTTCAACATTCTACGATTTTACACATCCTAGGGCTTACATGAACAAAACCCTTATAAGAGTACAAAATTTTTTGAAGATCATCAAGAGAGGCAGAGGCAAGCAGCATCGAAAGCAATGGCTTGATACTACTTTTGCAAGCTTGCAACTTGAGACACTTAGTTATCCATCATTGTTGACAGCTCATAAGGCTAAATAGGAGCAAGGCTATATAATAGATTCTCCAGTCTTAAACATATAAAGGGATGGCTTTGGGTCGACCTTTTTTGCAATGCATATTGACTAGGACTTGTATGAATAGCACATTACTCATCAGCAAAGGATCAAACTTTCAATCCAAATTTGGATCATGCTTTGGGGGTATAGCACTATCAATCTTTTCCCTTTCACTTTACAAGATAGCATATGATTGGACTTCGGTTTCTTATCTTTTCTTCATAGGATAGAGTCTCCTAAGGGTGTCATTGACCCATCTTGGTCTGAATATTCTTCAAGCTTGTGACACAATGATGAGCTCGAACCCTTGATTGCGCAAAGATGATATTAGAACTTGTCAAGCTTCAGATGTCTAGGCATTTAAAAATATTTAAACGGAGGGCACAAACTATTCATTCCATTTTCCACAGAGACGAAAATAACAAGATTTGGACACTTGTTAGATTCAGGCTCCTTTATAAAATAGCATAACTAAAGTAATAGCATTATTGTAGCTTAGCATGATAGGACCACAACAATGTTTCTCGGTCGTATCAAGATATACGATCACATAGAGAAAATTTGTATAAGAGTGCTACAAAGGAAATTTGCATACATCGGAGGACGAAGTCAGATATGAGTTTGAATGAGCCATCATAAAACTCAGCCTAAGACTAGATTCTAGATGATATTGGAGTAAGACGGAACATAGAATTTTGATCCACAGAGAGAGCATGCTCTACAAGAACACGATCTTAGATTTGATGCATGAGGACAGAGATAGGAGCTTGTCATGACAGAATATGAAAATTGCAAAGGGGATCACAATATATAGACTAGAACTTGTCTATATTTATAGAGAAAAGAAAATTTACACAAAACTCGTATGCAAAGATCGCAAAATTCAACATAGCCTCAACAAGGGTTTTCAGCCCTCCCTTTATTACTCAGATTTTACTCCAGTCTTCAAGAAAACATCATCACAAGTTGCTAAGGAAAGCAAGTTACATACCTCATCATCATAGTAAACTGAATTACATACCTCAACACATAGGTTTAGAGTAAAGTAACCATGAGACAAAGAGACAAGAAACACAAAAAATTAGGCACACAACCAGTGCAAAACCCAAAAGGGGAAAATCTAGAAAGTTCTTCCTTATGAGAGAGAGTTTCCATATTCATCAATACATCATAAATAACAAATAGCAGAATAATAACCAAGCCAGTAACCAAAATCATGATGACGTGCCATGTCAAAATCCAAGTGCCTAAAATTTTGACCTCCTAATAAAATTTCAACCCTCCTGTAATTTCGTTGGATCAGAGATGCATGAGACCAAGTTGATCTATCGAAATGAGGAGAAATGTTCTCCTTTATATAGCCTTCAAGTGGGGTTCAAATGGGTGCCTCTTAGGGGCCCAGCCGACCTAATAAATTTGGAGGCAAATTTTAAAAATTCAAATTTCCATTTATTTTTCAACATGAAAATACCGACCATGGCTACCATATTTTCCAACAAGTAACAAGGCTTCCAGAGTTCAGCATTGAACAACAAAGGGTATGCCAAGGGTGCACGCTTAGCAAGCATGCCAAGGCTACCTTCCCAAGCAACGATAATAGGTCTAAATCAATTATAGGCCTTGTACATTTATATGTTTATGGACAAATGTCAGTAATGTCAATAAGAAGCATATGTTATGTTTTCTTTGTTAATGATTTCTCTTGCAAGACTTGGATCTACTTCTTAAAGACCAAAAATGAGCTCTTTAATAAGTTTCAGGAGTTCAAAGATCTCGTTGAAAACCAAACAAAAGAAGATCAAAGTCTTAAGATCAAACAATGGGGGAGAGTATACCTCCAAGGATTTTGAGGGTTTGCATAAGGAGGCAAGAATAAAGAATAAGCTAACAATTCCATACAACCCACAGTGAAATGGGTTGCAAAGCAAAACAAATGATCCATCATAGGGGTCGATAAGGACAGAATCCATGACCAAGATTTAGCCATGTTTATTTGGGAAGAGGCATGCAACACATTGGTCTACATCCAGAATTGGTGTCCTCACAAGATTTTGGGGGACAAGACACGAGAGGAGGCATTCACTGGTGTGAAGCCAAAGGTAAGTCATTTCCTCATCTTTGATTGTCCAGTTTATATCCACGTAAACATAAAAAGGAGGACTGGCCCATAGCCCCCCACAGGGAGGGCTTATATGTGGTTTACAGTGAGACTTCAAAGGCCTAGAATGTCTATACTGCAGAGTAGAGGAAGAAAGTACCAAGCAAGGATGTAAATTTTGAGGAAGAATTTACATTCAGGAAGCCACATAAGCTCGTTCCAGTGATGGACGATGAGGAGAAAGAAGCTTCGAAGGTTGAGCCAAGGCCACCAAAGACACCAACAATTTTCAATTCAAGCTGAACAACCTTCAAGTGAGGAGACATTGGCCCCTTCCAATTTTGTCAAGAGGCCTTAATGGTTCACACAGACATCAAGGGATGCTCAAGAGTATATTATGACTCCTGGAGACACATTTAAGGTGAGTAATCCTCTACAAAAATTCCTACTTACATGGAATTGATGAAAAGCATGATTGATTCTGAGCCTTACAGTTTTAACTTTTCAGGGGGCAACAAGCCACCAGATATGGTGAGATGCCATGTTGGAGAAGTACATCTCTATCAAGATGAGTGATGTTTGGTATATAGTGCTAAGATCATGCGTGCTACAAATGGCAGCATTGATAACTTCAAAGCGAAGTTCATAACAAGAGGGTTTTCCCACAAAGAGAGATAACTACAAGGAGATATTTGCCCCAATCACCATGTACACTTCCATTAGACAAATTATGTCTACAGTTTCAGTCATGGGATGGAGGATACGTTAGATGGATGTGAATATAGCTTTGTTTAATAGGATCATTAAGGAGGAACTAGTTGAACTTAGCAGTAGCACTAGCAGAGGATGCCAGATTCTAGCTTATCCTTCTTTTAGAGGATGTCAAAGTCCAATGCCAACGCTAATGCCTTCTTCATCTAAAAGGAAAGCCATTATTAGAGGCATTTCATCTTCCCATAAAACAGATAGAGGGAACCATTAGTTTATTTATCTAATATTATTGAAGATGGTTAATGATCATGAGATACATTTTTTATATTCATTAACGACATGTTGAGGCTTTGGAGTAAAGACTCAAGACATGATTAAGTATTGATGTAGGATGTATCACTAGACATCTTATCCATCTTATATATCAGTTTTCTTTTCATATTTATGTGGCAATGTGTTTATTTATTTGATGTGTGTTAGCCTTAGATGTTTAAAAAATTGAAAGGAATAATAATCCTTTTGTATTTTTTCAAGTTTGTTGATATTTTTCCCAATGTTACCGATAAGTTGTTTTTCAAACCCCAGGCAATATCTTCACTGACACAATTTTTGCAAACATTGGTGTCAAATAACTTAAACAATATAATACTTGATCTTTTTAAGTCATTATACGTCTATATTCTTTGTGCATCTTTCCATTCATTTGTCTCTTACAAGCTTGTACAACTCATGCCTTAAAACCTCCTTAGGTCTTGTGGACATAAAGACATGAGTTTTGTGGGCCTATAGGACTCATTCCATGATTTCCATTTGCACGCTCGTAAATTTGTCAAAGAAATCAGTGGGCACATTATTTTTTAGTCAATAGCACAGATTATAAAATATATCTATATACACAAATGATTCTCAAATTGCACCTCCATTCATCCAAACACATTTCTCCATTCAATAAAGTTTACAAACTTGATGGACTAATGTCTCATATGGCATGAGCCAATTGCACCTCCATTCATCCAAACACATTTCTCCATTCAATAAAGTTTACAAACTTGATGGACTCAAGTCTCATATGGCATGAGCCTTAAGGACATACATACTATGAGTCGTGTGGCCCCGCAAATCTTAAAAGGATTACACACCATGTGTTGATTTTCTAGGGAAAAATTAGAAATTATTTTCTTCAACAGATAACTACTCCAATGATTAGTTAGCATTAATTACATATACATTAACCATTAACATTAAGTAGTTATACAGAAGAAAAGTCAACATTAACACATCAAAAGAGCAGTAAAGATAACAGTGCAACAAAGATACAAGAGACACAGAAATTAGGCTTGAGGTCGAGGCAAAACCCACAAGGGGAAAACCCATTAAAGCTTTTCTTATGAGAAAATATTCACTTCATCAAGTACATTACTCAAAACAGAGTAACAAGAAAGATTTGAGTGTCCTGCCACAAGTGCCAAGCCTCTCCCCTTCAATTTCAATTTCCGTCCTCTTCTACCTTCTCTTTGCAATTAGAACAGAGATAATCCTTGAGCCAATTCGATGATCAAATGAGGAGATGATCTCACATATATATAGTCTTCAAATGGGGTCAAATGGGTGTCTCCAAGGGCCCAACAGGCTTGATCCTTGTGAGTGCAATAAATTCAAAATTTAACTTCCTTTTTCTTTCTTTTATTTTTATTGATGGAAATACCGAACATGGCTACAATTTTTCTCAATACTCCCTCTTAGCTAGGGAGGAATTTTTCATTCTCTCTCATATGTACATGTCTTATCATAAGGAAAGCAGATAGCATCACAATCCAATCTCAACACTCCCTCTCAACCAGGGAGGTATTCTTCCGGCTGCACCATAGATCTCATGATGTCTCGATCCATAGAATAAGGTTGATCCACAATTGACGATAAGGGAGATCGATTTACCACAACCCAGTCCATGGAAGTCATATATAACCTTGGTAAAGATCACACACCCTATGTTCACTAATTGGTTCTCGCCCAGCTTGATCCTCAATGATCAAGTGGGAGAACACCTGCATCCAACACTTAGGGGAGATTAATTTACCACAACCAAATCCATGGCAGCCGCGTGCGACCTTGGTAAAGATCACACACACACAAGTCACCTCACCCACTGGCCAAATGGGTGCAATCCAGAGAAGCTTAACCATCTCAACATGGCCCTTGGTCAATAATGATACAAAGGTGACTTGCGGGTAGGATGCATACAGGGGCATGTACTCAACCAAGCCATGGCTCCAAGGAGTACCCTCACATCCAAGAGTTGCTCTACTCAGCCCCCCTCCCCCCCATAAAGTCCATGGTTCATCAAAAGACTGGGGGAAGAACATATACTAAGTGTTCTTAATCAACAATGTTCCCTCTAAAGGAGGGACACATTCTCTTGCACTCCAAATTGGTCTCTAAAGAACAAGAACTTTGATTTGGGCAATGGCTTGGTGAGAATGTCTGCAACCTGCTCATATGTCAAGATGTGTTGGAGCCTCACCACTCCTCTTTGTACCATATATCTGACACAATGGTACATGATCGTGATGTGCTTTGACCTGTCATGGAACACTAGATTATCTGAAAGTATGATCTCGCTTTGATTGTCACAGTATATCACAGTCGCATGTGGCACATGATCAAACAGCTCTACAAGGAGTTTCCACAACCATGCTACCTCACAGCTAGCCATACTAGCTACAACATACTTTGCCTTGGTTGTACAAATCTTTGTTTCTTGCTCATCCAAGAATCATGGCAGACTCCAAGCTAAAGCAACACCCTGATGTGCCCTTTCTGTCTGTAACACTCTTAGCCCAATCTGCATCTGTATACTCATGTAGTCTCATATCATCACTGGAGGCATACCTTAGTCCATGATTGATACATAAGCCAGCAAACAGCTTCAACTGCTTCTCAAATCAGCTATGCAACAATAACATCCTTGTCAACCAGGCTACCACATCATTCAGAAGTGCTCTTTCATCTATAGCATCAGCAAATTCATGCATCAAATAATTCAATGAGCCAATCAAAAGGATTCATCAAGTCAACCATGCCAAATCTTCAACAAGGATGTCACACTTTCATGATTCATTATTCAGTTCCTTCTTACATTAGGCACAGAGGTCCTTAGCTTTTGTTAGAAACATATCGTCAACACATAGTAGGCTAGTCTTCAGCGAATTTGGATCAACATCGTTCTCCAAAACCCCTAGCCATCTTCATTTTGGAAGTGACAATTCACTTCTCTTCGCCATACATCAGGACATGCTTTAATCAAGTTGATCTTGTTTACTCCCTTTGAGTCCAAAAGCTCATCCAATCACAAGTCTTCTTGTCTTTGTTATTCCATCCTTCTTCATTTGCTACCACAGCCCTAACAGTGTTCATTATGGACCCGCAATCCTCACTAGGAGGCCATGGAAGAACAAATACAGCCAAGCAAAATATAAAGAGACGAGACACATAATGAAACAATAATAGAAACAATTAAGAAAGTACTTATCTCTTGAGAGTGTGTCAGCTCCCTCCTAACCTTAGTATTCTTGGGTCCAATCAATCTCGTTCAATTCATCAAGGAGTTCACATCATCAAGGATGTCCAACTTTGTCGACATCATCACCAAGAAGCTAGGGTTTCTTCTTTCAGCGGAAGCAATCTTAGGGTTTGTTCATAAGCTCTAGCTACATATATGTCTTTCAACAACAAAACTTGACAAAGTTTTAGCAACAATAATACTTTATCCTCAGTTAGCCAAACCCAGTAGCAACACAACATTCTATCCTCATACATTAGCACCAACAGTTATACAGGGCTTCAATTATATATATATATATATATATATGCAACATCGCACTTCTTATGTTCCTACTCATCAGAGAATACTTATGCAGAGGTATTAGATCAACCAAGCAATTTCACATTTACTACCAACAAACCACAATCAAGTGACCAAGGCTTATCTAAATATCAGTAGCAAATTTGAGTATCCTAGCTAGGGTTTGAATAAAAACCCTATCAATCCTCAACACTTAAGGGTTTGGTCCGTAATTGCAATCAATTAAACCGTAGACGATCCAATATTCAATACCTCAAACCCTAGATCATGGTTGGCTTTCTTTTCAACTTTGATTAGTATCTGTTCTCGGGTTCTATCCAAGATCTTTCTTGCTTAAACTATTGCTACAGCAAATTCAGTTATGTGCTTAAATTTCAATACTTGACAAGTTCATTAGCAGAGGAAGTAGCCCTGGTCAATGGCATATGATGATGGGATGCTTGTGTCATTTCACAGTAAATCATCGATACACTTGCCCATCTATTGCCCTTATGATATATAACCAGCGTAATCGAGTTAACAAGACTCATATTCCTCATCATGGATCACTTGATAGAGATATTGTTCAAACTTGAGTCATGTATGCTCCCAAATTCTCAGACGAGTTCATCAACACAACTCCAGTTCAGATGATTCATGATATTTAACAGACACTAAGGTTGTTATGGTTGCAAAGCTCCATGCCTTTTGCATTTGTATGCAAGGTTATCCAGACTTGAAGGTTACCAATACAACGAACTTCAGGCTCAAGTTCTTCACAAATTTGTGATCACCTTTTTCTAGTTTGAGCAACGTTGCAAAAATTGGATAAAATAAACCAAGCATGAAGGCCCATATGGATACGAATGGCATATACCAGTTCATTAGATCACATTTACAAAATAGAGGAAACTTGATGTTAGATGTGTTGAAATTTGGGGCAACTTAAAGATGAATTTCCCCAAGAGAAATCCAATTGCCCCAAAGGGAAACCCAACTACCTCAATAGAAGCCCATCTCACCCCAAAGAAAGAATTCAAATGGGATTAAAGAAAAATTATCATTATTATTTAATATAGCATAAATTTATATGGGCAAGTATTTATGTCGGCTTCAATTAGAAAATTTGAATTTGTGTTTTTCCCTCCAAAGTTACAAGTCGGTCCATTAATGAATTCATGTCGGATCCGTGAAAAGTCATGTCCATTCACCCTGAGGAACAACTATATAAAGGCATTATTCACTCCTTAAAGCCATGTCAAGAGCTCGCATATACTCTCTCTGAGGCAACTCGCATTCATGTAATGTATTGAGAGTAATTCCAATGATGTATGGTCGTAGTCTCACAATAGTGATGTATGCCAATGATGTATGATGGTAACCTATATGACAATGATCTAATGATGTGTGGCAGTGCTTCTATGATAAAGATGTGTGGGTGTACTTTATGACAATGATGTGCATTACCAGTGATGTATGACAGTATGCTTTATGGTAGTATTGTGTGGCAGTGCCTTTATGACAATGTGATGTATGGCAATGTACGACAATAAACCTATAACAATGATACATGGATGTATGGTAGTGTTACTTGTGCTCTTCTTGAAGATAGAGATCTATGCTACTTACAAATATCTGAAAGCAGTCTGAATGCCTCAATTGTCTTGACAGTTGCCATCTCATGAGGATCCTGTATGATCCAGGATTGACCCTTATGAGGTTTTGACCTAGTTTATGACCTGAATCCCGGTGTCTCTATTGTGTATGATTTTCTTCTATTGTTCCTTATTGTTCCATTGCATTGTTGATGTTAGTGTTCTCTCTACATAATTGTTAATGATGATATGATGTTATGGGGTGAATGTAATGTGAAAATGTTGAAAAAGTTTTAAAATACAATTATCTACAAGAGAGAACAATCTAGCCCTAAAATTAACAATATGAAACCTAACAAAGGTAACTCGAATACCATAGTTCAGATCTTGGTCTTGGTCTTGAGTCTTGACTTTTATGCAAGCTCGGACTAGATTTCATAAATCCAGGCTTCCAACAAAGGGCTCGGGCTTGATGCCAAATGCTTGAGGCTTGAGCTACTTTCGCACAAAATTCTGCTTCAACCTCTCCTTCACATCAGGAGAACAATTCTTGCTCCACTCAAATTTCTTTAGATGAAGTCTCTTAGACATGGCTTATCAAAACTCGCAATTAAAAAAAAATGGATTTGAAGACAATGTCGGCCTTGATTAACCACGATGTATATAAATATTATATGAGATTGCCAACAAGAAACAACCAAGAGCGGAGTCCTGTAACATTTTCGAATCACTCTTAGACAAAATCCTGTAGCATTGGATCTCGGTCGAAGTTCCTCAATAGATTGGACTTCATGGATTATAATTCAGATTGACTTGAACCTCAATCTTGATATTGACACACACCGTATTGTGGATTTTTCTTCGGATCTCTTTCCTCAGAATCTTAGACTTATTACTCGGATTCTAAAATCTCTCACAAGACTTTGGACTATGCTTCAAAACTCAGATCACAGAAAGAAAATAACGTTGAACACTATTATCTACAGTAACCTCCACATGTAGATGATCTTGGATATATACTTGGATCTCAAAAGCATGGATTTCTCACAAGACTTTGGACTATGCTTCAAAACTCGAATCACATAAAGAAAATAACCTCGAACACTATTATCTACAGTAAACTCCACCTGTAGATGATCTTGGATATATACTCGGATCTCAAAAGCATGGATTTGGATCATCAATAAGAGAACAAGCTTGGATTTCTATCAAAGCTATTGTAGTCAACTCGGAGCATAAACTTGGTTTAATTATGATCTCCAACCAATGATAAACAGGACTAGGATTTCGGCCTAGTAAACCCCTGACGTTGTGAAGCAGGGGTACCCGAACCCAGCGGTGGGGTTCTCGTACCTGTATTTGATTCGCGCACCTAAGTACCGGAAACCGATTCAAGTTCTTCTCAAACGCACCCTTCTAAACCCGGTTCGGGTATGAAGAACCCGACACTAAAAGTTAAAAATGGGTTCTTTCTTTGTGACGGGTACCTTGTAAAAGGGTGAGTGGTTCCCTAAAAATGGATATGCGGAGGGTACACCTACTTAGTCACAGAACTAAGAGGGTTGAGAACTTAATCTACATTCATAGCACATTTCGTCTCATATCTCGAAAAGACCCAAGCTACAAGGAGAGTCCTTTCGAGAGATGGGACCAATACATAGATGATGCTACATGTGTGAACAATATAACCAGATGGTCTTATTGAGCTACCTCCAGTTGCTATGGATGAGCAGGAGCCTCCAGATGAGAGTATCCCTCCCTAGAGAGCCTACTGACTGATGAGCTTAGTGATCTTGATCATGATCAAATGGATGTTGATGAGTGATGACATGGCTTGAGGAAGCCAAATCAATTATCTTGAGACTTGTTCATTGCTCAATTTCAATTTTTTTTGGAATTTTCTATTTCATGTGTGGAAATGCCTTCAGGCAAATTTTGAATGTAGTATGATAATGGAGTCCTCGACATATAATATATATCTATTATCATGATTCACATCTCTCTGCTTGTTATTAAATTTGAAATTTCAATGTGAATGTTCAATGTTTCATTTTTCTTGCTGTAAATTGGAAGATTTTAATATTGAAAATTCATAATTTGAATTTCATGATTCATATTTCAAATATATATATATACCCTCGCTGAACCCACGCACCCTGTTTCAAAAAGTGATGTATCAATACATGTCCTCGTCCCTGTACCCATACCCGAACTTGCGTTTCCTGGCAACTTGGCCCTAAAGTAGTCACAGTCACTGTGATGATTCGGACCTCCAGGAAATACCTTCAGTCAATGATATCACTTCGGAATTCTGCTCATAGGTCAGTCCTCTAGCCATAAATAATTCGAACAAGGGACAAATCTCAGGTCTTTGGTGAGGCCACAAAGAATAGAGTTTTGAACTAGTTGAGGTAACCACAAAAAAAATTCCAATCAGAACTTCAGTCCCTTGAGCAGAATCGCTTTGGATCTTCACGGAAACAAGTCAGAATTTGCTATGTATCAGCAGAAAACCAGTCCAGAACTTCGCTTTAGATCCTCAGAGAACTCTCGCACTTCCAACCTTGGATCAGTATGGAACTCGAGCCTTATGAAACAGAGGAGTAAATAATTCGGACCTCTGTTCGGGAGAGACTTGTTACCATATAACTCAGTTTGTATGCACAAAGATTAGTTGCTCTTTAACCTCGCTCTGATACCATGTTGATTTTCTAGGGCACAACTAAAAATTATTTTCTTCAACAGATAACTACTCCAATGTTTAGTTAGCATCAATTACATATACATTAACCATTATTATTAAGCAGTGATACAGAAGAAAATTCAACCATTAACACATCAAAAAAGCAGTAAAGATAACAACACAACAAAGGTACAAGAGACACAGAAATTAGGTCTGAGCCAGGGCAAAACCCACAAGGGAAAACCCATCAAAGCTTTCCTTACGAGAGAATACCCAGTTCATCAAGTACATCACTCAAAACAGAGTACCAAGAAATATTTGACCAGTAAAGTGTCTTCCCACAAGTGCCAAGCCTCTCCCCTTCAATTTCATCCTCTTATACCTTCTTTCTACGATTAGAACAGAGATAATCCTTGAGCCAATTCAATGATCAAATGAGGAGATGGTCTCACATATATATAGTCTTCAAATGGGGTCAAATGGGTGCCTCCAAGGGGCCCAGCCACCTCGATCAAAGGGGGAGCCAACTTGATCCTTGTGGGTGCAATAAATTCAAAATTTAATTTCCTTTTTCTTTCTTTTATTTTTATTGATGGAAATACCAACCATGGCTACAATTTTCTCAACACAATTACCCATGTAGGCTTGTAAGCAATCAAGATCAACCAAATGATACAGAAAAATATCATCATGTATGAGATACAATTTTAGATTCAATTACTAAACATAAGACTCGCTATTTTAGTAAGATGAATTACAAAATAGAATCACTTTTTGAGAATACCTTGAACTACTTCTCCCATGATCACATTACAAATGTGCAAAAGTTCCTGTCCAAGCTATAATTCTCAACATTCATGTCTCGAAATTTATGCAAGGTGATATTTCCATTGGTTGATTCCTCAGATAATTTTCTTACCACACAACTTGCAACTAAACTTTTGTTGATAATGCCTATCAATGGGATCATCATATTCCCACATAGGGTCCAAATTTCAAAGTTTTCGACATTATCAGAGTACAATGGTTAAACCTATAGGGAAAAAAATGAAAAAACATTCAAAAAATCAAAATGCAATAATGCTGCATAGACAAAAAGGATCTAGATTCTAAATATGATAGATCTCCCACAATCCACTAAAAATTAAGAAGGAGAGGGAAGATCCGCCTCCCCCACCCCCATCTTCCTAGTCCTTAGCCCAAAGAAGAAGAGTGGAGGCCTCCTTTGCTGTCAAACCCTTTTACTGTGTTTAGATAATGAGATTAAATAATAATAGAAAAGTAAAAATCAGGTTATAAACCTATCTTTCTGCATATTGGGCAATATTTTCCATCAAATAGCAAACATATTGCCATATTATCGACCTTGGAAAATATCAAATAGTTTAAAGCGATATTATCACCAGCAAAGGCACATCACAATATATCGCGATGTTAGCAATAATATAGCTATGTTTGCAACATTGATGCCAACACATATGCATGACTGCCGACTTTTTTGTACTAAAGCAGAAAAGATATATATATATAAAAGGAAAAAATATTAAAAGAAATTTAAACATGTCCAGAAAGAAAACCTGTCCTACCAAAAATGAAAAATGGGATAGAAATTTCAGAAACCAAGAAAAGGAAGAGGGAAGTCATATTTTTGGAAGCATGCTGCAGCAATATCTGGAAAAACATTTGCTCTATTTTGATCATCAATCACAGAGTAGACCTCTATTAAGGATACTATATGAAACCACCAGACCTATTCACTTTTACATTTTCCTTGAATAAAGTAATGGACCGCATATTCATGTACGATTGAATCAAAAACTTGATAGAGAGTGAATCCTTCAGTCTCACACTATAATAGAGAGATTAAGAATGAAAGTACGATAGATCCTACGATGGCAAACCATATAGATTACTTAGCCTGATTCATATCAATAAAGTAGACATTATAAAAGAAAGTTGGTATCATGCTGCAATGTTACTATTTCTGGCTTCAAACATACCTTTTGATGTCGCCTTTTTGATTCATCACAAATCCAGCTCATTTCCAACTCAAATGCTTTATCCTTCGCTTCATCATGTACTCCATATATGCTGTAAATGTCATGTATTCCATATATGATCATTTTCAAAGAATCAAATATGCTTAGGCCATATACAAAGAGAACATTAGGTCATACGTATAGAATTACAGTAATATTAAAAAACAGGTACTTCAATTTGCAAATGAAAAGCAATTTGGTAAATAATAGTTTTATTTACTCCACCTCATAGTTTGTTAGTTGTGCATATATGAAACTTGAAATAACAAAAAAAAATACAACTAAAATATAAATTTCATAAAGTCTGCTATTCTTATCTATCCTATTTTGTATGACAATCTGCATGGCAATATACCCATTCTGATTTTCAAACAATTCCTCAATTCTTTAGAGTCAGTTATCTGATGTCTACCCACGTAAAGGTGACAGATTCTTTTCACATTTTGTTTTTCAAGGAGCTGTGATTTCCAAGTAGATGTTGGAGCCATTGTTCTTTCTAAGTGAATAATTATGTTTTGTAGCGATGGGCAGAGGTGATAATTTTCCAACCGGTATGCAACAGTCAAAGCCATATGGATAGTCTGCAACTTAATCAACACATAAAGAATCTAAACAGTGAGTTTCTGAATCTCTCGTTTGCCTTGAAGAAACCCAAAAACATTCATTAAACCTCTTTAGTGCTTTGAAGAAAAAAAACTTTCTAAACCATGCATTGCTTTGAAGACACCATAAAACCTTCTAAATCTTTCTGAAGCTTTGATGAGCCACAATTGACCTCTAGATCAAGCTCACAAACTGTAAGAAAGTCCCCAGAAATAAGGTATCCCATATCAGTTTTCAGGTTTATTTATAATGTGAACACTTTAGTGGTACTATTTCATTACTGCTAGGCAAAAAATGAATTAAAAAACTCTGTTAAATTAAAATTGATAGCCATCTGTCTGTGAAACAGATACCGACACTCACATTTTTGCAACTTCTATTACTCCTTCTCTGCAAGTCATTTCAGAGAGCTTCAACTTCTCAATTTCACTGTAGACATTTCAACAGATGGTTTAAAATGTATTTCATCAATAGATCTAGAATAAGCATCAGGCAAAATGTTCTCAACAGAGTGTATATGAGTATCTCTAGGCCAAGAAAATGATATTACCCAAATAAAGGACGCTCTTATTTAGATAAGAAATTGATATGAATTAAAATCATGATCCACTGAACTCACGTTTTTGCAGCCTGCCTGCCTTTGCCAATAGCTGTCCCAAAGTATCGCTGCACATGCATTAGAATGCCATGTGAGTAGACTCAATTTCCATGATATCAAATATTTAACCTACATCTGATTTCTGATATAGCATAACATAACATCTTTCCTTGATATAATCCTCTCCCTAAATTGCATGCAGTAGTCTTGACTCTCAAATATAACTGGCATATTTTAGAGGCTATTAATAACAATAATAAGAGAAAATAACTACAATAGTTCTTCCATAGCTGCGTAGATCAATTTTGGCCTAGCTTGTTTAGCCCAGTCCAATGGCTCCCAGGAAAAAAGAATCTAAGCTCCACTAACGGACTAATCTCAAGGAGTTCAAAAAAAGGACAAAATGCATGCCCAGCTTCCTTCCGATTGATTCTGATTTTTGACAGGGTTTCAAATAATAAACCTAGGAAGGAATTAGCGAAAGGAATTATTGTGTATCACAGCAAAACAGGCTTGATTGTCTACCAAATAGGTAAAGGGAAAGCTCCAAGCCTCTAAAAATAGCAAAAGAAATGGCATTAATTCAATGCCTGAAAAGTGCACTGGAAAGGCACTGAATAGGCGGAAACTCCAATTTAACAGTTAATTTAGCTAAAGGAAAATAGTATCTATAAATCCATTAACTATGGATTTAACTGAAATATCAATGGCCTACTTAATATACTAAAGTACAGTCGACCAGTATCACAAAACTCAGCATCAGCAAAAAATTGGAGGACGACATCAACTCAGCAAAATTAGCAAACTCAGACACCTGAAAAACTAAACAACATAAAAATTGGGATAATTAAGAGTTTTACAACACTGCTGTCAATTTAATCACGTTCCAAGAAAGACAAAGTGACATGGATAAATTATTCAATCTGAGCAGTGAAGTTGAAAATGACTAGGTATAACACAAGCAGGTGTGGAGAAAAACAATAAGAAGAATCACTAACTATAAGAGCACTAGCGGCTTGAACATTGAACCCATTACTCAGTATTCCAAATTTCTATTATTACCTGCATTACGAAGGAGGCCCAACAGTTTTCTAAGTCCTAACTATGAATTGAAGCTGCAAGAGAAAGAGGAAGGAGCATAAACAAGGACTAATTGAAGTGATACTTGGTACTAGGCACAGAGGAATGTGTTGAAGGAAATGTAACTAGGTTCGGTCTTCATAAATGTAATTTTGATATTTGTATTTATTCAAGAAAAGAGAAATTATTTTTATATTATTTGTCAATGAGTTTCTTGCTCATTGAAAATAGGTCAAGCACATTTTAAAGTGCTTCTAGAAAGTCAAAGTCAAAATGTAATTATGATGAGACCCTTTGAGGGCATGTTACATCATATATGTCAACATACAAGGTCATGGGAACACCTCCAAGCATAGTCAAATCCTCTCCTAGCCACAACGAAGTCTCCAAGCAGCAAAATGATAAATAAAAGATGAATTATCAAGTCGGCCTAATGGACAGTCAAGTCGGCCTAAAGAGGAGGGACAGACCTCTATTTATAGAGGCTGTCCACTCCTCATTTGAGATTACTTCACTCTGAAATCCGCAAGCAAGAAAGAGGACGAAGAAAAGCAAAGGAAAAGGGTTACAAGGGCAGCGTGATAAGGAGACAGTTTCTAGAGCAGCTACAGCCACACGTGCGAGGTTAAGGAAGGTCTGCCTGCGGCCATAGCAGCAGAAAAGTAAAGGTCATCCTATCTCACTGTTTTGGGTGCAAACAAGGTCTACAAGGCCTCTCTCTACAAGCAAAGATTGAAGTTGCAGGGACTGTTTTCTAGGGTAGAAAACAGTCACACGTGCGAGAATCAAATCTCTTTATACAGTCATAACAGCCCTACATCCAAGTTAGTTGATTGGTGGAAAGAATAAAGGAACCATCATAAAGAAGAAAAGTCTCATCAATAGTGTCTTCACTAGAGCAAGTTCAACAAGGTTACTAACAAGTTGAAAGAAGAACGAAGTGCCAGAAGGAGGACACTAAGGTCAATGTGCCGAACGTTATAGTGCAAAAAGAGGAAGGATTTTACTTATGCTTGGATGTGATGCAGGAGCATCCGGAATTAACCAGCAATGTGAAAGTTTGTTCACATGTGTCTAAACAAGTTGAATTTCATTGACCTAATTGGTCAAAAGTCAGTTTTACTGAGAGGGTTGGATCTCTCAAGAAATGAGTTGTATTTTATTATTGTAATAGATAGAAATTGTCTTATTTTAGGTTCAAAGATAAGTTGTTAGCATAGATGTGTGGTAGAGCTAGGAATTAGAGATTTAATGTTAGATTGATTAAAAATAGAGATTGAGTTGTTAAGCACAGTTAGAGTAATCTTCGATTGTACAAAGGAAGAAAAATGTAATATAGAGAGAGACAGAGGGACCGAGAGAAAGGGATTGAGTGAGCGAGAGCCAAGAATTAGCATGTGGATTTCTGTTGAAATAGAGGTCTTTTCATATGTTGTAATCGAGCCAAGGCCGAGACTTTGTACCTTTTGTTATTATGAATAAATTGTTGTTGTGCGCGTGATTATTTATCAAGCCTATGGAAATCCTCATTATGCTTTTGTTTTCTTTGTATTCGGGAGAGAATTGATGATTTCTTTGTTTTCACGCTTCGCAATAGAAAACACAGACTTAACGGAAAAAAAGTGAGCTTTTGTATTTTTTTTAGTGTTGAGCCAAATCAGATCTCAGTCGTTGATTCCTGTTTGAACCAACAGAGAGAACTATCCCCGACCGTTGGATCACCATTTATCGCATCGCAAGTTTATTTAAAAGGAAGGCAGACCCAAGTCTTCAAGAGTTGCGAGTAGCGACTCCCGAAATATCGCATCGCAATAGTGGAGTGGCATATGGTAAAGGCCCCACCCTTGAAACCTCGCGACATGCGACTGCCGATATATCGCGTTGGAGCATTTGAGTAGGAGCAATAAGACCTTAAGCCAGGCGAATTAGCGATTGTCGATATGTGACGTGATCGGCGCAATATATCGCATCAGGACTTTTAAAAAGGGGAAACATTACATTGGCGACTTGCGACTTGCAATTTAATCTGGACTGTTAGCTCATTTAGATCGTGATCTCCGATGAATAGCGAACCTTTCTATTTATAAAGGGGAAAAGCATTGTTTTGCCCTTTTTTCCAAAGGCATTCCGGCAATAAAGGAAAAGGCAGAATTGTAAAGAAAGGGTGAACCGCGAGGTGATTGTTGAGATTTCTGAAGCCATTGTTTCCGCCTGCGTCATTTGTGGTATCAGAGCCGAAGTTAAGGTTGATTGCAGAAAAAATGCCGCCAAGGAGAGGAGCTGGCATTGGTCGAAGAAGACTTGAAGCAAATGCAGTTCTACTGGAAGAGATCTGGAGTCTACGTACGAGAATGGAAACAATTGAGACTGCTCAGAGAAGAACACCTAATGAAGGAGCTGACAGTGCTAAAGAAGAATCTTCTGAGGAAGAAGAAGAGGAGGAAAATGAAACTACCAGAGTTATCAACATGTTGGAGAAAGTGGGAGGAAAACCAAAGATGGAAATTCCTACATATGAAGGGAGTCTCAATGCAAAAGATCTAGAGGATTGGATCAGTTCATTGTACAAATATTTTGACTATGAAGAGGAAGCTGACAACAAAAAGAAGGTGAAATTTGCAGTTACCAGATTGAAGGGTCATGCAGCTATTTGGTGGGATGAATTACAAACATCCAAAACGAGAAAAGGAAAGTCCAAGATCAAGCAATGGGATAAAATGGTGAGTAAAATGAAAGCTAAATTTATGCCTAAAGATTATCAGTTAAATCTTTTCAAACAATTGCAGAATTTAAGGCAAAAAGGAATGTTTGTTAAAGAATATACAGAAGAGTTTTATAGATTGAGTATTAGAACAGGACATGCAGAGGATGATATGGAGAAGGTAGCCAGATATATCAATGGCTTAAGGTATGACATCCAGGATGAGATCAGCTTGTTGAGTCTGAAGACTATTGAAGATGCCTATCAAGCAAGTTTGAAGGCAGAAGAGAAGATATTGAGAAAACAGAATCAGAGGAATAGAGGAAGAAGCTCCATAAGAGGTAGAAGAACTACAAGACCAAGGGGACAACAACATCAGCATGAAGCAGGAAGTTCAAGTAGCAGACCATCACAGAGAGGAGAATTTAACAGAGGAAGATTTGCGCCCAGAGGAAGAGGCTAAGGAAGAGATATTCAGTGTTATACATGTGGAGAATGGGGACATGTGTCATGGGACTATCCTCATAATAAACCAGCAAGTCAGAGGAATGCGAATGTGGCTGAGGCAAAGCCAAAACCACCTCGACTTATGGAAAAGGAAGAATCCCCTAAAGTAGGAGAATCCATGTTATTGAGAAGGACCTTGCTTAAGACAGAGAAAGAGATTGAAGAACCAGTGCAGAGGAAGAATTTATTTAGAACTACTGTAAATCAAAAGGTAAGTGTTGTAAAGTAATAATTGACAGTGGAAGCACTGACAACCTTGTTTCTACAGAGATGGTGGACAAGCTCGGACTAGCAAAGACAATACACCCTACTCCTTACAAAGTGTCATGGTTACAGAAAGGACATTAGATTATTGTGACAGAACAATGCAAGGTTGAGATACAAATTGGTACGTATAAAGATGTGATATTATGTGATGTAATGCCCATGGATGTATGCCATGTATTACTAGGAAGACCGTGGCAATTTGATCGAAAAGCTATTCATGATGGGAGGAGAAACACTTATACTCTGGAGAAGGATGGAACTAAACATACATTGTTGCCATTGAAGGACGACGCTGACAAAGGAACACCTGGAAGTAGTATTATGCTGATAAGCGGAAAGGAGCTGCTACAAGAGGTAGTGAAAAACGAGGAGTTGCATTTTGCTATTGTGGGAAGACCAAAGGTAATTTTAACTTCCACAAACTTGGATGATTTGCCTGAAGGAGTTAAAATTCTATTAGATGATTTCGTTGATATTATTGTGGATGAGTTGCCAAATGCATTACCACCGATCAGGAGTATTAGTCATCATATTGATCTAATACCAGGAGCAAGTTTGCCAAATAAAGCAACGTACAGATTAACTCCTCAAGAGAACGCAGAAGTTGGAAGACAAGTGCAGGAGCTGATGGATAAGGGGCTAATCAAAGAAAGTCTTAGTCCATGTGTTGTACCAACAGTACTCAGTCCAAAGAAAGGAGGAGAATGGCGTATGTGCACAGATTCCAGAGCCATAAACAAGATCACTATCAGGTATAGATTTCCTTTGCCACGCATGGATGATTTAATGGATTGTTTGAGTGGATCAAAATATTTTACTAAAATAGATTTGAAGAGTGGATATCATCAAATAATAATTCGAGAAGGCGATGAATGGAAGACTGCATTTAAAACAAACAGTGGGTTGTATGAGTGGTTAGTGATGCCTTTTGGACTCACTAATGCACCTAGCACATTCATGAGATTAATGAATGAAGTCTTGAAGGAATATGCAGGCAAGTTTGTTATTGTTTATCTTGATGATATTCTAGTTTTTAGTAAAAGTAAAGAAGAACATCTAGAGCATCTTAAGTTGGTTCTAAGAACTCTGTAGAAAGAGAAACTACTGATAAATCTGAAGAAATGTAGTTTCATGAAGGAAGAATTAAGTTTACTTGGGATTTGTAGTTTCTAAAGAAGGATTGAAATGGATCCAGAGAAAGTCCAAGTAATTTGGAACTGGCCTATTCCCAGAAACATATTTGAGGTAAGGATCTTCCATGGTCTTGCAAGTTTTTACAGAAAGTTTATCAAAGGCTTTAGTCAGATTTGTGCACCAATTCTTGAAACAATTAAGGAGATCAATCAGTCGTTCAAGTGGACAGAAGCAGCAGACAAAAATTTTAAATTGTTGAAGAGGAAAATCACAGAGGAACCAATTTTAGCTTTGCCTGATTTTGAAAAAGTATTTCAAGTTGAAACAAATGCTAGTGGAGTTGCAGTTGGTGCAGTTCTGAGTCAGGAACAAAGACCGATAGCGTACTTCAGTGAGAAATTGAATGAAGCAAAGAAGAAATATTCTTCTTACGATAAAGAGTTTTACGCTATTGTACAAGCCTTGAAAAAATGGAGACATTATTTGCTGCCAAAAGAATTCATATTGTATTCGGACAATCATGCTTACAGTTCATCAATAACCAGCCGAAATTGAACCAGAAACATGCCAAGTGGGTAGAATTTTTGCAAAGCTTTACTTTTGTGATAAAACACAAGAGTCGTAAGTCAAATAAAGTCGTTGATGCATTGAGCAAGGTAAGTTTTGTTGTGAAAGAATTCAAAGTGGGTGTTGTAGGATTTAAGGAAATGATTGAAATGTATAAAGATGATGTAGATTTCAAAGATATCTATACAACAGTTCAGAATCCAATAGTTCATAACAGAAGTCAGTGGTTGGATTATCTCATTGAAGGAGGTTTATTATTTAAAAGCAACAAGTTGTGTATTCCCAAATGTTTTATGAGGGAAAACATAATAAAGGAGAAACATAGTGGAGGATTATCTAGTCACTTTGGACAAGATAAAACCTTTGCTTAGGTGAATGCTTTTATTATTGGCAAAAAATGCACACTGATGTTAAGAAATTTGTTGAGAAGTGCAGAATATGTCAACATGCTAAAGGAAGGAGCCAAAATACAAGATTGTATCAGCCATTGCCAATACCAGACTGACCGTGGGATGCAGTTAGCATGGATTTTGTTTTGGGATTACCAAAAACCCAGAGAGGGAATGATTCCATTTATGTTGTAGTAGATAGATTTTCCAAGATGGCACATTTCATTGCATGTAAGAAGACTAGTGATGCAACACATATTGCTAATCTATTTTTTTCAGAAATTGTAAGATTACATGGGTTACCTGTAAGTATTGTGTCTGATCGAGATACAAAGTTTGTAGGGCATTTCTGGAGAACTCTTTGGAAGAAACTGGGAGCTAACCTCAGTTTTAGTTCAACATACCATCCTCAAACAGATGGACAGACCGAAGTAGTAAACAGGAGCTTGGGAAACATATTGAGAAGTTTAGTGTATCAAAATCCTAAGCAATGGGATTTAGCACTAGCTCAGGCTGAGTTTGCTTATAATGACACTCCAAACCGAAGTACTGGAATGAGTCCATTTCAGATTGTTTTTGGAATGAATCCAAGAGGTGTGTATGAGCTCACAATTTGGGTAAACAGGAGACAAGAAGTGCAAAAGCTGAAGAGTTGTGGAGCAGATGCAAAGACTACAAGAAAATGTCAAAAGTAGATTACAGGAAAGCAGTAGCAAATACAAACAGAGAGTGGATATGAAAATAAGAGAAAAATAATTCCAAGTGGGGGATTTAGTAATGGTATATTTGAGAAAAGAAAGATTTCCTGCTAAGACTTACAATAAACTAAAGATGAAAAAGATAAGACCATGTAGAATTGTAAGAAAGTTTTCAGCTAATGCATATGAAATTGAATTGCCAGAAGGGATTGGAATATCACCTATTTTCAATATTGCAGATTTGTATCCATACAAAGAGACAGAGACAAAGCTAAAGGAGGAAATTACAGAAGATGAAGTTCAAACCTTGAACTGGGAAGAACAAATGCCAAAGATAGCTAAGAAAGAAGTAGAAGCTGTTTTGGAGAAAAGAGTATCCAAAAGAACCAGAGGGCAGACTTATTTTCAATATCTAGTCAAATGGAAAGGACAGCCAGTGGAGGATTCTAGCTGGTTAACCACAGCAGAGTTGCAAAAGTATGGAGTAAGCCCTGAAAGTATGAAGGATGATTTCTTTCTTCCCCGGGAGTCTGATGCAGGAGCATCCAGACTTAGCTAGCAATGTGAAAGTTTGTTCACATGTTGTGGCTAAACAAGTTGAATTTCATTGACCTGATTGGTCAAAAGTCAGTTTTACTTATTGAAGAAATGAGTTGTATTTCATTATTGTAATAGTTAGAAATTGTCTTATTTTAGGTTCAAAGATAAGTTGTTAGCATAGGTGTGTGGTAGAGCTAGGAATTAGAGATTTACTGTTAGATTGATTAAAAATAGAGATTGAGTTGTTAAGCACAGTTAGAGTAATCTTCGATTGAACAAAGGAAGAAAAAATGTAATATAGAGAGAGACAAAGGGACTGAGAGAAAGGGATTGAGTGAGCGAGAGCCAAGAATTAGCGTGTGGATTTCCGTTGAAACAGAGGTCTTTTCATATGTTGTAATCGAGCCAAGGCCGAGACTCTGTAACTTTTGTTATTATGAATAAATTGTTGCTGTGCGCGTGATTATTTATCAAGCCTGTGGAAATCCTCATTATGCTTTTGTTTTCTTTGTATTCGAGAGAGAATTGATGATTTCTTTGTTTTCACGCTTCACAATAGAAAACACAGACTTAACGGAAAAAACGCGAGCTTTTGTATTTTTTTATAGTGTTGAGCCAGATCAGATCTCAGTCGTTGATTCCCGTTTGAACCAACGGAGCGAACTATCCCCGACCGTTGGATCACCATATATCGCATCGCAAGTTTATTTAAGAGGAAGGCGGACCCAAGTCTTCAAGAGTTGCGATTAGCAACTCCCGAAATATCGCATCGCAATAGTGGAGTGGCGTATGGTAAAGGCCCCACCCTTGAAACCTTGCGACATGCGACTGCCGATATATCGCGTCGGAGCATTTGAGTGGGAGCGATAAGGCCTTAAGCCGGGGGAAATAGCGATTGCCGATATGTGACGCGATCAGCGCAATATATCGCATCGGGACTTTTAAAAAGGGGAAACATTACATCGGCGACTTGTGACTTGTGATTTAATCTAGACCGTTGGCTCATTTAGATCGCGATCTCGATGAATCGCGAACCTTTCTATTTATAAAGGGGAAAAGCATTGTTTTGGCCTTTTTTTTCAAAGGCATTCCAGTAATAAAGGAAAAGGCAGAATTGTAAAGAAAGGGTGAACAGCAGGGTGATTGTTGAGATTTCTGAAGCCATTGTTTCCACCTGCATCAAGATGATATCCTAGTCAAGGGTCTAGGGTTTGGCAGTTGTTCAAATAAGAAGCTTCAATAAGAGAAAACTTAAAAAGGGTTTTCCTCTCAAGAGTGGATAGGTTTTGTCCCTGGTAGAGAGCCGGACTTTGTGTTCTTGTTATTTTGTTTTGGTAGTAGTTTGATGAAGTACAGACATATGCACTAATAAGAAGAAGAAGCATAAGCTAACAAGAAAAGTAAAAAAACTCCACAAATTGTTATCAAGTAACGAAGAATCACACTACACTACTTTGCCCCAGATTCTTTCACAGAATGCCGCCACAAAAGAGAAACGAGGCTAACATTTTTACATCGTGCACCTAAAAAGCAGGAGGACATCAGGAAGTTGCTCCTAGACAAGCACAAATTTTCTGAAACTGATAATTACTTCTAATGATATTGTTATTACTTTAGCACATTCCAGATTATCATTAAGCAATTACACTTCAGAAAAAATCAACCATAAATGCAATAGGGCAGTGAGATCACAGTAGAATAAAATTGCACAGAAGACACCAAAAATTTACCCTGGGAAAACCCTGACTAGGGAAAAACCCAACAATCTTTTCTTAGGAGAAATTTGTTCAATTCAACAAAAGCACAATCTAAGTTTTATAAGTTAACCTAAGAACTCCTAGGGCTAGACCAGCCCTTCTCTCATGAACAGCAGTCTTTCAAGGTCTCGAGCCTGCCTTTATATCAACCTGAGATTACAATGTCTCCTTCTAGGGCTTATTATCTCCTTTTGTGGCCTAAATAGGGGATTGTCCAACCCTCTTCTAGGGCTCAGATCTCCCTTAGACAGTAATATGATCAGAACTTCAGCCTCCTTAAAGCATCAGACAGATGAATACATTCAGCCTCTTTTCTTCCTCCGATACACAGGTAAGCAAGTCAGCCTCTTCTTCTAGATGAGGAAACACAGACCAGACTATCTCTTGATGCTACTCAACCTTGCTCTGCAGCTTATTTCTTCTTCACAAGATTATCGAATTGGTCTCAAAAGGAGGGGGTCGAGTGTCCTTTTTATAATGATCTAAGGTGGCCCAAGTGGTGTGTCTTTATGGCTGGGCCGACCTAATCTTTTGCGGCAAACTAGATCATTTTGGAGGCAAATTAAATTAGAAATCTAGATTTTAAATTTCTTCTTTTCGATTTCTTTTGAGGGCTCACTAGAGTTGCTGGGAATACCGACCGGAGTTACCCCAAAAATCAACACTCCCTCTTAGCTAGGGAAGCATTCACCTTGACTTCTTCAAATGTCCATTTTGTTGAAAAAATTCTCCTACCTAAGAAAAGATTGAATTTACCTATCCACTTCATGTGGAAAGCATCATGCTCAACAAGTCATCACTTGGACCCTGGTCAGTACGTCTAACATATGGTGAAACCCTAGGAAATTACCATTCCTACATGCCAATTGAATGGTAATACACTTGCCTAATGCTAAAGGCACTCACTATACCCACTAGCCAAGCACCTCTTGGCAATATAGTAAGAACCTTCTAACCGAGGGAGCACTTTGGGCCTTGATGCTTTTTGGACCATTTCAGCACTCACTCTACCCACTAGCCAAGCGCCTCTTGGCAATATGATCAAAACCTTCTGATAAGGGGAGCACTCTGGGCCATGATGATCTTTGGGCCATTCTCGCTAACCATGTTACATGGTAACCTGGTCAATACCTTTGACCTAGGGAGAATGTTTGTCCCTTGATGCTACAACATCAACACTCCCAAAAATTGAGGGAAGCATTCCCAACTACTCGAAGCTTGTGCCTAAAGTATACAAACTTCACCCTTGGACAGAGGCTTTGTGAGAATGTCAGCATCATGCTTGTCTGTAGAAATGCATTAGAGCCTCACTGCTCCCTTTTGTACCATGTCTCGAATGTAGTGGTACTTGATCTCAATGTGCTTCAACCTATCAAGGTCATCTCTAGCACTTGATCAAACAATCCTGTGAGTAGCTCTCGAAGCCACACTACTTCACA
Source organism: Pinus tabuliformis (assembly GCA_031772625.1). Classification (NCBI taxonomy): domain Eukaryota; kingdom Viridiplantae; phylum Streptophyta; class Pinopsida; order Pinales; family Pinaceae; genus Pinus; species Pinus tabuliformis. The sequence goes on along the minus strand of CM062811.1, from coordinate 1,128,487,352 downwards.
ACTCGCCAAACTAGTCGCAATATACTCTACCTCTGTAGTGTTTAGTGCAATTGATGTCTACTTCCTGCTCATCCAAGATACCATAGCAAAGCCCAAACTGAAGCAACATCCTGATGTGTTATTTTTGTCTTCTTCACTCTCTGCCCTATTTGAATTTGTATATCCTTGCAATTGTACTTCATCATTTTAGACAAATCTTAATCCATATCCAACTGTACCATGTTGGTACCTCAACACATGTTGCATCGCATGCCTCAGCTCAACCATAAACTAACTTGCTTCCTTCACTGGAACCATCAACACAGTTGCTTTCCAGTCCCCCTGACTGGGTGCTTCCTCTAACATTGAAATAGATCTTGTTGTGGCAATCCTAGATGCTCCCTCTGCCATTGGTGTTTTCTGATCACTGAATCATAGATGTTGTCTGGTATGGTCTACTATTAGAAGGCATATTGTTCTTAGAGACTTCCCATCTAGTCCAACAATCTCAATCTCAATGATAGACTATCATCCCAAATCTCTAAAGGGTCTCAATACAATACTTCCCTTGACCAAGGAAGTAATGCATCAAATCTGGGTGCTTCCTCTAACACTGAAATAGATCTTGTTGTGGCAATCCTAGATGCTCCCTCTGCCATTGGTGTTTTCTGATCACTGAATCATAGATGTTGTCTGGTATGGTCCACTATTAGAAGGCATATTGTTCTTAGAGACTTCCCATCTAGTCCAACAATCTCAATCTCAATGACAGACTATCATCCCAAATCTCTAAAGGGTCTCAATACAATACTTCCCTTGACCAAGGAAGTAATGCATCAAATCTGGATCCATCATCTCAAACACAGAGGTCAGCTCCCTCTGAAGCAGAGCTTCCTATGGTGATCCTAACTGCTTCTTCTATCACAGAAGCAAATCTTCCTTCCACTATTGCTCCATTTGCGACTGGAGAAAATGTCTCTCCATAGTCCTCACCCTCTTTCTAAGAGAACCCTCTTGCCATGAATCTCGCTTTGTACTTCTCTATGTTGCCATCTACTACATGCTTGATCTTGTTGATCACCATTTGGAAATCAACACTGGCTTCCCTTCAAGTCTCGGCACGATTTCCTCCAACATGGCATCCTTCAAACTTGTTGGGTTGTTGCTTCTAGAATAGAAGCTCTTTCGGTCATCAGTACAATTTCTCCCTCTTGAACACAAATTGATCTAGTTGTGTTTATGCTAGATCCTGCAAGAATCCTCTTGCCACAAACTTTGCTTTGATCTTCTCGATGCTTCCATCTGCTACCATAATTATTGCCTAGGCAACCTTCATGTTGTACTTGCAAAGACCTCACTTGATTCTTGCTTTCTTGCAGAAATCATTGAAATCCATCTACAAACTCATCAAGCTAGAAATGCTCATCCTCATCCTCATCATCAACTACCAATGCATGTTGTTTTTCTTTCCTTTCTTGCATGAATTGTATGAGCTAGGATTTCTTCAAGTTATCCAGCTACACCAAAGGCTTAACTGCAAGTTGTGACATCTTTATGCTAATAGAAAGATGAATCAAGAACCACCTCCACTGACATTTGGCACTCTAGGTCTCATTCTAGGGTTTCACAAACCCTTGGGACCACGACTTCAATACAAGTCATGACCTTTCTAGACTTCTAGGGTTTACAAACCCTAGGAATCGCAAATTATCCTGTTGTAGTCAATATAGGTGGGACAATTCCTCAAATCCATCGCAAATGCATAAAACATAACCAAGTGTCCAAAACCATAAGTGGGAAAATAACGTGTCAGAGTCCCCATGCCTTTGCATATGTGATGAATTTGTCAACAAGGTGATTGCCCTATTCCATTATGTTATCAGTCAATCGAGGATCTTTCATCTCAGTGAAACTATCAATATCAGTCCAAGCAAAACATATCAAGATCAATGATCCAAGATAACCTTTGTAAGGCTTGTATTCTGCCTCTTTATGGACTGGCACTATAAAGAAACAATTCCCTTCATCGGTCATGTCAACAAAGACAAAATATTGCAGGTCGAGCCACATTTACAAATCTCCAATACTTCATGAAAGTAAGATGTCTTCAAAAAAGATAATACCATGGCATTCCAACGAACTCGCTCCAACAACCAATCCTCAATATATAATATTGTAATGTGTTGGTAGTGAAGCGTTAAGCATGCTCTCCTCGTAATACATTAATGACACTCTTCATTTCATTTTGACACCCTTGATGTGTAAAGAATAAACTCCAGCATACTAGGCTAGGCATCCACTTATCTAAGTGGATGGAGTTTGCAAACATGTCACATTCACAAAATTGGCCCCGTCCTTAACCATTTACATCACTCAAATACCCCGGCATTGTAATCAACCATATTCACAATGTCCTTGGATTGTTAGGATATAGCAACAGTTTGCACGTCAGTTGATATTTTGGTCCCTAGTTCAGATTCTCATCAAGCTAGTGTTCCAAGGAATGCAACCAGAAAATTCCATTGTATGCATAATAGATTACAAGAACTCTGATTTTTCTATTTCGATGAGGGCTTCCTATGTGAAATGGCTTGAGTTGTCATCAGTGCTACTTTTGCATTCGATTGTTTACAAGGCCACCAGCTAAAAGCCCATGTAGAAGACTATCATATTGTCCCATATAGTATAGTGTGTCTAATGCCCTTTTGTTGCAAGCCACTCCTTGCATACATATTACGTAAACTGACACAAACTTTGGAGGGAACTCTTTCCTTCCCAAGCTTGCTCGACTTTATACACCAAGCCTAACTTGTCAAGCTAATCAATCAATACAACCAACATTTCAAGTCCTCACTAGAAGCCATCAATTCAAGATCCAACAGTAGGTTTAATGCTTTGTCATCAAAGCAATACTTATACAATCTTGAACCTAACCTGTAGCTAGAGTATGTACCTTTTGGATTCGACACATAGAGGGGCTTAATCTTGCTTAGAGCCAGAACAGAACGAGAGACCTCGTTCAAATTGCATCAACTCAAAAGGACAATTAATCCATGCTTGCTTGAACACAATTTATGATCACAGAGTCATGAATGAAGGTTTGTCTTGCAAACTTTACAAAAACGAAAAATGTATGCATGAAGTTCTCGGTCCTAGACTTCATCAATTTACAGCTAGGGCTTCGATACCAAGACTCATCAAACCTTTTCATGTGCAAGTTCTAGTCAAGCATTGTTCCTTGAAAGAAATTTCCATTGATCCATTACATGATACCATCATATCATCTCAAAGTAGGTCACTTCAAGTAGTGACCTCAATGCCCTTTCTTAAGCTCCCTCTGATACCATGTTGATTTTTCACATGCAATATAGACAAGCACAAATTTTCTAAAATTGATAATTATTTCTAATAATATTGTTATTACTTTAGCACATTCTAGATTATCATTAAGCAATTACACTTCAGAAAAATCCAACCATAAATGCAATAGGGCAATAGAGATCACAATAAAAAACAATGCACAGAAGACACCAAAAATTTACTCTGGGAAAACACTGACCAAGGAAAAACCCCGCAATCTTTTCTTAGGAGAAATTTGTTCAAAAAGTAAAATCTAAGTTTTATAAGTTAACTTGAGAACTCCTAGGGCTAGACTAGCCCCTTCTCTAATGAACAACGATCTTTCAATGTAAGATACCCTCCTGATATATCTTAAATTTATCCTTTAAAATTTTTGAGTTTGAACTGAGTTCTCAGTGGCACATTTAGACAAACATTGTCAAGACTAATAGTTGTAGGTGATTTTCTTAAATTTATTTGAATGATCAAACATCACATCATCTAAATACCCATGGAAAATACTTTAGTCCAACAACATATCTTATATTTAAACTCAAAAATTGCACAAGCTACACCAGCAATGATAAACACCACAATATATTTCAATCTAAAAGCTGATATATGCATATAAAATGATTGTAAACAGAGATATGAGAAATATGGGTTACATCAACAATATGTAGTAACTCTCTCACAGGTACAGTGACCAAATCTACTCTCAATACGCACAGGGTATGTCACACAAATGGTGTTAATTTCAACCACAAGTATGACAGGAGGTTCATGCTCTCTTTCCAAGCAACCACAGTCACCTCGCAAGGAATGAAAGCATACTCTTCGCTAAAGGAACTCAACGCAGAACAATATATAACTCAACCTCTTCACTATGTGAGATCTGAGCGGCTAGCTTCAATGGTTTCAGTCCAAAGCTCGACCGAGAATAGTGGTAGTCGTGGCTCTGAGAAACAACTAGAATCTAGAGATGAACCACAGAGAACTTGGTCCACTAGCAAAGGTATGCGCAACCCTTTCCTTGGGTTTATTCTCAGCCCAACAAATGAAACCACATGACTCTTTTAAATGGTAGACTCAACCTTTACTACAATAAGAATAACTCGACCCTTTACCAAAGATAAACTCAACCACTCCAACAAAGATTCCCAACCACTTTAACAGTAAACTCGTCCTCCTTATAACCAGATATGAGCTTGGAAGTTTGATGTCTTCTTGGGTATTCTCAGTCTGTCAAAAATATATAAGAAACTTGAAGTTAGAAGATAAAATCAATTGATAACACATTTACCTCTTTTATCTTCTTTGAATCTTCTTCCTTAATGAAGCACAATGGTGAAATATGAGTGATCTCACTCTCCAACTAGCTAGGGTGTATGGTTTCAACATTGAAACTAGCAATTTGCAAGTAGAATTTCCAAAAATCTAGTCTCTTCTCCAAGAGCTCTCCAAAGTTCATTTTTCTCAAAAGGCAAACAACTAGAATGAAAAAAAACTCTTCCATTTCCCTTTTTATAACTTGTCCACCACTTTTGCCAATTTTTTACCTTTTTATTTTTATAAAGTCACTTTAGTGGTTTTTTCACTTTATAAATTAAAAGTGACTCTTCATTAGCCTAGGACATGTCCCCATTTTTGTCACTTTAGTGGCTTTTTCACTTTATAAATTAAAAGTGACTCTTCATTAGCCTAAGACATGTCCCCCTTTTTGTGACTTTAGCATTTATTAATGTTTTCCCTAAGTGAATCATGTTCCCTTAGTTAATTTCCCCCCCGCCTCAGCCTACGTGAACTTTATTAGGCTAGCAGAAATACCCCATATGCCTCCTAAGCGGTTGGGGACATTACATTCAAGGTCTCAGCCCTGCCTTTATATCAACCTGAGATTACAAGGTCTCCTGGGGCTTCGACCCTCTTTCTCAATACACACTAGACCTAGAACTTCGGTGGCTTATTATATCTTTATGTGGCTTAAACAAGGGATCATCTAGCCCTCTTCTAGGGCTCAGATCTCCCTTACACACACTGTAATATGATCAAAACTTCAGCCTCCTTGAAGCACCAGATAGATTAATACATTCAACCTCTTCTCTTCCTCCAACACACAGGTAAGTAATTTGGCCTCTTCTTCTAGATGAGAAGATACAGAACAAATTATTTCTTGATGCTACTCAACCTTCCTTGCTCTGCAGCTTATTTCTTCTTCACAAGATGATCTGAATTGGGTCTCAAATGGAGGAGGTCGAGTGTCCTTTTTATAGTGATCTAAGATGCCCCAATTGGTATGTCTTTATGGTTGGGTTGGCCTAATCTTTTGGGGTCGAATTCAGCATTTTGGAAGTAAATTAAATTAGAAATTTAAATTTTAAATTTCTTCTTTTCGATTTATTTTGAGGGCCAACTAGAGTAGTTGGGAACACTGGCCGCAGCTGTCCCAAAAATAAACAGTAAGTGTTGAAAATGTAGCGAGTGAAGGTCTTTTGGCTTGTGCCTTAGCTAGTGAAGACCATGAGTTTGTCTTTTCTATAGCATGGTGTGAATTCATGAGTTAGACTTCAGTTACGTGGAGTCTTCTCCAGTTTAACTACAAGACAAGGTGGCAGTTACAAGTTCGGTTAGAACGAGTTAGTCTTCAGTATTGATTGGAGAGAGAATGAGTTAAGACTCCAGGTGTTGATTGGAGAGAGAACCAGTAGAACTCTCAGTTAACTTGCAATCACAACTCGAGCTTCTAAATTGAGCTAGGGCCACTTGCATGCTTGAATTGGGTATATAAAGAGAAGGACGAAGACAGAGGATCATCACAATTTTGTGAGATCATTCTTTGTGTGTGTGTGCAGATTTGAAGAGCTTGTGCGCTAAAAAATAGGAGGCCACAAGTACGCAAGGAAATAGGGGAATTGCGCTAGAAAATAGGAGTAGCTATTTGTGCTAGGAAATAGGAGGATTTGTGCAAGGAAATAGTGGTTGCCAATGCGCAAGGAAAGAGGCGCAGAGACCAGGGATTGCAAGGGCAAGTCAAGGCTATTCAGCAGGAGAACAAGTGTATTCTCAGAAACAGATCGCTAGCTGTAGAAGGCAGTGAATTGTAATAGATCCAATTGCTCAAGAACTATCAATAAAATACCACAACAAAAAAAGCAGGTTTTCCCATTTGGGTTTACTAGGTAAACAAGTGTGTCAATTTGTGTGCATGTGTTTTTGTCTCTAGAGTTTTTTCGCTGCTTAATGATTGTTAAGAAACTCTGTATCTTGGTGAAAGTAAATTTCGTTTCAGTTTACAATTGCCTTATTTTCAATAATTCATCTAAATAGTTGCAGAGTTTCAAGAAATTTAAGAGTAAGAACATTACACAATTCCACCAAATTGTTTGTCAACTACAATTGCTTCAGTGTAGCTGCAGACCAAATCTAGTTTCATGAACTTTGGAGGGAATGAAACCAAGTAAGAAAGGATGTAGAGCACACAAGAGGCAGAGGCAATTTCAAATCCAATCTATTAGAGAAGTTGGATGAGAACCTATCCAATTTAGGACTTATTGTAGAGAAGGTGCAAAAAGTGGACTGATAAACAAGGAGACCTGTTGGCCTTTCCTCTCTCTATCCATCATTTAGCCAACTGTTAAGCCAGTCAAAAGTAAGAATATTTGGATATATCTTACACAATTGGTTAGCATACTCGAATAGTGGAATGTTTCATATGTTTAAAAGTCAAGAAAAATGACTATCAGTTTCAGGAGCTAAATTGTATCCAAGATTCCAATAGGCACTGTGATTATTCTGTAAAATTTGTATCGCAATTTGACTAATATAATTTACCAAAAACAAAATAAAAAGGTACATGTCAAGATTGTCTAAGACTCTAGTGTTTGTTAATTGTTTTATTGCAAGTCATAGAAAACAACTGACAAGCTGCAAAAAAGAGGGTGGAATAGATATATTTACAAGCATCACAGCACTACTTAATATACACTAACTAATTGAAGGGACACCTACATAACAATTGACAAGCTGCAAAAAATAGGATTGAATAGATCTATTTACAAGCATCACGGCACTACTTAATATACACTAACTAATGGAAGGGAAACCTTACATAATAACCGCCTACAATATTTTATTTTCATAAAGATCAGCCATGGTCATCTTTGATGAATCATTAATTTGTGATCTTATGTCAACAAAATGCATTTACTGCATCTTCACAGTTATCAGTGCACATTATGAAAAACAAAGGAGCAGGTAATAGACACTAGTGGCATCTATTATAAAGCTGATAGTAGCCCGTTGAGAACATAATTTTTGGTCCATACAAGTTTGGCATTTTTCTCACATCACATTTGAAGTTGTTCTGCTGCAAGTGTGTGCTTTAAAATCAGTACATATATCTTCAGATAACAAGCCAATAGCTTCAAAGTTACAACATTTTAAGCATATAAGTGGGAGCAACAAATCCAATCCCATTTCAGATAGCAAGGTGCCCAGATCTGAGTCACGGTTATGAAGGTCTCAATGCTTCCATTGAGCCGTTTAACAGTAACTACTAAGATCAATGCAATCCATCCAAAATAAGAGAAAGACCCTCCCAACTCAAGTATGAAAGATATGACATAATAGTTTCATAATAGTATTAGATTATTGCAAGATTAGTTTCAACGCTAATTTACAGTATGACATTCATACATGCTACCAAAATAGTGAACTGGAATAAGGAAAGAAGAACCAAACCAAACAGATTACAAGGAGAATAACTGGAACCAAACAGACTTACATAGGCTACTCCTGATGGCTCAATCATATATAGTTGGGGCCCATCTCTATCATAACCTCCAAGGATAACTCCAGATCCAAAAGGCCTGCAGGCTTACAGATAACTGTCATGCTAAATGCAAAAACAAAGCCTAAATCTCAGTCCACAATTCCAAATTCAGTCATGCAAGAGATTCCTCGTGATACTCTCTCAAAATCATGAAGAGAAAGATAAATGATACTGCATAGCTCTTTATTGATAGACACAGAATTCTGACCTTAACCACCAATATAGTGTGCACAAATGCACATAACTGGCAACACGTTCACAAAGTTCCTTAATAGGGATCGGCTCACCATAAGTGCTGCACGTGAAAGATATTAATAAATTAATTAACTCCATAAAAGTCCATGATCTGCATCTAGAAAGGATAATATCTTTACCAGAGAAAAATTATTTTCTTCATCAATCAAGATGAAGGTTCATATCAAAGGAGTTCCTAAACTTTACAGGTGAGCACCAATATTAAAACTAACTATAATAAACCAGAAATTCATACTTTTCATAACTCGTTGCTTCTGATTTAGCACGAGCCACAATTTGCCTACCATCTGCTGCCAATCCAGCCACACCCTGAACAACATATTAATTTATGCAACAGTTAGAATTTGTTATTAAAAAAGCAAAATCATAGTTTCATTAAAAGGAAAACCAGAGCTGAAGACATATATGTTCAAACTCCCCCTCTCCATTTTTTCAGGTCCCTATCTGCAATTGCAATATACCCTTACCAATGCTATAATGACAGACAAATGCATTGCCAGTGAGCCATTTTAAGACCTGACTACAATCAGCTTTCAACTAGAAATAACACTAGCATATTACTACTATTTTTAGCTACCACCAAAAACCATAACAAATTTCCATACCAATCTATGCTTGTACACAAGGTTAATGTAGTATTTACTATTTACTATTTAGCAAGGATCAAAGATACTTTGGAAATTGGCAAACACCCGAAAATCCATAAAAACACTATCCATGATTCACATGGTAATCACATCTGAATCAGTCTCTGCCAGACCTTACGCCAGGTACATAAAAATTTACTAAATATCAACATAATAGAATATGTATCCAGATTCACTTGGATGAATTTAGGCCATCGGGAAGTAGGACACAGTGAATGTTATCTTGTTCCAGAGCACAATCCAATTGCCAGAAGAGAAGCATTGATGTAGAATGAAATCCCAACATAGAAATATGCCACAGTAGTGAGATGGCTTCCAATCACATAGATAGCAACCACAAGCCAAAGACTGCTCACAAGGTATTACACCAAAACTCAATGACATTAGTACCAGAGTGAGGGAGGATGCTATAGTAGATCAAACTAGCAGATTCGACTCAGGGTAGAAATGCCCTGTTTCAGACCTGGAACCATGTTTTCGTCATTTTACTCTATGCCAAAGAGAGCAAACTGTGCATGAACCACTTATAATGGGTTTGAACCGAGTCAGGATAGAACTCATAAACAGATTGGTTTTACTTCTCTGGCATAAACCACAGGCCTGTTGCTATAACTTCAGGTGGTATCCAGTTAATATGGCAATATAAAGCTAGAACAATTGTACAACCACGGGATTTATGTCATAAAAGATGACCAGACTCAAGATTCTTTCTTAACACCCTTTTTCCAGAAATTCCAAAAAAGATGGACAATGAAAGACTAACAGGTGTTGGGAAGGTCTTCAATAAGTATTTCATCGACATATTTCAGGAATTCAAGAATATCTTCAATCAGATATCCATGAAAAGACGATAAATTGCTATAAACATTAAATAAGATGAAGACCGGTTCCATACCATGCCAGCATGATTGTGAACAGCATGAATTCTTCGATTGGATCCTTCTAGAAGCATTTTAGAAGCAATGAGCTTCTCCACCCCCTGCCATTCTTGTTCAAGAAGCAAACATTATGAGTTTTATTTTTCTTTACCTGATAGAATGTCATCAACATTGATGGAGATATAGAAGGCATCTTGAATAGATATAAAACAGAAAAGACAAATTAAATGATATCCCTGTGAATGTAAAGAACATAAGGAAATGAAAATAAGACATGCAAGAAAGCATACCAAAACAATCCCATCTTTGCACTTTATGCCAATAACAGTTCTGCAATGCAGTGTAATTATCAAAAATCAAGAGTTATTTTTTGGATTCAAGCAATTGCAAAAGAAACAGAACTATTTGACCAAAAAGTAAAGGAAAAATTTTATACCCGCTATTATCGACAGCTTTTGTTGCATACTCTATTTGAAAGACTCGCCCATCTGGGGAGAATGTTGTAACTGACAAATCATACTGTCATTCACCAGACATATGTTAAAGGCATCACAAGCATTTGAAGAAGAGTAAATACTATCACAGCCACAATCCCAACTAAAAAAGAGAGATCCTTGACTCATTATCAGCTCAAAGCCCACATCAAAACAGTAAATAATGTGCCCACAACATATATGCAGCTACCCTGTCTTCAAAAAAAAAGAGTAGATTATGCATAAGTGACCAAAAGGCAGAATTGGTGATTTCACACATACGAAATATAAACGAAGGAGTGCATATAGCACCTTCAATAAAAAAAAAAGAGTGTACACTATTAGGACCTCAAATACGTCTTCTCTGAAATATAGTAATTTAGATTTCTGGAAAATGGAAAAAGCAGAATTTAGATTTGAAAATGGAAATCCTGGGAAGAACAGTTGAGCAAGTCACCACAGCAAGTCTCTGAAAGAGATCAAAAGTTAAGGACAAGATGCTTCTCCTCAGCAGTCACCTCCAAGAAACTGAAACTGACTGGGATTTGAATTGGGCACATATTGGGCAAAGCTGGGGAGACATATCAGCTTCACATCTGTCATCCTCAATGGAATTGATCCTGCCAAGAGAAATCCAGCAGAGAAGGCACCGGAAGCAAGTCCTTAGTTCACTAGCAAACCTCTGCCCTCCAGATAAAAGCCTTTTTGGATGATCAGGTAGTCTCTGTTAGTTCCATGTATTGTTTTTGGTTTAAATACAAGAAAGCCATTGATATGGCATAGTATTGGTCTTGACAGACCATGGACAGTCTGGAATTTGATTATGTTATCAAGGAACTGTTATTAGTTTTTAGGTTGCCCGGTCTATGGGAAAATAGATAATCCAGTTTCTGCTGTGTATGGGACTGTTACTGGATATTAGATTTCCAAGTTATCAAAGACCTTAGATTCTTCCCACCTTTCTGGTAACCAGTAAAACAATTACTTTTTTTCCAGCAAAAATACCATATTGCAAATCAGTGAAGGAAGATGAGATTGACAAGGTCAGTGAAGTTGTATCAGGTGGATTTGTATCATCTATAATATCAGAATAGCACTGAAGGTAGATGAGATTGACAGGGTCAGTGAAGTTGTATCAGGTGGATTTGTATCATCTATAATATCAGAATAGCTAACTCAAAAGAATTGCCCTGATCATGGAATTTCTCCTTTCATGTGTAACACTCGATCAAAAATTCTCTGAGCAAAGAAATGGGGAATCAGGAACTTCAAGGACACTGAAATATGTAAACGGGTTCATTTTTTATGGACGAAAGAAAGATTATGTAGTTTCAAGTTCATGGTAGGTAATTCCATTGGTAAAGCTTGGAACTTTAATTTTGGTTTGGGCTTGTATTGATAAATAAGTCAAGGCCTAAGACACATATGGCAAGAGAAGTGCTAATATGAATGTCGCTATGAATCAGTTTGTATTTAGGCATAAACAGGAAATCACAAATTTGTGTAGCAGTTGCAGGAAATCAAGTTCAAATGCTAGAGCAAGCAAAGTTGCAACAAAATATCTTAATTTACTGTATCTCTAGACTTCACTAAATTTCTTTACGTGTTCTGTGCCAGGTATTGCAACTTTAATCATCAAATGCTCAAACTGGGTAGCCTTTTGATTTTTTAAATGTCTGCAGTGGCTTTCATGCACTCCAGTGACAATGGCTTATAACAAATCTAGTCTATATTAAGTTGAACCAAGTACTATCCTTCATGCAACACGCATCTGAAAACACATTTTGCTTTCTCAGAATTGATTGAAGGACATGTGAGGGTAACTTGTATAGTAAAGAGCACTAGTTGTCTATAAAAGACAGAATATATTAAAAATACTTTCATTCTGCAGATGAGGGAATGAATTCATCATTATCCATCACCATTAATAATTCAGTTTCCTCAACTAATTTTAATCTACCAAGCTAGTTACCATATTATACAATCAATTCTTCCATGTGAGGGCAGGAAAGGAGTATGATCAGCAATAGAGAGTCACCTTGATGTGGTGGAATCATCAGTTCGAGCCAATCGTTCCACCAAGTTTCCAGGATGGGAGAACACATGAACAGGGAAACACACAGGGGGGGCGTGTGGGAGCACCTCCAAATTTTAGGGAAATTCAAGGGGGGATGGGGGGATCTCTCTCTCTCTCTCTCTATCTATATATATGTATCATAATTCAAATTCAATAATGAAATATATTGATTCATACATCAAAAATGATTCAGTGAAATAGAAATTGTAAAATATTGCATACATTGATTTAAATTCATCGTTCATTATTCTAGAATATGATTAGTACTAAGCAAAATAGTAGATACTAAAGTCTACAGACTAGAATAGTAAATTGAAATTATTCTAGAATATGATTAGTACTAAGCAAAATAGTAGATACTAAAGTCTACAGACTAGAATAGTAAATTGAAATTACTCAAACTCAAAAATAGTAAAAAGTAACGAGTCAAAGACTTGGTCTAACGTCGTCAGCATCAAAAAATAGTAGATACTAAAGTCTAGAGACTGGAATAGTACATTGAAATTACTCAAACTCAAAAATAGTAAAAAGTGACGAGTCAAAGACTTGGTCTAAGATCATCAGTATCTAAAGTCAAGACTCAAAAGTTGAAAATTAAAAATGGATAATGGATAATGAATCAATGTTATCAGAACTGCATTGGTGATTGAATCAGTCAAACCCAAAACTAAGAACTGGATTTAAAAAAAAAAAGAACAAAAAACCGGTCAACCAAAAAATACATGAATATTCAAATTTTGAAAAGAAATAAGTAAATATTCATGTGAATCCATATGAATCCAAACCATTATACACAAATATGCAAAAGTTTCTCATATATATAGCAGGGGTGCAATTCTGTTTGGGTGATGGGTATAATTTTACAAGGTCATGACAAAGGAGTTCTATAACCAATGCCACCAACATCAAGGTACACAAAGGGCTTGGTGCTCTTGATTAAATGCTAGTTCCATACCCTCATACATGATAGAATCCAATGGAAACATTGTAATCCCCCCAATCCTGAAATCATGAAAACTGTTAAGTCCGCTGGATTTTGAGTGAGATCTAAAATTCTACTTTCTCCATATGAAATCCAATGAAGTAAAACCTCTCAAAGTTCCCTAGTCAATTAATGGTAATGTGAAAATCTTAAGTAAAAAACTTTTACTTTAAGAATTTAACATTACTTACATAGCATTAGTAGGGCTCTAGGGTTGAATATTAGGCCTCCCCACTCATAAAGACACCTAGCACTTTTTGAGGGTGGACTCCCCAGTGTTTTAAAAACCGGTCGGTCTGAACCGGTAACTAGTCAAACCGGCCGGTTAGCAAGCCCACCGGGTCAAACCGACAAAAAAACCCGCTTTGACCCACCATTTTGCCAAAAAATTGACCTAATCAGCCAGTTTAGTATGGAACCAGCCGGTTTGTGGTCAAACTGGCCGATTAGCTGCCAGCGCTGCAGAGGACCCACGCAGCGCCTTTTCCCAAGCGTTTAGGGTGTTTTGGAGGGAAAGTGAGTGTTCTATCCCTCCAAAAACACCCTCTCCAAGCCTTTAAAAGGCCCTTCTCCCTCTCATTTGTCTCACACATCTCATTTGGAGTATTTGTGAGTTTGATTGGGAGCTTGGAGAGTGTTGAGTTTTTGCTAGAGTAATGGAACAACAAAGAGTTTAAAAGTAGTAGTCATCATGCCTCCAACAGCCAAGGATACTGCATGGGTTCATTGTGATATGATTGATGGCAAAATGATCTGTAAATATTGCCAAAAATCTATTGGAGGGGGTATTAACAAGTTCAAGCAACACTTGGTTGGGATAGGAGGCCATGTAAAGCCATGTGAAGCACCAAATGACTCAATAAGGCATATTAGGGTAGAATAACTTCTGAAGTTTGAGACTCAATTCAATGAACCAATAGAGAAGTTTGTGACTCAAGCAGTTGCAAAGTTTGGGAGTCGAGACTCAACCAACTGAGTTTGATCATGATGACTCATGAGAAGTTTCAAGTGATAATGTTGATCACTATTATCATATATGTAGACTTGTAGTAGGCCAGTGGCCCCATAGTTTGTAGGCTTTGTTTTTGCACTCTAGAGGCCATTTAGAGCCTCATTGCTTATGTATTTTGTCGATGATATGTATTGCACTCGGTGCCATTTTGATATATTCACCTTTACATGGTATATAAATGAGCAATCTTTGCATATTTTGTCTCTATTGGCTTGGAATCATGGTTTTAAATATAGTTTTTTCATTAAAATTAATTATTTAATGTATTTATTTAAAACCGGTTCGTTTAGACCTAACTAATCCTGGTTCGACCAGTTCCGGTTCGAAACCCGATTCATTAGGTGGATCGGTCCAGTCACTGGTTCCGGTTTTTAAAACATTGGGACTCCCACAAGCACCCGTTTTGGGAAAACACATCCCCCACATTGGGGAATATTTCCCTTGTGCATCTCCCTAAGTTTGCCCAAAAGGGGGATGCGAGGAAACATTTTCCCAAGCATTCCCCCTCGTCCTAAGAGTGTGGGAATCGTGGGGAACATGCCCCCCACCCTGGGGCATGAGTTCCAATGGAACACTGGTTCGAGCCTAATAATCCCTAAGCTCGACGTAAGCCTTTCTATTTTGCAATTTTTTCCCTCATTTGTCATAAGAGGTTCGATGGATTGACATGAGGGGATAGGAATGTCTATTCTCGAAGTGAGCTCCAAGTAGATATGAAGCAAGTGGATACTAAGGTTATGCCTAAAGACGATTTTGTATCATCTTTTTCCACCAGCAAGCTAAAGCACGTATGAATCTCATGCATGCAACATCAAGCAGTTCCACTTTTTCACCCTAAAAAATGCGATATGCAATGCACTAAAATGGTGAGAGGGCTTTTCTTTTAAGCCCTGGAAAGCAGTCATTGTTAGATTTTGGGCACTAGATTCGGTGCACACACACAACAAATCTAGTAACAGTCTCAAATTAACTTTAACCCAACTAATTAACTGAAATACACAGATGTGTCTAACTAGAAACAAATTATGCACAGTGTAACTTATAAAACTAGCAATTGGATCATGCACAGTAAACATATTACACACAAGTTTTTCCCAATCAACAGTTCTTCATTAAATTCTTCTCAAAACCTACCTAGGCTCCCTTACTGGGACAATGGCCCTCAAGGAAATTACGAATGGTGTGAACATCGCGATCGGGATTAAGTCAGCAAGGGGAAAAAATCGGAAAAATCGGCAAACACAAAAATATTCATTTTTTTTCAATTTTTTAATATCTAAAGCATCTACAACATAAAATAAATGCATTGACACATAAATATGATAAAAAAACTAATACATATGATGTGTAACATCATTTCTAGTGCTACATCACACATAACAATGAATCATGTCATGAGTCATAATGTCATATACAATGAAATGAACCAAATAATTAATACTATTGATTTCCTCTGCCCCTCTTGTGAGAAAATGCAATAGCTTTCCCTTTAGATGTAGATGGTGGTGGAGTTGGCAGTGGACTCTGTTGTGCTATAGAAGTTGAAAAATTAGGAGCTACAAGAGGTAGACCACGTCCTCTACTGGTGGCAGGGGTAGCCTAGGTAGGCGGTGTCACCTCCTCCTCCTCCCCCTGTTGCTCCTCCTCCTCCTCTACCCCATCCACTACCTCCTGCTCTAACCAATCAGCAGCAGACTCCATAAGAGGCTTCTCAGCCTCAACCCTCCATGCAGCAGTGGTGTCAACCCCATCCAACCATGTGATTTTCGCAAAAATTGATATGGATCACAGAAGTCTCAATTCAATAATTAATTCCCTGCACGGAGGAGCCACTGCATCTAAGGTTCATCGTTTTGAACGGGCACGCTTGCAGGTTTCTAAGTTGAAAGCAGATCTAATAGCCTGATCTGCTCATTCAACTTGTCCTGACGATGAACCACACTGGTTGGTTCGAAACGCGTTGACAGAAATTTCTCCATGTGATTTTCGCAAAAATTGATATGGATCACAGAAGTCTCAATTCAATAATTAATTCCCTGCACGGAGGAGCCACTGCATCTAAGGTTCATCGTTTTGAACGGGCACGCTTGCAGGTTTCTAAGTTGAAAGCAGATCTAATAGCCTGATCTGCTCATTCAACTTGTCCTGACGATGAACCACACTAGTTGGTTCGAAACGCGTCGACAGAAATTTCTCCATGTGATTTTCGCCGAAGAATTCTTCAAAAAAATTGATATGGATCACAGAAGTCTCAATTCAATAATTAAATGTCCTCTCAAGTTGCCTCACCCACATTCAAAGATTGTAGTAGACATAAACCATGTCATTAAGTCGTTGGGACTCCAACCTGTACAAGGGTCATAAAATAATAATTATAAAAAATTATTATTTAATGAATTCAAAAAATTAATTGGAAATTTGGAATATTTTAAGTTTTAACCTGTTGCGCTTCTTGGTGTGTATTTTTTCAAATACACTCTAGTTGCGCTCACATCCTGAGGAGCTACATGTTTGGTTGAGCACTCGAATGGCAAGCCTTTGCAGATTGGGTACTCTGCCACCATAGCTTCTCCACCATGCATCTACAACAAAATTACAAATAAGATAAACATAAGAAAAAAAATGAAATTTGAAAGTTGAAGCGAAGTATGAAGTTATGAACTTGAAGAGACAATGAAATTTGACACAAACTAAAAAATACCTGGCATTTTAGTCTTCCTATTAACCACAGCCATGTCAAAACTAAATGTGCCACCTGCCATCTTGTATATCTCCATTTCTTTGGAGATTTCTACATGTTCTACTAGAGATGGCACCATCCTCTAAACACAGGTGAAGAATCCATCCATGACCTCAACATCAAATAAGAACCCACAAGGGTAAGCAAATGCAGGGTTCAGGTAGATCCCTGCAGCATGAATGGGACGATGGAGTGTGTTGTTCCATCGTTCATCAATCACTTCCCATAGGAGGAGTTGTTTCTGAAACCCCTCATCTCCCTTATCATCATAGTAGGTCTGAATGGATTCTTTGGCCCTATCCATGGCCTCATACAAGTAGCCCATTGCGGGCTTGTCACCATCAACTAATCAAAGAACCTTTACCAAAGGTTCAGTAATGTTGCACACCTCCTGCACTCCCACCCAGAAGCTTTCTTGGTATGAAACTAATCTGCATATGGCCTCTCCCTCTGGTTTGCGGCTAAATGCCAAAGCACGCCATTGATCTGAAAGAAACATTCTCTTCACATCCCACATAGAATTCAAGAGGGATTGAAGAGATATGAAACTGGTGGCAAACCGTGTAATGGTGGGGCGCACCAACTCCTTGTTGTTGGTGAATGTTCTCATCAAATGAAGCACAAATGCATGATTATATATAAATTTTGTAATGCTTTTTGATGAGTCAACAATATCTTTGACAAAAGAAATTTTCCTATGTCCTCCAACATCAAATCAATGCAATGTGCAGCACAAGGTGTCCAAAATAAAGTAGGATGCCTCTCCATAAGCATCTTGCCAGCAACAACATAATTTGCAGCATTGTCCGTTATGACTTGGACAACATGTTCTGGACCCACCTCCAAAATAAACACATCTAGCAAATCACATAATAATCGTGCATCTTTGATATGTGCAAATGCATCAATAGATTTCATAAACATTGTCCCCTTGGGACAATTAACCAAGAAGTTTATAAGGCTTCTACCCTTTTGATCGGTCCAACCATCTGACATCACAGTGCATTCTGTGTGCCCATGATGCCCTAAACTCATCCAATCTCTTGGTGCAGTCAACCTTTTCATTTTGAAGAATGTGGCCTCTAAAGTCATCATAAGAAGAGACTTTGTACCCTGGGCCAACAATTGCAACAGCATCAGCAGCAGGATGGAAACTGGGCCAACAATTGCAACAGCATCAGCAGCAGGATGGAAAAATGGATTATTCCTTACAACATTGAAAAGAATATCACTCCAAAGAAGAAACTTGCCCAACAACTTGTCAACTTCTTCTTTCTCTTTTTTTGTAATAATTGAAGAGATAGATGGTTGTGAACCAGACGTGGTTCTAGGAACAAAATATGATGAGGCAGCTACAGGGTTGGTTGTAGATACTGATGCTGAAGTAGAACCAGTGCCACTCTCATATTCACCTCCTAACACTCTATTCCCTGCTAGTTGACTCTTCAGAGCTGACTTGGACAGTTTGGTTTGCTCTATTTCTTCCAATGATCTGAGGGCTCTTCGGATGATTTCCAGATTTGTATTGGTGCAAGGCCCTACCTCATGTCCAAGGATTTGTGCAAAGTGATACTTCAATCTATATACCCCCCCGTCATATGATGCCCACACAACTTGCAAGTCAAGTTTGATCTGTCAAACCCTCCATCAGGTTCACTAAATTCCCACAAAGGATTTGGCATGTTTGTAATTTTGTTGAACTCTTGAGTTTTAATGTAAGATGAAGTTTGAAGTTGAACCTAGGGAACAAGAAGAATTGCAAGTTAAAAAAAATAAAAATAAATACAACACATTGAATTTTTTACAACAACAAAAAAAACCTCAACTCAATGCAACAATAATGGAAAAAATGCACATTCAAACCCAAGCAAAAATGATGCAAAAAATAGAGCACAAGAAGAAATTAAACTTATAAATCTAACAATCAAGTTTTTGCATTTTTGACCAAAATGAACCCTCTCCACTCTATGCAACAAAAGTGAAAAAAAACAATCAAATCCACTCAAAAATCGTTGAACATCAATGGGTTATACAAACCCAAGCAAAACAAGAAAAAAACCAAAAAAAAAGGCCAAATTTGGTGCCCATACCTAGAAACCACGCTTTGCTGATGAAACTTGGTCCAAACTCGAATTTTTCTTGCTTGGCATATTAAATTCTTTCGCTTTTTCCTCTCTTGCCTTTGTAAATGACTTCCTCTCCTCCTCAACTCTCAAAATTGCCCACTGTTTGAAAAAAATGACAAAAAAAACCCAAAATCAGCTCTTAAAACCTGTTGTTTCCGCCAGTCACGATTTTTTCTAATCAAATCGCAATTTTTTGGCGATTTTTTGAAAATAGAAAAATTGCAGAAAATATCGCGATTTTTTTAAATTACATATACAACAATTACCCTGGATCTGATCCAGCAAATCAAGCCCCATAATTGTCTTCGATCTGGCTAATCTGGATCTCCTTTGCTGCTTCGTACTCCAGCCTCGGACTCTGCATAACTGAGTATCTCACTCACAAAAAACTTGCAATATTACTCATGCAAATCTCTTACTTACTTTAGAGAATCTCTCTCTCAATGTCTCGTGCCCCTGTACATCTCTGTGCTTTGCTCGACCCTCTAGGCCCTCTTGGCCCTACTCGACTCTCTTGCCAAGCCACATTCCACAAGCCCTCTTGGCCCTCAAGGGGTCTAAGGCCTACTCGACCTTCTCCTCCACAAGATGCTCTCTTGCCGACCACCACATGCTCTCTGCCCTCCAAGGTCTGAGGCATACTCGACCTTCTCCTGGTAGAGCTCAAAGGAACATCTCGCTCCTCCTCCAAATCTACAAGGTATGTCCCTATTGTTGGTGTTCTTGGTCCATACTCAACCTTAGGAGCCTCTTGCTCCAGATCCTCTACCCCTGTTGGCTCGCTCGGCCCTCTCAACACTTCTAGTCCTTCACAAGCCCTCTCGACCCTTCACAAGCTCTCTCGACTCTCTTTCCAAGCCATACGACAACAAGAATGAATCACTCACCCTTATACTTATACTTCTCGAAAGGGTGTGTTGAAGAAAATGTAACTAGGTTCGGTTTTCATTATGACTTGTAAATATAATATTATGTAAAGAAAAAACACAATTATTATTATTCCTTGCATCATGGGTTTCATGAGCAAGATGTGTTTACCATAGGTCAAAGACATCTTCTTGATGTCTTTAGGATTTTGTGTCTTAACATAAGTATTATTGAAGTCATGTTGTCAAAGATCTACACTTCAATAAACAAGTGTCACTATCCCTTGCAAGTCGGCTAAATGAAGACAGTGATCTCCTTGATAAGTCGGCCCAGCTTATGGCTCACGTGTCGACCTAATGTATGTCAATGCTGACCCATATATATAATGCATGAAGTGGCATCATAAAGACAGAACTTTGGATCATCTCTGAAGAAGTAAGCGAAGAAGAAATACATAGTGAACCACAGTGACATACCTTCCTCTCAGTGAAGCTCATATACTAGTCTATCTCTCGATGAAGCTCAAAACACAGTCTATCTCTCGGAGAAGTCATCTATCTCTTTGTGAAGTCATCCCTCGGTGAAGCCCAGAACATAAGTTATCTCTCGGTGACGTCTGTCTCTCGGTGAAGCTCGGATGATCTATCTTCTCTTGGTATAAGACTGTCCTATCATTGCCAGTATAGCGGAGAACTCAACACACTGTCTCAAAGACTGTGTCATTCAAGATAAAGTGAAGAACTGTGGTAGCCAAGAAGCAGTGGACTGTGATAAGAAGGCGAATGTATAAGGAGGCCGAAATCTGAAGGCATGCAGTGCCATAAAGACAAGAGACTGTGAAACGAAGACCGAATAGTGCAAGGGATAGTGACAAACATATTGGAGGTAATCTTTAGTCAAAGTTTTGTCAAGGGTCTTGGTATTCATCCACTAAACATCCATAAGAAGAGATTCAAGGGTTTTACTCTCAAGAGGAGAGGTTTTGCCCTGGCTTGGAGCCAACATATTGGGTACTTGTTCTACTGTTGATCTTCTATTTTGATAATTGTTTGCACAACACATTAACATAACGAAGATAAATAGAGAAAGACAACACAAACGTTATCAATAAGTTTAAGAAGAATCACTAAGCCATGAATTGCCCTAGATTCTTCAACATGGTATCAAAGCTATGGTTCAAAGAGGGCATGAAGGAGATCAACTATATCATAGAAAAGTTAGTAAAGAAGTGCTCATCTTTAGCTGGACTAATCAAGCAATACTTCAAAACAGTATGGAGTAAATTCTTCTCTTCCCAAGATCCAAAAGATTCAAGAAATGAAGGATTGTTCTCAGCTCTCTCCGAAACATTCCAAGATGAAAACATATGGGTAATAGACAGTGGAGCTTCAAGGCATATGACCGGGTATCACAAGCAACTCAAGACCTTGTCTAAAGGAAAATCTTCATACTCAGTGGAGCTTGGTGACAACAAGAGCTATCCCGTCAAAGGAATTGGATCAACATCAATTGCGTTGGAAGGTGGAGGTAACATTCATCTCAACAACATATTATATGTTCCAGGTTTGTACAAAAATCTAATTTCAGTTTCATCTCTAGAAGAAAAGGGAGATAGAGTTGCTTTTATTGATGGTAAAGTAGTAGTTTGGGCCAAAGATTCAAGCATTGAAAAAGCTAGAGTCATTGGAGTTAGAGAAGGCAGACTATACAAACTCTCATCTCCTCAAAATCAAGCACTTGTCCACATTAAGATAAGCCCATGTGAATTATGGCATAGAAGATTGGGCCATCTCCATTACAAAATTCTACCAACCCTAAATTCCATTGTAAATGGAATTCCAAATCTTAAAGAAGAACATGAAGGAGTCTGCAAAGGTTGTGCCCTGGGAAAGAGTACAAAGAAACCATTTGCTAACAACACATCTAGAGCCCAAGAGATTCTGGATCTCATTCACTCTGATGTATGTGGGCCTATGTCCAAATCTCTTGGAGGTCATCTATACTATGTTACATTCATCGATGATCATTCAAGAAAAACTTGGGTTTATCTACTTAAAACAAAGGATGAAGTATTCACAAAATTTCAAGAATTCAAGACAGAGGTAGAAAATCTTACAGAAAGAAAGATAAAGATCCTGAGATCAGATAATGGAGGTGAATATACTTCCAAAGAACTTACTGCTTTCTGTAAAGACTCTGGGAATAAGAGGGAGTTCATTGTTCCCTACAACCCTGAACAAAATGGAGTAGCTGAATGTAAGAACAGAGCTATAGAGGAAAGTGTCAAGGCTATGCTCCATGATCAAGATTTACCAAAATTCTTGTGGGGAGAAGCAACAAAAACCACAATATATATTCAAAATAGAAGGCCTCACAGGTCTCTTGGCAATATCACTTCTGAAGAAGTCTTTACTAGAAATAAACCTAATATTGATCATCTCTGGATATTTGGATGTCCAGTATATATCCACATTCCCAAGGACAAAAGGAAGAAGCTAGATCCTACAAGCAAGAAGGGAATCTTTGTTGGATATAGCAACTCTTCCAAAGCCTACAGAATCTACATAAAGGAAGGACACCAAATAGAAGTAAGCAGAGATGCAATCTTTGATGAAAGCATTGCCTTCAAGAAATCCAAGGATCTCATTCTGATGAAGAGGATCTCCCTATGTTTGAAGAGGAAGCATCTAATGAAGAAGAAATCTCTCACCATGAAGAAGAAGGTCCCAGTGAACCTATCACTATCCCCGAAGGAAGAAAAAGACCTTACTGGTTATCCACTCTTCAAGAAGCAGAAGGTCACACGGCAAACCGAACTTTCAAGGAAAGCAAGAAACCAAAAAGATACTTAGGAAGAGGCGGCCAAACATCAAAAATGGAAAGATGCAATGAATGAGGAGTACCAATCTATCATGAAGAATGGAATTTGGGAAATTGTCCCAAGACCAGATGACAAGTCAGTGGTAACCTCCAAATGGTTATATAAAATCAAGCACGTTGTCGATGGAAGCATTGACAAACGCAAGGCAAGCATTAAATATGAAGAAACCTTTGCTCCCACAGCAAGGTACACCATAATCCGATCTCTGATATCTCTGGCAACATCCATGGGATGGAAGGTACATCAAATGGATGTCAAAGCAGCATTTTTGAATGGCACCATAGATGAAGAAGTCTATATCGAACAACCATTAGGATATGAAGTAAAGGAAAGGAAGACTCACGTTTGTAGATTAAAGAAGGCACTCTATGGCCTCAAGCAAGCTCCTAGGGCATGGTATGCCAGAATGGATGCATACTTGCAAAGATTGGGTTTCAAGAAAAGTACTGCAGATCCAAACCTTTACATCAAAATAGAAATGGATGAACCTGTCATCATACTTCTATATGTAGACGATCTTCTCATCACTGGGATCGAAGAAAGAATTCAAGAATATAAGAAATTGCTAGCAACAGAATTTGACATGAAGGATTTAGGACTCATTCACTACTATTTGGGTCTAGAAGTTTGGCAAGAGCCAAATGAAATCTACCTAGGACAAGGGAAGTATGTGATCGAATTACTAAAGAAATTTGATATGATGGAATGCAAACCCATGACTACTCTGATGATCACAAACTTGAAGATGTTAAGAAACTCTGAATCCAGTCCAGTAAATCCTACCAAGTATAGACAACTAGTAGGATCTCTGATGTATCTAGTAAATACTCAGCCAGATATATGTTTTGCAGTAAACATTCTCAGCCAATTTCAAATAGAACCGAGACATGAGCGTTGGATAGCTGCAAAACACATATTAAGATATCTACAAGGAACCATCCACTATTGCCTAAAATATGAAAAGGGAAGAAGTGTAAATCTAGAAGGATTCACTGATTCTAATTGGGGTGGAAGCGAGAAGGATGGAAGAAGCACTACAAGAGGATGTTTTAACCTAGGATCCTCTATAGTCTCTTGGATGAGCAAAAAGCAAGAGACAGTGGCATTAAGTAGTGATGAAGCCAAGTAGGACCCTACCGTCATACATTGTGATAATACCAGTTGTATAAGACCATCTGAGGACCCAGTATTTCATGGGAAAACGAAGCACATAAACAACGAATACCACTACATTCAAAAGTTGGTACCGGGTGGTGTGCTGAAGCTGGAGTATATCCCCACCGATGATCAAACTATAGACATTCTGACGAAGTCTCTACCCAATAAAAAACTTATGTATTTCGAAAATAAGCTTGGCTTGTTGACATATCCTCCCTAGTTGAGAGGGAGAGATAGACACATCATCCTTGTCTTCATTTTGAAGAAAGGATGGAGGATTGAGTAATCATCTGGCATCTGATACTTGTTGAGGATGTGTAGGGCATCCAAGATAAGAGTAGGCAAGAGGACCGATATTCTTTGAGGATTGGGGACCCAAGATAAGAATAGTCCTAGAAGGTCATACTCAGTGAACACCCGGGTGGGTATGTACCTTGAGAGACAATGATGAAGGTGTCTATCATCATTGGTCTCACCAATATTGTGCTCTGATCTATTAAGAGATAGAGTTGTTAGTCAAGGCCTTGCTATGTGACAATGTTGGTTATCATGATGCTATACAGATGGATTACTAGTCCGACTCTTTTTATGAGATCTCTTTAGTGATGAATAGCCTTGTATCATTTAAATGAATAACTCCCTAGTTAAGAGGGGGTGTTGAAGAAAATGTAACTAGGTTCGGTTTTCATTATGACTTGTAAATATAATATTATGTAAAGAAAAGAAACAATTATTATTATTCCTTGCATCATGGGTTTCATGAGCAAGATGTGTTTACCATAGGTCGAAGACATCTTCTTGATGTCTTTAGGATTTTGTGTCTTAACATAAGTATTATTGAAGTCATGTTGTCAAAGATCTACGCTTCAATAAACAAGTGTCACTATCCCTTACAAGTCGGCTAAATGAAGACAGTGATCTCCTTGATAAGTCGGCCCAACTTATGGCTCACAAGTTGGCCTAATGTATGTCAACATTGACCTATATATATAATATATGAAGTGGCATCACAAAGACAAAACTTCGGATCATCTCTGAAGAAGTAAGCGAAGAAGAAATACATAGTGAACCACAGTGACATACCTTCCTCTCGGTGAAGCTCGTATACTAGTCTATCTCTCGGTGAAGCTCAGAACACAGTCTATCTCTTGGAGAAGTCATCTATCTCTCTGTGAAGTCATCCCTCGGTGAAGCCCAGAACATAAGCTATCTCTTGATGACACTTGTCTCTCGATGAAGCTCGGATGATCTATCTTCTCTCCGTATAAGGCTGTCCTATCACTGCCAGTATAGCGGAGAACTCAACAAATTGTCTCAAAGACTGTGTCATTCAAGATAAAGTGAAGAACTGTGGTAGCCGAGAAGCAGTGGACTGTGATAAGAAGGCAAATGTATAAGGAGGCCGAAATCTGAAGGAGTGCAGTGTCATAAAGACAAGAGACTGTGAAACGAAGACCGAATAGTGCAAGGGATAGTGACAAACATATTGGAGGTAATCTTTAGTCAAAGTTTTGTCAAGGGTCTTGGTATTCATCCACTAAACATCTATAAGAAGAGATTCATGGGTTTTACTCTCAAGAGGAGAGGTTTTGCCCTAGCTTGGAGCCAACATATTGTGTACTTGTTCTATTGTTGATCTTCTATTTTGATAACTGTTTGAAGAACACACTAACATAACGAAGATAAATAGAGAAAGACAACACAAACGTTATCAATAAGTTTAAGAAGAATCACTAAGCCATGAATTGCCCTAGATTCTTCAACAGGGTGTAATACCATGGATCTATAGCTGCAAAGCCCCATCACTTGGCCCACTTGCCCCACACATGAGAATAATCTTGACAGTACCCAAAACATCAAGAATCATGAATTTAGTACCCTATGAAAGTCACTAAAGGCAGCAGATGGGTCCTACCATCAAGATCTCAATTGTTCTATGCCGATTACGAGGAACAGTTAACTTTAGCTTTAAATTTCATGGTGTGTCCATAATTGCTCCCAATGAAGTAGATGTAGCATAACTGTATTTATCAATGGCTGATTTCAGATTCTATCTATGCATTAAGTATTTTTGCTTGAGCGTTTTTGTAGAATTATCGCATCCATCTTTGAATGGCCATTTCAGACCAGACCATTAAGTAATTATGATTATGCCTGCAGCCATATGTGTCAGGAGCTTCAATAAGCTAAGTGTCAACACAAAGAAAAGCATATAATTTTCAAGAATGGATGTCAAACTAGGAAAGCAATTCCATAGTTTGAGAATCTCCTTTAAGAAAGAATTTGCAGTAAAATATTCCTGTGAAATGTGAGATTTGGTCTGTATATCAAACCAAATCTGGCTAAAAGCCTTAGTTTTTTATAATTGTAAATTATGCATCCATTGTATGGGGAAAATTACATTTGTTATAGTCATTAATGGTTGCGATGCTAACACAACCACCATGTTATATGGTCAATTAGGTTTATCTCAGGAGGTCAGAGAAATGATTGTTATTCTCCCCACCGACATTAAATTCCGGCAGGTGACATGATGAGCTTTGTTGTAATGGTTTCAAGCCTTGTTGTAGTCCTTCTGAGGACTGAAACATGTATATACCTCATATGGAATATAAAGATATTTCCCATAGAAAACCCAAAAAAAACACAACAAATGTTATATGCTACTTCATAGTCCAAAAGAATGAGTTCCAAGTCTGAAACTCTCTATAGGCGAACCAAACTTGCCACAAGCAGATGGAAAAGCTCACGCGTCAATTATAGAGGCCAAAAGCTAAAGACAAAAGGGTATTTGAATTTTTTCTACTTTCGGACAAAATTCTAGTCCAATAAAATCCAAGATGTACGAGTGCCCCAACACATACGAATTCGCCCTTTTCCTCTGTACAGTCCGATAAACTAAGGCTTTGAAGGACCGGGGAAAACAAAACAATCAATATATTTACATCTGGAGAATTGAATCGCACTTTACTCTATGCCATAGTTGTAAAAGATGGAGCTGCCTGACCAGGTAATTAACAGGTAGCTCTAAATGGTTGAACCGTAAACCATCGCATTGAAGGATGTTCCAGCTACCCCTTCTTACCTCGCCTAGAGTTTACGGTAACAACAACTTTAACATATATAACGATCTACCCCGCGTATACCAACAGGGAATAAACAAACTCTAACAAGAATAGCCAAAAAACCCTAAGTTTGTCGTGTAAGGAGACTTGAATGATTTAAGTACGGATGAAGCACAAAGGGGCTTGAAGCTATCCATTACAGTGAACGGCCTAGGTTACCCTAAACGTACTTAAACCTACCTATTATAACTTTAAGAGTCGATAAACCCTAATTTTTTTCGAAATGTTCAGAGGAGACCAGAAAATGGAAGTTATTTGAGGCAAATAGATCCAGTCCTACGTCCTGGTTATTGAAGATAAAATTATGCATGAAATGTGGCAGGAGCAGAGAAAAATGAGATCAAAAAAATATATATTAAATAAAACGCACCCCGGTTCCAATGCTACCCATATTGGTCCTACGAACTGCTCAGCACGTGAAGGCAAAAATAGTTCTTAGTGATGTCGAGCTCCTAGGCTTCGGCTCCGAGATTCAGACGAGATACTCTGAGATTTCACGACTTACTTGTTCATCAAGCTTTCATAACACCCACCAACAACAGGAAAAAAGCAAAAGCGAAGAAGACCAGTGGCGTCCTGACACACTGAATTTAAAATAAATATGTAATTTTCATTTTATTTCTGAACGTCCTAAAAATTTAATAATAAAAGGTCAAATTATAAACGAAGTGTTTTGATTTAAGGTGTGTTCGATGACTTCGTCGTCAAGTTTTATTTAGTTCAATTTATGAATGAAGTTAATTTTTTTCGATATATATGTTTATGCTAGGTTTATTGAATTTGGGAAAGTATGTGAAAATGGTGGTATGTAATATTTGTTTATGTATAGTGTTATCAATTTTTTAATTTTTATGGATATGGACAAGGAAAGTGAAAAGTTGAATAAAAAAGCTATATTCAATATGGGATTAATGAAATATTAAGTTGTCTTTCTATGGTAGTTTAAGTCATAATCGTTGTGGAATGAAGTTTTACTGAATGGGAGATTTTGGGTTCGAATCTTATGCTACCTTCCCCCATAGTGGGGTGAATAATGGACATGTAAAACTTGAAAATAAGAGAGTCCTACCAAACTTACAAAAAAATGAAATATTATTTAATATAAGGCATCCTAATTACTTTTAATAACATATGGGTCATGGTATATTAAAATTTATATTTTAAAAAGTAATGTACATTTAAATGAAATTTGTCAAAAAATCATTCTATGAATTTATTTTATTTTTATATATTTTAAGGGGAAAGAATTGACTTATTTTTAAGTTTTTAATAAATTTGGATTAAAATGAATTTATGTTAATTAATTAATTATTAAAATTTGATTTTATAAAGGTGGGAGAGAATGCATTAATAAAGTTGAGATGAATTTATGTTAGTTAATTATTAAAGCTTAATTTTATAAAGGTGGGGAGAGACTTTATTAGGGACTAAAAATTGAAGTCAAATAGCATGAATGGGTATCAAAGCTTATTATTTGGAGAGTATTAAAAATTTTAAAATAGTTTTTGTTGTTGATATCTATGGTGAAATTAGGCAAGATTAAAAAGTTACGACATATTAGAAAAGGTGCTCATGTTGCGGATGGAGAAGATAGGCATGTCTAGCCTTTCCATTATCTCGCCTTCAATCCTAAGATGTGTAGAGAATGAGAAGCATCTTTATCACTACTATCAATTATGTGTAGATAGGTTGAGGCATTGTAACAAGAGTGGTGAAACATAAGAGAATGGCATGGAGAAAACCAATAAAAAGGTAAACATTAAGATGAAAATTTTGATGAATACAAGTTTTAAATTTTAATTTTGTTGATAATAATAATATTCTATCAATATTCTTCATCATTTTGCTTTTTTTTCTTTGCTCTTATCTGCAACCCTAAAAACCCTACTCAATTCCCTTATGTGTCTCCGGCATAGCCTGCCTGGAGGGGCCTCCTCCCCCTCCATCAGATGATGCGGTGGCCTTTTACGCCCTGATCACATCTCTTCCAAAAAATCTGAGGACCACGGACCAGGGGCTAGCATTCCAAGTTCGTGTAAAGGGTGGAAGGCATTCCTTTAGTTGCACTGCCTTCTAGTTTTCGTCGCACTACTTTGGCTTTTATGCTTGGCCTTTGGTCAGAAAATTTATTGGGATGTGGTCGTCATCAAAGTCCATGAAGCAACGGACAAAAAAACCTGGAAGTTGATGATGAGAGGAAATTTGGGCATTTACGCCTATGGGAATGATTTCTTGCTTTTATATTCGAGCTAAAAGGAAGAAAAAGAAGTAGTTTTTAGAAACAACCCTTATTTCTTTGGGACCGGGGGAATGTATCTGAACAAATGGTCTCTAGACTTCGACTCCGTTGAGGATATCCCCAATGGTGTTCCAGTTTGGGTGAAATTTCCCCGGCTTCCTCTCTTGCTAAAGCGATGACTATCTCAAAGAGTACTTAGACAGAGTTGAACCTAACAGCAGTCAGTTTGCATGTGCCAAGATATGCGTCGAAGTTGATTTAGAAAAGGGGCTCCCTGTTGAAATCTTCCTCATAGTGGGGGATTGGAAACACTACCAAGTTATGGACTATGAATAACTTCCCTTCAAGTCCTGGATTTTCCATGAATATGGGCACTTTGCTTGGGACTGTAAAAAAGCCCAAGCCAATAAAGGAGACTAAGAGCCCCAAGAGGAGCAATGGAAAACCCAAAGGAAAGGAGGTAATATGCGGAATGTGGCGATGAGCATAACCAATGCTCCCTAAGGCAATAATGTTCCCTCCTCTTCAACAAACCCTTTTGGGGCTTCGCAGTCCCCCGAGGTGAATCAGTTGGAAGAACCCGCTTAGGAAATACAACCCACTTCACTTGTGGGTGGAAATGAGGTATAAACTCAAGAAGAGGGTGAAATCAGGACTTGTCGAAGGACATAGGTACATAAGTGATTGGGACTTCTCAAATCCCTAACCCTAAAAGAGACATTCCATTTGTTGAAGAAGGTCATATTCTCTATGAGATTTTGTAGTCATAATCTTCTCCCAAAGTTTTGGGCGTTCCTCAAGGTGGACCAAGAAACATTATTATGAGAAACTCGAATTTGAATTATAGTGGGATAGACGAAGAAAGTAGTTAAGACACTGAGAGCGCCACTAAGAAATGGGGTAGGCACTCCAAAAAAGAGATTAAAGAGAATGAAATGGAGCAAAACAAGAAGTTGGGAAAAAACCTCAAATTTATGATATATTAAGGTCCTTGAGGAATAAGGGCTTAGTAGGAATAGTAGAAGGTGGTATCAAATCTCAATCACCTCCTGAGAAATTATGAAGCTCTTATCATGGAGTATAAGGGGTATGGGAAGCCCTTCAAAATCCTTATCGGTCAAAGACTTGTTAAAAGCAAAGAAGCCCTCTATACTTTTTCTGCAGAGACTAAGCTAGAAGATATTTAGCTTATGAATGCGACTAATGGTTTTTAGAAAGACAATGGTGGAGTTTCATAGAGCTCTCAGGGTGCCTCTGGGGCTGAGCATTTTTTGGGATAAATTATCATTTTTCCTTATTGGCAGTCAAGAGAATTCTCACTAGATAGCCCTTAGTTTGGAAAGGAATGGTTATAAGGAAATATTTAAGGTAGTGAATGTTTATGCTCCAGTGTTATATGGCGATAAAGTAGAATTTTGGGATAAGCTCAACTCACTCAAAGATGAACAATGGAATCATGGTTTTATTGTTGGAGGCAATTTTAACACAGTTATTTTTGCTTCTGATAAAAGAGGAGGAAATGTGGTATGTGACCCTTTTAGAGAAAATATGGAGGATCTCATTGTTGAGTGAGATCTAATTGATATCAGACCCAACAAAGGTAAATACTTTGGTTGAATAGGAGAAGTGGCTCTAGTCACATTTGGGCTCGTCTTGGCCACTTTTTAATCCATAACTCTTGGATTATTCAAGGGTTGGACTCCTCTTCATCAATTTTGGCTCAGAGTGAGTCAGACCATCATTTGATTTTGTTGGAGCTAGGAAAGAAGGAAGACTTGGGTCTTATTCCTTTTAGATATAACCCTGGATGGCTGAAGGAAGAGGGAGTTGTGGACATCACCAAACAGGCTTAGACTTCCCCTATTTGTGGTTATCCAGTCTCTATTTGGGAATTGAAATTAAAGTATGTCAAACAAGCTCTGAGAACTTGGAAAAAGGAAGTGTGTGTTCCCCCTAGTAAGCATAAATTCGAATTAGTAAAAGAATTGGAGCAACACTTGACAAGTATGGAAAACAATGAAGTTGAGTATTAGCACCTGGAGAAGGAAAAGGAAATAAATAAGTAGATCTTCCAAGAAAATCGAAAAGAGGAGGAACTTTAGAGGCTTAAATCTATAAGCATTTGGTTAAAGGTGGGTGACCCGGACATGGCATTCTTTCACAAACAATCAAAAGCAAAGGAATTAAGAAATAAGATGAGAGAGATTACTCCCAAGGGCAAAACGAAAATTTCTTCCTTCCCTGAAATAAAGGCAGAAGCCTTCCCACACTTCCATGCCTTATATTTTTCAGGAAGCAAGATGGATTCTTGTAAGGATGAAGAATTTTTGTCCACATTTCTTCCAAATATCTGTGACTCCAAAAATCTCCAGCTCATCAAAGAGATTGATGAAGGCGAGATATGGTCAACGGATATAGATAAAGCTCTTGGCCTATATGGCTTCCCTAATAGTTTCTATATGGTTTTATGGCCTATGATTAAAAATGATATGGTTAGAATGTTAAATTGGTCAAAATGCAAAGGCAAAGGTGGAGGGAGCATAAACTCATCCTTTCTAGCCTTGATTCCTAAGGATTCTAATGCAATGATTTTTTCTCACTTTCGCCCTATTTCATTATGCAATGCCTCTTATAAAATATTATCAAAAGTTATAGTAGGGATACTAAAGAAAATTTTGGTGAGAATAATTTCTAAAAACCAAGGGGGCTTTATTCAGCAAAGACACATTTTGGATAACTTCTAGTGCAAGAGGCCATTCACTTGAGTAAGGATTGGGGTGAGCCATGTTTTATACTAAAATTGGATATGGCCAACACCTTTGACCAGGTAAGACATTCTTTCCTCTTTCTCATTCTGGAAAAGTTGGGTTTTTGTAGAGAATTCATTGTCTGGATTAAAACTTGTATTGGGTCTCCGTGGATCGCCCCCTTGATTAATGGTAGAGCCACGTCATTCTTTAAAACTTCTAGAGGACATCGACAGGGTATTTACTCTCTCCCTTATTGTATATCATTATGGCAGAAAGTCTAAGTATAAATTAGAGAAAGCTATAACAAATGGGTATTTGTCGGGAATTAATATTGCCAGGAATGTCAAAGACATCAATCACTAGTAGTTTGTAGATGATATGATTCTTTTTGGAGGAGCATAAAAAATAATAGTTAAAAGTTTCAAGGTGATATTAGATGACTATCTAGACATCTCAAGGGGTTTGGTGAACAAAAGGAAAATCCATCTTTACATGTGGAATTGCTCTGACTCAACCTTGCAAGAGATAGCTTTAGCCTTGGATTTTCTAGTTCAACTAAGTTGGAAATCCTTCAAAAACCTAGGAGTCCCAATTTATTTGGGGATCTCCTTTTGGGAATATTGGGAGGAGATTGTTCAAAAATTTAAGAAGAAAATTAAATATTGGGGATCAAATTAATTAAATATAGTCGGGAGAACTATTCTAATCTAATTTGTTTTATCAGCTCTTCCGATATATTTGTGTTCTGGTCTCCTTTATCCTAAAAGCATTCTTAATCAAATTGGTACAATGCTCAAGAGGATTTTATGGCAGGGGGTAAAAACAATGATAAGAATTTTTTTTTGTTAAATTAGAATATAGTTCACCTCCCAAGAGATTGTGGAGAGTTGGAGATTAAAGATCTAGTATTCATGAATTTAGCATTGGGGAAAAAAATGTTTGAAAATTGATTTCAAATTCCAAAGAATGGTGGAAGGAGACATTTCTAAATAAATACTTCCACAAATCTTGTCTTCCCATAGCTAAAAAATCCCAGTGGAATGGTGATGGCTCTAATGTATGGAAGCTTTGGAAGGTTGCAACCCCTTTAATGATTGAAAACCTGGGATGGCAGGCAGGAAATGGGGCTCAAATCAATCTTTGAAAAGTTAACCTTCTCCCAACTTAAATAAGTAATGGCCATATTAAAATCAATGAACTCATTGAATGGTTTTCAAAGAAAGGCATTGTAAGATTAAAAGTGTTGAGAAATGGCAACAAGAAATTCCAGTTTAATTTGTCCTTGAATTAAACTGTGAATTAAAATAGAATTATTTTTCTCATAGCAATTTGAAAATAATTAATTAAGTTTAAATAACTTAATTAATTTGGGAAATTTGAATTGGAAGTCTTTTAGAAGACATGTATATGTTCTCCCTAACTTATAGGAGTTTGCTATGAAACCAGCTCAAGAAAAGATAGATCAACGCCTTAGAATTCAGCCT
The DNA here is from genome assembly GCA_031772625.1 of Pinus tabuliformis. NCBI lineage: Eukaryota > Viridiplantae > Streptophyta > Pinopsida > Pinales > Pinaceae > Pinus > Pinus tabuliformis. The sequence continues at coordinate 1,128,453,509 of CM062811.1, read as the reverse complement.
CTTCGAGGGGGCAACCTCCTTTACATTACATAAATGAACAATTCTTGGATGATACAAATGACAAAACCTCCTTTCTATATATAGGAGTCTAAGGAGTCACAATATAATCCAGCCGACCTAACAATAATAATATAAAGCCACAAAAATAACAATAGAGGGATTCTATGGGGCACAGAAATAACAATATGGGGGTAATAGGGGCACAACAATATAAATAAGGGGTATAACTACAATAGTAATGGGGTAATCACTAGTATTATAGGGACCCAACATGCCCCTCTCCTTCAAAAAAGTGTTGTCCTCAACGCTTGAGCAGTTCTGGATACTTCTGCATAAAATTCTCATCCTCCCATGTGGAATCTTCAGCGGATAAGTTCTTCCACTTGATAAGATACTCTGAAATTGATCGATTTCGTAGCTGTCGAGTTCTTGTTTCTGTGACTGCTTCCGGTTCCAATATAATTTTTCCTTCCTCGTCAAGTTCTGGCAATATTGTTTGAACTGGGAGCTTGTCGCCTATAACCTTCTTTAAACATGAAACATGGAAAACTGGGTGCAATCGAGAAGCTGCAGGAAGCTCCAATTTGTATGCCATAGTACCAATCTTTTCCAACACCTTGTACGGACCATAATACTTTGGTGATAATTTATTATCCTTCTTAGCTTGCTTTAGGGACATTTGCTTATATGGTTGTAGCCGTAGGAATACCCAATCACCTACATCAAAACTTCTTTCACTGCGATGTTGATCTGCCTGTTGTTTCATTCTATTTTGTGCCAACACGAGGTTATCCTTTAAGAGTTGGAGGACTTGTTGTTGATGTTCGATGTGATGTTCCACTGCCTGAACCTTAGAATTTTCTCTTAAATATGATGTGATGGATGGTGGTTGGTACCCATAAAGTGCCATAAATGGGGTCATTTTTGTTGCTGTATGGAAGGAAGTGTTATACCACCATTCAGCCAGAGGCAACCATTTGACCCATTGTGTCTGTTTATCAGATACAAAGCAACGAAGATATCCTTCCAAACATTTGTTTACTATCTCAGTTTGCCCATCAGATTGAGGATGATAAGATGAGCTATGAGCTAACTGAGTACCAAGACAAGAAAATAATTCTGTCCAAAAATTTCCAGTGAAAATGGGATCTCTGTCACTTACAATAATCTTTGGGTTTCCATGTAGCTTTTGAATTGTTTCCATAAATGCAGTAGAAACTGTACTGGCTTTAAATGGATGTGATAATGCACAAAAGTGTGCATACTTGGTAAGTCTGTCAACTACCACCATGATGACACTCTTTCCCTCAGACTTGGGTAAACCTGTGATAAAATCCATTGAAACCTCCTCCCAACGTTGGCTTGGAATGGATAAAGGTTGTAATAGACCCGGTGTCTTAATTGTTTCAACTTTATTTTGTTGGCAAACCAAACATTCCGCCACAAACTTTTGAATATCTGATTTAAGGCCATCCCAAAAAAATTCCTTCTTAACCCTGTGGTAAGTTTTTAAAAATCCTGAGTGCCCTCCTAAGGGAGAAGTGTGCAATTCCATAAGAATCTTTTGTTTTAGCTGGGAATTCTTACAGAGGTATAAGCGATCTTTGTACCATAACGAATCATTTTGCCAGCTAAATGTATCAGAAGTACTGGAATCTTGTTGTAGCTTTCGAATAAGTGCCCACACTTCTTCGTCATTCTTCCATTCCTCCTTTGCTTCGTTTATCCAATCTGGTTGGATAATAGAAATGGCACACAACAATGCTTCCACATCCTCATCCTTTCTTGAGAGTGCATCTGCCACCACATTTTGCTTCCCTTTTTTGTAGATGATTTCAAAGTCATAACCCAACATCTTTGTGACCCACTTTTGTTGCTCTTCAGAGGATAATCTTTGTTCTAAAAAGTATTTAAGGCTATCATGATCCGTTTTTACCTTGAAGTGTCTTCCCATTAGGTAGGGTCGCCATTTCTTAAGTGCATGGAGTATTGCCAACATTTCCTTCTCATAAATAGCTTTGCTTAAAAACTTTCCCTTGATTGGACGACTTTCAAAAGCAATGGGTCTTTCATCTTGCATTAGAACAGCACCAATTCCATTTCCTGAAGCATCACATTCCACAATAAAGGTTTTTGTGAAGTCCGGTGTAGCTAAGACCGGTGCTTGGCACATTGCCTCTTTAAGATGTTCAAAGGCCTTTGTTGCTTCTGGAGTCCATGAAAATGAATCTTTCTTCAATAATGTTGTTAGAGGTGCTGCTATTCTCCCATAATTCTTAACAAACTTGCGATAATACCCTGTCAACCCAAGAAATCCTCGCAGATGCTTTATGGATGTGGGGATTTTCCATTCCTTAATGGCTTTAATTTTGCTAGGGTCTACCTTAACTCCTTCATGAGATACAATATGACCCAAATATTCCACCTCCTGGACTCCAAAGAAACATTTGGATCTTTTTGCATATAATTGTTTCTCCTCCAATAGTTGTAGCACCTTGTCAACATGTTCAACATGATCCTTCCAAGACTTGCTGTAGATTAGTATATCATCAAAAAATACTAACACAAATTTTCTAAGGAATGGTTTGAAAATTGAATTCATCAAACCTTGAAATGTTGAAGGTGCATTGGTAAGGCCAAAAGGCATGACCAAAAATTCATAATGACCCTCATGAGTTCTAAATGCCGTTTTCGGAATGTCTTCAATCTTCATTCTGATTTGATGATATCCCGAACGAAGATCCAACTTGGTGAAGTAAATTGATCCATGCAATTCATCCAGTAATTCATCAATGACAGGAATGGGGAACTTATCTTTAATAGTGAGCTTGTTGAGCTCCCTATAATCTGGACACATGCGCCATGATCCATCCTTCTTGTGCACCAATACTACTGGAGCTGAGAAAGAACTTTGACTCGGTTGAATTATACCAGCCTCTAGCATTTCTGCAACCATACGTTCAATTTCACTTTTTTGGACATATGGATATCTGTACGGCCTGATGTTTGGAGGAACACTTCCTGGAATCAGATGAATAGCATGATCATGATCACGCATAGGTGGGAGACCTTTGGGAGTCTCAAATACCTTGGAATGATTGTCCAGGACTTTTTGAGATCTGGAGAAATAGATGATTCCAATGTGGAAACATCTAGCGAACATAATTGTGCAATTACACCTCTTTGCTCCTTTTTTAGAAGCTTTGTCATGCCATTAGAGCTGATTATCTTTCCTGGTTTCCCTGCAATACCCCTTAATTCAACTTCCTTTCCTTCCACAGAAAATTTCATGAAAAGTTCTTGAAAATTAAAAGCTATTGTACCCAAGGATTGTAGCCATTGGACTCCTAGTACAACATCAGCACCTCCCATTGGAATGGAAAGCATTGGGCTAGTCAATACATATTCTCCCATGGATAGCTTGATATTATGGCACTTTCCAGAACAATTTATTGTTCCTCCATTTGCAATCATCACTTGACACTCTGGTGCTGGATATAGGAAGCAATTCAATTCTTTTGCTACCCTACAATGAATAAAATTGTGGGTGCTTCCTGAATCAATCAACACTATTACCTTTTTCTTCTTGATTTGTCCTTCTATCTTGATGGTTTGAGGAGTGGTAATTCCCGCCAATGCATTACAAGATATGGTCAGATTTATTTTTTCTTCATCTAGGCTTTGTTCCTGGAATATATCCTCTTCTTTTGACCTTTCTTGCTCCTTTTCTTCTTCCTCTTCACAATCTATGTAGAATAATTTCTTCTCAGCACACTTATGACCTTTTGTGTATTTGCTATCACAATTGTAACAAAGCCCTTTTGCTCTTTTTTCTTCCAATTGTTGTGGTGTCAACCTTATAGGTTGTGGAAGACTATGGGCAACAACACTTCCATCTTTATAGTTGTGAATGGTATGCTTCCTAGTTGCCATAATTTTGCTTTCCATTTTTCTTGCTAACCTGAATGCCTTCTCTAATGAATCAGGTTCCCAAAGGCGCACATCATGTTGGATATTATCCTTTAAAGACCCTATGAACACATCAATCCTATGCTCCTCTGGAATATCTTTTACCCTTATGTTCAATTTTTGGAACTCCTCAATGTGCTCCATTATTGAACCCTTTTGTTTGAGACTTATCAATTGGCTAAAAAAAGTGTTGCTTTTTGTATCCTCATAATGTGCTATCAATTCTTCCGTAAAAATTGCCCAAGTGATAAATTGTTTACGAGAACAAAGCCATTGATACCATACAAACTGATTTGGTTCCAAATATAAAGTTGCCATACGTACCTTTTGTGTGTTTTGCACATTATTGAGATCGAAGAATTGCTCCATCTGTAATATCCATGTGGCGGGATCCTTGCCATCAAACTTCCTCATATCGATTTTTGGAACATGGTGAGTCTTCGATCCAACATTAGAGTCTATGGAATCATGATTAACATTTCTTTTGTTCTCATCATGAGTTTCCTTTACTACATTTTCACCATTAGTGACCCTTTCTTGTAGCAAGTTCTTCAATTCTTCCATGTCTGTCTTCAAATCTATCTTCAAATTTACCATCGAATCCTCCATCTTAGCTTCCATGCCCTTTATATTAGATTCCACGCCATTTATCTTAGATTCCACGCCACTTATCTTAGCTTCTGTTAGCTTTTGTGAGCGTGACATTTGTTGCACTTGTTCTTGTAATTTTGATATATCATGTTGCATTTCTTCCTCTTCTTCATGAGTCATGCTAGAGCTTTCAGGTTCCTTACTAGGTGTTTGCATTTTCTTTCCTCGGGGCATTAGTTACCGATAATAATGCTTTACTATGCCCTTTGAATTCTGTTAAACCAAGCTTACATAAAAAGTTAAAAAAAAAACTACACACCTTTTTTCACTTTATAGAAGCCTGATATTGAATCTGATGTATCTCTGTAATTTCGAATCATCCAGTTCTGAAATTGCTACCTGTAGTAGCCTTCTGCGTCCTCTTTCCAATGCCACAAGTCTGAGCCAAATTGGATTCTCCAAGTAAGAGTTATGTGAAATCTCCCACAGTGACTTGCTTTTAGACTGGTTCAGTAGAGCGAACTTGTATGACGTGCCACGAGTCACTGTTTCAACCTTTGAATCTAAAACACACATACAAGAAACTACAGTCCATCCTCTTTCTGTACCTTCTTACAAAATTTCAATCCGATCCCTAGAGAGAAAGTTATGACAATTTTCCCCAGGTCACCTGTTTTGAATGTAATTCAGGAGTCTGCAAAAAGACCAACTTCCTCAGAGCATATCTCCGCAATTATCGCGCGAAAAGATCTGAAATTCGGACCCAAGGTTCAGCGCGATTTCTTCTCAAATGGGTTTTTTTTTGCGACTTCTGAAACGTCACAGGAAAAAAGTTATAGCGAAAATTCCACGATGACTTGTTTGGAGCAGCGAAACCCTAGAATCCAAAGCTCTGATACCAAATGTTATGAAACCAGCTCAAGAAAAGATAGAAAAGATAGATCAACGCCTTAGAATTCAGCCTCTTCGAGGGGGCAACCTCTTTTACATTACATAAATGAACAATTCTTGGATGATACAAATGACAAAACCTCCTTTCTATATATAGGAGTCTAAGGAGTCACAATATAATCCAGCCGACCTAACAATAATAATATAAAGCCACAAAAATAATAATAGAGGGATTCTATGGGGCACAGAAATAACAATATGGGGGTAATAGGGGCACAACAATATAAATAAGGGGTATAACTACAATAGTAATGGGGTAATCACTAGTATTATAGGGACCCAACAGAGTTAAGGATGAGTTATGAATGAGTTGTAATTAGTTAACTCAGTTTATTAAGTTAAGTCCAGCTAAATTAGTTCCAATCAGTTTCAGGAACTAATAGTGAGTAAACAGTCAATTGGGACACTAGTGAATTAGTGCTACTCTAGTTAACTGAAGATTCCACCATCAGAAACTTGTGCATGTTGATTCTTATAAAGACCCAATTAAGACTATAGTGCAGGGACAGTGTACTAATTGTTTTAGATTTTTCTGAGTTGCACTGATAGTGCATGCATTCAGGAACTGATCCTTGAGGGATTGCGCTATTTTTAGAGGCTTTATTTCCCTTTAAATACAAGCTATCCTTCATAGGTGTTACACATTGGAATAGAGACTTGGAGAGCTTGTGAATTGGTTAAGCTTTGGCCTTGAGCTTGCTTATGAGTTGGAGATTGAATTTGCTAAGTGCTGGGATTGTTCTAGAGAGAACAAGAATTGTATTTTCATCTCGATTTTCCGGATTAATACAAAACAGATAGTGGGGTTTTGAGTTGTGGATTTCCCCCGATATTTATTGTGTTATATGCCTTTGATTCTCTTCCTCTATTGATTATTTTTTGCTCAATGTTTATGGGCTTCCGTTGTAAAGAGTAGAAGTAGATTATTGTCTCTTGTTTTAGTAGATTACATGAGCTTGTGAGTCTATAGGTTTTTCTACAAAAAGGCATTTCCATATAGGACAAGTCTAGTGTTTGGAAAGGCTAGGAGTGTCCTGCTCCACGGGTGTATCTTCACAATCAGTGGGTTTCTCTGATCTCCTCTCTGAAAGGCATTGCTCCCACTTATTATGGTTTTATGGATATTTGAACATGGAAACCTAATAAATCCCTTCATTACTCTGTCGAGGAAGGTTTCAGGTTATTATTGCACAAGCTCCCACACCTTGCTCCCTTGAAAATTTGGAAAAATATATGGCATAAAGATGCACTCCCTAAGGTAAATTCCTTTTGTTAGATGATGGTTCATTGGAAAATTCTTACTACTGAAAATCTCAAGCGCAGGAATATTCATGGTCCTTCGTGGTGCGTTCTCTGCAAATCTGAGGAAGAATCTATTCCTCATTTATTCCATCATTATTCCTTCTCCTTATCTGTTTAATAATTGGATTTTGAAAAAGTGCATGTTGTAAACTCTATTCCTCTCAGTTGGCAGGATATGTTTGAAAATTGGACAAAAAATCTCCCAAGTGAGAGAATGTAGTCTTCTCTTTCTAAGATAATTTGGGTGTCTCTGCCAAAATTATTGTGTTGTTCTAATTGGTTAGAAAGGAATAAAACAATCTTTAAGGAAGAGCTCCCCTCTCTTCATTTCACAACCACGAAATCCCGTTTCCTACTTTTTGAGTCAATTTCAGTCAAGGCCTCAAAGCATCGGTTGTAGAGGAATTATTTTCAGATGAGAGGAATTGGATAGATATCCATACTCCTTCAGATCAACTTGCCAGCTTCAATCCCCACCCAAATGCTCCTAAAATCCCCCACCTAAGAATGGGAGTCATGGATTTTTAATCCGAAAAAATAATTCAATCATCAGCTATGTTGTTTTTAGACAGAGCCTTGAAAGGAAACCCAGGCATGGCAGGAGTGGGAGGGGTGATCTTCAACCCCAGAGAACAATCAAATATTAAATTTTCTTAGGGATTGGGCATTGCATCAAATAATCACGCTAAATATTTGGCATTATGGAAAGGTCTGGACATCGTCATATGCAAAGGAGTAAGGAGATTAAAGGTTCTTGGGGATTCAATGGTAGTCATAAGGTTGATCTCCAAATTGAACTATGAAAGAGGTTCTTCCATCACAATAATGGTGAAAAGGATTTCATTGCAAATATAGAACTTTGAAGAGATTTCCATATTCCACATCCCCAGACATTTAAATGAAGATGCATATAGGTTGGCCAATCGTGGAGCAGAGCTCGATCTAGGAATATTAGATATTAATAATGATCGTGGGTTCTTTTCCCCCATCCCTTAATCCAATTCCTATGTGAAAGTGAATCATCTCAGCCGCTTCTTGAGTCACGGGGGCATCATTGAATGGGATGGAATGGGCATAAGAAATGTGTGGAGTAAAGTATCTCATCCAAATGGCATTGTCTGCAAGTGGCTTCTTATACATGGAGGGGAAGAGTACTCCATGTCTCTTCCTTTGATCTTTAGTTATTGCAGACCAGACAGTGCAAAGATTCATTTTAATTGGGATTTGATGGGCTCATTCATGTCATTTATCCGATCGAAATTCCCTATAACATTATTCTTTATTTCTTTGGTTCATTCTTATGGTTTGGAAGTATTTTGTATGGTGAATCCCTCTTCTATTGTAAACTTATGAATCTGAGAAGATTCAAAATTAATGCCTCCTCTTAGGACTTGTATCAATAAGTGCGAAAGAAATGATAAATTCACACGAGCTCTTTGGCTTCTCCTCACTTCTCCCTTCTACTTCTTGGTTCGTCCAGTGCTTTCAAACTTTGAGTCTGGTAAGAATGAATATGGCTATGATTGGGGGACATGCCTCTGATCTAGAGCTAGAAAGGTGGAAACAATCATTTTATAATTTTATCAAAGTGTTGATAGGCATGGTCGAACTCTCAACCAGAAGGTTGGAGATTGTGGAACACGAGAAGGAAGTGAAATTCAATTTGCTGGAGAAAAAATATGAGTAGTTGCAAATGAGAATGGACAGGAAGATTTCAGGTTTAAAGTTTTAGTTTCTCATGTGGAAGTTGAATGCCAGTGGAAACAAGTTGTTTATGGGTGACCTGGGTTCCAAATGTGGTAACATGGATACTAGTATGGAAGTCTAGACGGAGGAGGCTGGTTGCACTGCATCCAGAGATGGTTTATTCTGCGGCAAGACGTGATCCAGAACACCAAGCTGAAACTGGGCCCTCTTTTAATATTATGTTTTTCTATGTGCTGCAAGTATGTAAAAATTTTGGGGCAATTTTGTAGAGATTATGGGAGGTTTCAATGTAAAATCATAGTCAAAAAATCCCATAGAGGCAAAAAAAAATTGTCATGGTTATACTGGGACATTGAAATAGCAAAAATCACTAAAGCATGTAAATGCTTCTGGCTGTGCAATCAGATATTTTAATTATCTGAGAATAATGTCTATGCATAAACATATTATTGTTATTATAATTAAGATATACTCAATAATGTTGATAATTGTATTAAACAATTTGTAAATAAGGGTCGTCTTGGGTGGTTAAGTGGAATGGTTGTTCTCTTCCCTACCTAGGTTCAATTCCCCACTAGTGACATGATGAGCTAAAATACCTTAATAAATATTGTTGTAATGACTTTGTGCCTATGAATATTATTCTATCGGCTTAGAGTCTTGTGAACTTTTAATATGTGGGTTGGCCTGATACCAACAACCTTACTCTATCCCTCGGGTTGAGAAAGGAATTGATTTATTTCCTCAAATAATAATGATAATTGTAAGTAAATAGTTACATTGAACAATTTAAAATGATAATAATAAATAATAATAACTTTGGGAAGAGAACTAGAAAAATTAAGAATATGAGAGATGGAAGATCCATATTTTTTTAGAAGGTCACTCATAATACACTCCTATCACATAAAACTTCAGCCATCTAAAAATACATGAGCTATAAACTCACATAATAATGTTAATAATTACAATGAACAATTTCTAACAAACCCAAAAAAATAATATTTTGGAAAACAAAACTAAGATAATTAAGGATATATGATATGGAAAATTCACACTTAAAAAAGCAATTAAAAATCATTGGAATTCATTCCCCTCACATGAAACTTCCATTATCTAAGAATACATAAGCTATAAACTCGCATAAGAGAAATACATGTTCATCAAATCTTAATAACCAAAAGCAATTAACTTGTCTCTTGCCTCTATCTCGTGGCATTAAAAAGCCTCAAAATCAGAAATTTGTGACAAGATAATTTGTTTAGGGTTATCAAATCAATTATTGGTCGAATTACAAAGAAGGTTATCAATTAAAGGGGCTTGCATATTCTAAGATGGGGTAAATGGTCAAAATAGTTTATAATCTAATTGTAAACTACCATCACTCAAGCATACATGATTAAATTTAATAATATGGGGACCTTGGTAGTCAAAAGCATTCATTCTTTTATAGCAATTAGTGGGGACAGTGAATCTTAACAAAAATAACATCTATAAGAGAGGACTCATGACCCATCCCAATATATAACGTGTTTAAGTGACCTAAACAATTTGGACACAATTGCCCATGTTTCCAACCAATGTGGCAATTGACACAACAAGGATGATAAATAATATTCCTTGATCAAAATATATAGCAACAATGACATTCAATTAACCAAAATGTAACTTTCAAATCTATGGTGGGGACTAGGATGTTGGGAATTATGAATTGAAAAAGTGGAGAGTAAACATTATTGCATAGAAAAATTGTGTTGAACACTTTGTTATCTCAATGTGATAGTACACATATAAATACATGAAGCTTTGGCTCAAGATATACGAACTATCTTGATCACACAATCATCCATTTGAGGAAATATCTCAACCATGAACTAATCTAGGAAGGTAACTAGTTAGAGAATATCTCTCAAATCAGTAAACAACCTCTTAAATACTAGGAACATACTCTTCTCATTAAAATTAACTCTACTGAATAATGACCAGTAATCTCAATAATCCACAAACATGATCACACCTATGACAAGTAGGAGCTACATATTCCAATGCTCCCCTTTAATGATAACTTGTCTAAATCTCCATTAGTAGAGATCTTCATTAACATGTTATCCTTTATAGTACATGATCCATTATGAAGTGAAGTACCTCCTAATAAACAAAGTTGATGTTTGGTTCAACCTGGCATTTACACATCAAACATCTATCATGCAAACATTACCAAATGTTGGTGTTCATATAAAGGAACAACCATCCACTAGAATGCATGGGTAATCAACCACTGTATCCATAAATCTAATAGCATGTCCCTTTGTGTACACATTTCACTCAACCATACTTGACTCACCTATATTCATGCATGTACCTTCATGATTTATTTGAAACCAAGACAATCTTTTTTAACAATCCCAATTCTTTTACAATGACATATATCATGAGGTAGTACTTGATAACAAAGGCTCTGATACCAAATTAGAAAAGTGGAGAGTAGACATTATTGCACACATGAAATTGTGTCAAGCACTATATTATCTCAATGTACTAATACACATATAAATTCATTAAGCTTTGTCTCAAGATAGACAAACTACCTTGATCACACAATCATCCAATTGAGTTAATATCTCAACCACATATTAATATAGGAAGCTAATTGTTTTGAGAACATCTCTCAAACGAACTAGATCTAATGACCTTCTAAATACTAGGACTTGACTCTTCTCGTAGTCAAGTAGGAGTTACATCTTCCAATGTTGCAAATGGGGGTGTGTCGATTTGGCATCACTAGATTTTTTTTTTAAACAAATATGTTTCTTTGCATAACATTAACATTGTGGTGTTCATCAATCTTGTATCAAGTGAATTCAATGTGCACAAGTCTTATAAATGCCATGTTGAAAGTGCATCTTAAGCATCAAGGTAGCATTGTTAAGTTAATGTTTCTATATCATGAATGTTTCGACTTGTTAAAAAAATGGTGCCGGGAAAAACAATGATGCAACAAAGCTTACAGACGACCTAAACTCTTTCCACATATTAAAGTATTTTACAAGTTTTACATTTTAGTTTGGCCAACCTGCAAATGAAATTCATATAGTGGATAAAAAATTGTTGCACTAATAACAAGCAAAGCACGGTAAGGAGGACTTGTTTCCAATTAATATTGCAAGTAGACAAATAGCTTAGGCAATGTGGAAAACATTGCAATAAAGTATGCACGTCTTATAATTTCCATGTGTTTTGTTTTATTGAAATGTAATACAACACACATATCATGGGAATACTCAATGTTGCAAACAAGCATACCATGCAGAAAGCCATCTTTTTACAAGGACACAAGCAACACGTGAAGATCAAGACAAATCCCAACAAAGAATATTGAACAAAACCATCAATACCATTAGAGGTTTAATATGTTTCACAATAGAAATGTCCGCCATAAATTCAAAAGAAAAGAAAAAATCACAAATATATGCAATAATAGACCTCTAAAACTAGTTTTCCTTTGAACATTTTATAAAATCTATATCTTGAGTTGGGGTGAACTGTAATATAATTACAAAGCACATGAGAACTTCTTGCTACAATCAAGCATTTCATGTTAAATTCTACATTTTGAGAAGATCACAAGCAACATTAACAAAATTGGCAAGAATTACGTGGATTCTAAACACCTTGCCATAAAGGTGGGTGGAAACAATACAATGAAAGTGATAAAGGAACAATAACAACATGCAACACAAGACCTAGAAGAAAAAGTACATCCAACAAATAAGATGCAAAAATATACAAGCGAGTGGAAGAATGAAAACATCATAGAAAGGTACAGTCATCGTGGAACACAAATGTGGGGTGGTCAGTTTGCTTCTTGTTGGTTTATTTGGTAATTCATTGTTGGGAGGTTGGGTGATGGCTTTATTGGAACGAGAGGACCTACTGGAAAGTTTGGTGTATCACATAAGGGGTAAACAAAGCACTTAATTTGGTCATATAGTTTATAATCTAATTGTAAACCATCATCACCCAAGCATACATGATTAAATTTGAATAATATGGGGACCTTGGTAGTAAAAAACATTCATTTTTTATAGAAATTAGCAGGGACGATGAATCTTAACAAAAATAACATCTATAAGAGAGGACTCATGGCCCATCCTAATATATAATGTGTTTAAATGACCTAAAAAATTTGGACACTTACTCATCAATTACCCATGTTTCCAACCAATATGGCAATGGACACAACAAGGATGATAAATAATATTCCTTGATCAAAATATATACCAACGTTCACATTCAATTAACCAAAATGTAACTCTCAAATCTATGGTGGGGACTAGGATGTTGGGAATTATGAATTGAAAAAGTGGAGAGTAAAAATTATTGCACAGACAAAAATGTGTTGAGCACTCTATTATCTCAATATGATAGTACACATATAAATAGATGAAGCTTTGTCTCAAGATATACGAACTATATTGATCACACAATCGTCCAATTGAGGAAATATTTCAACCATGCACTAATCTAGAAGCTAACTAGTTGGAGAATATCTCTCAAACCAACAAACCACCTCTTAAATACTAGGATTAGACTCTTCTCATAAAGATTAACTCTACCTAATAATGACCAATGATCTCAATAATCCACAAACATGATCACACCTAGGACAAGTAGGAGCTACATATTCAAATGCTCCCCCTTACTGATACCTTGTCTAAATCTCCATCAATACAGATCTTCATTAATATGTTCTCTTCTATAGTACACGATACACTATGAACTAAAGCACCTCCTAATCAACAAAGATGATGTTTGATTCAGCCTGGCATTTACACATTATACATATATCATGCAAACATTACCAAAATGTCGGTGTTCATATAAAGCAACAACCATCCACTATAATGCATGGGTAACCAAACATTGTATCCATCAATCTAGTAGGACGTCCCTTTGTGTACACATTTCATTCAACCATCATTTAATCACTTATTTTCATGCATGTACCTTCTTGTTTTATTTGAAACCAAAACAATCTTTTAAAACAAACCTAATTATTTTACGGTGACATCTATCATGAGGTAGTACTTGATAACAAAGGCTCTAATGCCAAATTAGAAAAGTGGAGAGTAAACATTATTGCACGCATGAAATTGTGTCAAGCACTCTATTATCTCAATGTACTAGTACACATATAAATACATTAAGCTTTGTCTCAAGATAAAAAAAACTACGTTGATCACACAATTATCCAATTGAGTGAATATCTCAACCACAAACTAATACATGAAGCTAATTAGTTTGAGAACATCTGTCAAACCAACTAGATCTAACCACCTTCTAAATACTAAAACTTGACTCTTCTTATAGACAAGTAGGAGTTACATATTCCAATATTATGTCCCATATGGTGACTTGGAACATTAGGCTAAAGTGCAATATATACATAGTTATAGTGTCACAAATTTGTGTTGTTGTAGTCCTCATAACCTTGAACCCATATTCTTCCTATAGCATGTCATGTATTGGCATTATAATTATGTCAATGTTGCATTGCGGGGTGTCAATTTGGCATCACTAGAATTTTTGAAAAAATATATGTTTCTTTGCATCACATTGGCATCGTGGTGTTCATCAATCTCGCATCAAGTGCATTAAATGTGCATAATTCTTATAAATGCCATGTTGAAAGTGCATCATAAGCATCAAGGTAGCATTGTTAAGTTAATGTTTCTATATCATGAATGTTTCAACTTGTTCGAAGAAAAAAAATTGGTGCTAGGAAAAACAATGATGCAATAAACCTTACAAATGACCTAAACTCTTTCCACATATTAAAGTATTTTACAAGTTTCACATTTTAGTTTGGCCAACCTGCAAATGAAATTCACAGAGTGGATAAAAAATTGTTGGACTAATAACAAGAAAAGCACGACAAAGGGGACGTGTTTCCAAAGAATATTGCAAGTAAACAAATAGCTTAGGCACCATGGAAAACATTGCAATAAAATCTACATGTCTTATAATTTCCATGTGTTTTATTTTATTGAAATGCAATACAACACACGTATCATGGGAATCCTCAATGTTGCAGACAAGCATACCATGCAGAAAGCCATCTTTTTACAAGGAAACAAGCAACAAGTGAATATCAAGACAAACCCCAACAAAGAATGTTGAACAAATCCATCAATACCATTAGAGGTTTAATATGTTTCACAATAGAAATGTTTGCCATAAATTAAAAAGACAACAACAAAAAGATCACAAATATATGTAATAATAGACCTCTAAAACTAGTTGTTCTTTGAACATTTTATAAAATATATATCTTGAGTTGGGGTGAAATGTAATACAATTACAAAATACATGGGAACTTCTTGCTACAAATAAGCATTTCATGTTAAATTCTACATTTTTAGAAGATCATAAGCAACATTAACAAAATTGGCAAGAACTGTGTGGATTCCAAACACCTTGCTATAAAGATGGGTGAAAACAACACAATGAAAGTGATAAAGGAACAATAACAACATACAACACAAGACGTAGAAAAAAAGCACATCCAAAAAATAAGATGCAAAAAAATACAAGTGAGTGGAAGAATACAAACATCATAGAAAGGTACAGTCATCATGGAACGCAAATGTGGGGTGGTCAGTTTGCCTCTTGTTGGTTTATTTGGTAGTTCATTGTTGGGAGGTTGGGTGATGGCTTTGTTGGAGCAAAAGGACTTGCTAGAAAGTTTGGTGTATCACATACCAATCCAATGAACACATTGATATTAAAAAATAGGAAGCCAAGGGGAAGCAATTTGGTATCCTAAAATTATAATGCCACAAATAGACATCCTCGATTGAAGTAGGTAAGGTCGGAACAAAATAAAATATAATCATTTGTTTACAAGCTATCTTTTGGTAAGAGAAAATTAATACATGAGCTTTTTGAAGGAGAATGGAGGGCAAGGAAAACCATTAAACAATGAGAACACAGTATCAATGAATCATATGCACAACAATGTGCATCAAACATTTCACCCAGGGAATTATAATAGTGTCAACTATGTTAAGAACTCCATCAAACCCAACAACATCAAGCACTATGGTCTATTCTTTCAAGGGTTCAAGTTGAAATTCAAATACTTTTTCTCATCCAATTTTGATAAGGAAAATAATCAATAGATCTTACAAATACCAAAATGAAGAAGAATGTGGATGGCTTACAAAGAGAAAGAAAATTATTCCTTAGATAGGAAGACAAGGCTTGGCTTCCTAATTCATTTTGTATCATATTCGTAGGGGAGGGGGTGGAAGGACAAACTCCCCTTGGAACATGGATTTTTTTCCCTTGCAACTATGGTGCATAGCCACTAAAAGCATGAAAGGCATTAATTTTGTCAAGTGGAAGATAAGGGAAAGTAATGTGCCATCCTATGAATAAAATGACATGAATAAACAACCTCGATTAAACTAGACAACTTCAAAAGAAATGAACCTGAAAACATCTATTTGCAAAATGCATGTTGAATTGCATAAAAAAATGCAAGACTAAAACAAAACCACCTTTATGATATCTGTATCAATAGTGTTGTGGTACCAACAACTAATTAGAATAGTCACAACAATATTTCTTGCACAAGCTACAACTACCAAACATTAAAAAGTGCATTAGCAAAAATAGTAGAAGTACAAAACCTTTGTCTCCAAATCTGTAAAACTTTTTGGACCACATATGCAATGGCCATTTATTTCAAGAATAAATAGTTATCACAAGGCTCTTACTTATGGGCTTTCATTATGTTGCACCTAGGTTGTCTGATGTGTTTTTCCCTTCCAAGTCTCTCCCGGTGATCTAGGAGAATCCCTAATGGCCAAAAAATTGAAATCTTTAAAACTCAACAAAACTAAGACCAATTCGAAGATATCATCGCAAGGAATCCAATGGCGCAAACGACGCCTCAATTCGAGTTTGTATGTGAAAGTTATGCCTAGTCAAATTTCCAGTCAAATCTTGGCAAAAAGACAGGATTTAGCTAACACCAGATAAACTTGGAGCATTGCCAATTTGGCAGTCTATCTAAAACAACAGTTAAATTTGGTGGAGATTGGACAAATTTGGTAGAAGGATTAGTTGGGGTAAAGTTAGTAGAACCACCAAATATAACAATAGTTCCACTAAAATTTGAGACAATTATGTGGCCCAATATAATGGGGCCACATGGAACCCAACTGATGGCCAAAATTGGCCCCACCCAGTTGGGGATCAAAATTACGGTTTGATTGTTAAGCCAACCTTGGCGAACAGATTCAACGATTGGTTAAATATATGGCAAGTCAACATTTTATATGGTGGTTCATTTGGTTTAAAACCAAATGGAAGTGAACGATTGAAACAATATTTTATATTAATAAATGTAACAACGACAATATATAATATATATTAGTTTATGAAAAAAAGGTTGAACTGTTATGAAACCAGCTCAAGAAAAGATAGAAAAGATAAATCAACGCCTTAGAATTCAGCCTCTTCGAGGGGGTAACCTCCTTTACATTACATAAATGAACAATTCTTGGATGATACAAATGGCAAAACCTCCTTTCTATATATAGGAGTCTAAGGAGTCACAATATAATCCAGCCGACCTAACAATAATAATAAAAAGCCACAAAAATAACAATAGAGGGATTCTATGGGGCACAGAAATAACAACATGGGGGTAATAGGGGCACAACAATATAAATAAGGGGTATAACTACAATAGTAACGGGGTAATCACTAGTATTATAGGGACCCAACATGCCCCTCTCCTTCAAAAAAGTGTTGTCCTCAACGCTTGAGTAGTTCTGGATACTTCTGCATAAAATTCTCATCCTCCCATGTGGAATCTTCAATAGATAAGTTCTTCCACTTGATAAGATACTCTGAAATTGATCGATTTCGTAGCTGTCGAATTCTTGTTTCTGTGACTGCTTCCGGTTCCAATATAATTTTTCCTTCCTCGTCAAGTTCTGGCAATATTGTTTGAACTGGGAGCTTGTCGCCTATAACCTTCTTTAAACATGAAACATGGAAAACTGGGTGCAATCGAGAAGCTGCAGGAAGCTCCAATTTGTATTCCATAGTACCAATCTTTTGCAACACCTTGTACGGACCATAATACTTTGGTGATAATTTATTATCCTTCTTAGCTTGCTTTAGGGACATTTGCTTATATGGTTGTAGCTGTAGGAATACCCAATCACCTACATCAAAACTTATTTCACTGTGGTGTTGATCTGCCTGTTGTTTCATTCTATTTTGTGCCAACACGAGGTTATCCTTTAAGAGTTGGAGGACTTGTTGTTGATGTTCGATGTGATGTTCCACTGCCTGAACCTTAGAATTTTCTCTTAAATATGATGTGATGGATGGTGGTTGATGTAACCCATAAAGTGCCATAAATGGGGTCATTTTTATTGCTGTATGGAAGGAAGTGTTATACCACCATTCAGCCAGAGGCAACCATTTGACCCATTGTGTCTGTTTATCAGATACAAAGCAACGAAGATATCCTTCCAAACATTTGTTTACTATCTCAGTTTGCCCATCAGATTGAGGATGATAAGATGAGCTATGAGCTAACTGAGTACCAAGACAAGAAAATAATTCTGTCCAAAAATTTCCAGTGAAAATGGGATCTCTGTCACTTACAATAATCTTTGGGTTTCCATGTAGCTTTTGAATTGTTTCCATAAATGCAGTAGAAACTGTACTAGCTTTAAATGGATGTGATAATGCACAAAAGTGTGCATACTTGGTAAGTCTGTCAACTACCACCATGATGACACTCTTTCCCTCAGACTTGGGTAAACCTGTGATAAAATCCATTGATACCTCCTCCCAACGTTGGCGGAATGGATAAAGGTTGTAATAGACCCGGTGTCTTAATTGTTTCAACTTTATTTTGTTGGCAAACCAAACATTCCGCCACAAACTTTTGAATATTTGATTTAAGGCCATCCCAAAAAAATTCCTTCTTAACCCTGTGGTAAGTTTTTAAAAATACTGAGTGCCCTCCTAAGGGAGAAGTGTGCAATTCCATAAGAATCTTTTGTTTTAGCTGGGAATTCTTACAGAGGTATAAGCGATCTTTGTACCATAATGAATCATTTTGCCAGCTAAATGTATCAGACATACTGGAATCTTGTTGTAGCTTTCGAATAAGTGCCCACACTTCTTCGTCATTCTTCCATTCCTTCCTTGCTTCGTTTATCCAATCTGGTTGGATAATAGAAATGGCGCACAACAATGCTTCCACATCCTCATCCTTTCTTGAGAGTGCATCTGCCACCACATTTTGCTTCCCTTTTTTGTAGATGATTTCAAAGTCATAACCCAACATCTTTGTGACCCACTTTTGTTGCTCTTCAGAGGATAATCTTTGTTCTAAAAAGTATTTAAGGCTATCATGATCCGTTTTTACCTTGAAGTGTCTTCCCATTAGGTAGGGTCGCCATTTCTTAAGTGCATGGAGTATTGCCAACATTTCCTTCTCATAAATAGCTTTGCTTTAAAACTTTCCCTTGATTGGACGACTTTCAAAAGCAATGGGTCTTTCATCTTGCATTAGAACAGCACCAATTCCATTTCCTGAAGCATCACATTCCACAATAAAGGTTTTTGTGAAGTCCGGTGTAGCTAAGACCGGTGCTTGGCACATTGCCTCTTTAAGATGTTCAAAGGCCTTTGTTGCTTCCGGAGTCCATGAAAATGC
This sequence comes from Pinus tabuliformis, assembly GCA_031772625.1. Lineage (NCBI taxonomy): Eukaryota > Viridiplantae > Streptophyta > Pinopsida > Pinales > Pinaceae > Pinus > Pinus tabuliformis. Next base: position 1,128,434,236 of record CM062811.1, on the reverse strand, counting down.
ATCTTTCTTCAATAATGTTGTTAGAGGTGCTGCTATTCTCCCATAATTCTTAACAAACTTGCGATAATACCCTGTCAACCCAAGAAATCCTCGCAGATGCTTTATGGATGTGGGGATTTTCCATTCCTTAATGGCTTTAATTTTGCTAGGGTCTACCTTAACTCCTTCATGAGATACAATATGACCCAAATATTCCACCTCCTGGACTCCAAAGAAACATTTGGATCTTTTGGCATATAATTGTTTCTCCTCCAATAGTTGTAGCACCCTGTCAACATGTTCAACATGATCCTTCCAAGACTTGCTGTAGATTAGTATATCATCAAAAAATACTAACACAAATTTTCTAAGGAATGGTTTGAAAATTGAATTCATCAAACCTTGAAATGTTGAAGGTGCATTGGTAAGGCCAAAAGGCATGACCAAAAATTCATAATGACCCTCATGAGTTCTAAATGCCGTTTTCGAAATGTCTTCAATCTTCATTCTGATTTGATGATATCCCGAACGAAGATCCAACTTGGTGAAGTAAATTGATCCATGCAATTCATCCAGTAATTCATCAATGACAGGAATGGGGAACTTATCTTTAATAGTGAGCTTGTTGAGCTCCCTATAATCCGGACACATGCGCCATGATCCATCCTTCTTGTGCACCAATACTACTGGAGCAGAGAAAGAACTTTGACTTGGTTGAATTATACCAGCCTCTAGCATTTCTGCAACCATACGTTCAATTTCACTTTTTTGGACATAGGGATATCTGTACGGCCTGATGTTTGGAGGAACACTTCCTGGAATCAGATGAATAGCATGATCATGATCACGCATAGGTGGGAGACCTTTGGGAGTCTCAAATACCTTGGAATGATTGTCCAGGACTTTTTGGAGATCTGGAGAAATAGATGATTCCGATGTGGAAACATCTAGCGAACATAATTGTGCAATTACACCTCTTTGCTCCTTTTTTAGAAGCTTTGTCATACCATTAGAGCTGATTATCTTTCCTGGTTTCCCTGCAATACCCCTTAATTCAACTTCCTTTCCTTCCGTAGAAAATTTGATGAAAAGTTCTTGAAAATTAAAAGCTATTGTACCCAAGGATTGTAGCCATTGGACTCCTAGTACAACATCAACACCTCCCATTGGAATGGAAAGCATTGGGCTAGTCAATACATATTCTCCCATGGATAGCTTGATATTATGGCACTTTCCAGAGCAATTTATTGTTCCTCCATTTGCAATCATCACTTGACACTCTGGTGCTGGATATAGGAAGCAATTCAATTCTTTTGCTACCCTACAATGAATAAAATTGTGGGTGCTTCCTGAATCAATCAACACTATTACCTTTTTCTTCTTGATTTGTCCTTCTATCTTGATGGTTTGAGGAGTGGTAATTCCGCCAATGCATTACAAGATATGGTCGGATTTATTTGTTCTTCATCTAGGCTTTGTTCCTGGATATATCTCTTCTTTTGACCTTTCTTGCTCCTTTTCTTCTTCCTCTTCACAATCTATGTAGAATAATTTCTTCTCAGCACACTTATGACCTTTAGTGTATTTGCTATCACAACTGTAACAAAGCCCTTTTGCTCTTTTTTCTTCCAATTGTTGTGGTGTCAACCTTATAGGTTGTGGAAGACTAGGGCAACAACACTTCCGTCTTTATAGTTGTGAGTGGTATGCTTCCTAGTTGCCATAATTTTGCTTTCCATTTTTCTTGCTAACCTGAATGCCTTCTCTAATGAATCAGGTTCCCAAAGGCGAACATCATGTTGGATATTATCCTTTAAAGACCCTATGAACACATCAATCCTATGCTCCTCTGGAATATCTTTTACCCTTATGTTCAATTTTTGGAACTCCTCAATGTGCTCCATTACTGAACCCTTTTGTTTGAGACTTATCAATTGGCTAAAAAAAGTGTTGCTTTTTGTATCTTCATAATGTGCTATCAATTCTTCCGTAAAAATTGCCCAAGTGATAAATTTTTTACGAGAGCAAAGCCATTGATACCATACAAACTGATTTGGTTCCAAATATACAGTTGCCATACGTACCTTTTGTGTGTTTTGCACATTATTGAGATCGAAGAATTGCTCCATCTGTAATATCCATGTGGCGGGATCCTTGCCATCAAACTTCCTCATATCGATTTTTGGAATATGGTGGGTCTTCGATCCAACATTAGAGTCTATGGAATCATGATTAACATTTCTTTTGTTCTCATCATGAGTTTCCTTTACTACCTTTTCACCATTAGTAAGTATTTCTTGTAGAAAATTTGTCAAATCTGTCTTCAAAACTGCCATGTCTGTCTTCAAATCTGTCTTCAAATTTGCCATGTCTCTCTTCAAATCTGTCTTCAAATCGTCCATCTTAGCTTCCACGTCATTTATCTTAGATTCCACGCCATTTATCTTAGCTTCTGTTAGCTTTTGTGAGCGTGACATTTGTTGCACTTGTTCTTGTAATTTTGATATATCATGTTGCATTTCTTCCTCTTCTTCATGAGTCATGCTAGAGCTTTCAGGTTCCTTACTAGGTGTTTGCATTTTCTTTCCTCATCAGTTACCGATAATAATTCTTTACTATTCCTTTTGAATTCCGTTAAACCAAGCTTACACAAAAATTTAAAAAAAACTACACACCTTTTTTTCACTTTATAGAAGCCTGATATTGAATCTGATGTATCTCTGTAATTTCAGATCATCCTAGTTCTGAAATTGTGACCTGTAGTAGCCTTCTGCGTCCTCTTCCCAATGCCACAAGTCTGACCCAAATTGGATTCTCCAAGGAAGAGTTATGTGAAATCTCCCACAGTGACTTTCTTTTAGACTAGTTCAGTAGAGCGAACTTGTACGACGTGCCACGAGTCACTGTTTCAACCTTTGGATCTGAAACACACATACAAGAAACTACAATCCGTCCTCTTTCTGTACCTTCTTACGAAATTTCAATCCGATCCTCAGAGAGAAAGTTATGACGATTTTCCCAGGTCACCTGTTTTGAATGTAATTCAGGAGTCTGCAAAAAGACCAACTTCCTTAGATCATATCTTCGCAAATATCGCGCGAAAAGCTCTGAAATTCGGACCCAAGGTTCAACGCGATTTCTTCTCAAATGGATTTTTTTTGTGACTTCTGAAACGTCACAAAAAAAAGTTATAGCGAAAATGCCACGATGACCTGTTTGGAGCAGCGAAGCCCTAGAATCCAAAGCTCTGATACCAAATGTTATGAAACCAGCTCAAGAAAAGATAGAAAAGATAGATCAATGCCTTAGAATTCAGCCTCTTCGATGGGGCAACCTCCTTTACATTACATAAATGAACAATTATTGGATGATACAAATGACAAAACCTCCTTTCTATATATAGGAGTCTAAGGAGTCACAATATAATCCAGCCGACCTAACAATAATAATATAAAGCCACAAAAATAACAATAGAGGGATTCTATGGGGCACAGAAATAACAACATGGGGGTAATAGGGGCACAACAATATAAATAAGGGGTATAATTACAATAGTAATGGGGTAATCACTAGTATTATAGGGACCCAACATGAACCCACAACCTCACTGCATAATCGACGACTTAACCTTTGTTTGTCATCCAAACCACTAGCACGATAGAATTTGATATGTTCATTGGTGCCCACACTTATAAATTTGCCTCTTTTTCTTTCGACCGGGGAGGCAGTGGACGACGAAACAACACAGAGGGAACCGACGGGGCCGAGCAAATCCGACTATGCAGTAGAACCCTTACGTATGAATAGTGCAGCAGAATCTCGCGCGAATGCATAGATCAAGGAGGAATATTCTATGGGACTATTCTCTGAATATTCCCACAGAATCTGTTGTGGAATCTAAAATATTCTTTGAGGGGTCGAATTTGATAATGACATAATATAGTCAAGTTTATACTCAAATTACTAAGAATTTCACAAGGATTTCACTTGCGTAGCCTATTTTTCGATCCGAGCAGCCCATTTTCAGGTCTCTCCCAAAATTAGAGGTATAATGGTGTATTTTTCCATGTGCTCATTTTCATTTTTGTCGAGATGAATGAAGAGGCCTCCCCAATATTGAAGCAAGGCCCAAAGATGTAGTCCACATTGGACGAACTCCATTATCAAACATTGTGTGCATTTTCTTTATGGTATCATTTTATGTTGTTTCTTCTTTAAGTGTTTGCATATATGGTTTTTACACGCTCTTTCATGCAATTATGAAAACATCATTGAAGAAAAGATCTCAGGTCATGTTGGTATTAGAGCGGTCTTCTTGTGGATGTGAATTGTGAGTGTGGATGATAACCAGGGCCAAAATCAAACAAGGTGAAGGAAAACTCAAGTCTTTTGACCCAGAGATTGGATGTGCAACACGAATAAGGAAAATGGAGAATGACAATGGTCGCACTGAGAATGAAAAATCTTTCCATAAAGTTTTCTACATGATGGCAAACATGGTAGATAAATTGTTTGCAGATTATGAGAAGAGAGTAGGAAAGAAGGAAAAGAAGAAGAAAGAGAAAGGAGAGGACAATGTTTTGGTAAATCAGGGAAATGGAGGAGAGCTTCCTAAGCCTCCATCTACATCTTCAAGTGAAAGTTCTACTTCTTCATCTTCTTTTCATCATTCAAATATACAGCATAGAAATGCTTCTATTTTGTTTTTTTTTGTTTTGTTTTTGTTTTTGTTTGTTTTATTTTGTTTTGTTTTGTTTGTTTGTTTGTTTTTTTTGTTTGTTTTTTTTTTTAAAGTTGGATGTAAAATTTGCTTTGTCTATGTTTAATGGAGAATCTAATTTAGGAAAGCTAAACAATTGGATCATACATATTGAAGTATATTTTTGAATACAATAGATCAAAGACGATGAGGCAAAGATCCAGTTGGCATCTCTTCGACTGGGAGGCGAAACTCTTGTATGGTGGGAGAAAAAACTTTAGAAAGGTAATAAACACAATGGTAAACTCCTTTCTTGGTCTAAGTTTGTTTCTACATTAAGAAGGAAATTTTATCCATTGGGATACCAACAAAATGCCATGATGGGATGGCAATATCTAAGACAAGGCAAAGGAAAAAACGTTCAAAGTTTTACAAAGGAATTTAGGAAGCCAACGTTGGCATTAGGTACTCCTTTAGTTTCACTTGATACTTTGATGAAATATATCAACGCTTTACATAATTATCTTCGACATTCATTATTGTTGTTTGTTCCCACTACTCTTGAAGAAGCTAGTGTGAAAGTTATTCACATTGAAAGCAGGGGGAACAATGAACAAGGCAACCATGCAAAGAAAACAATGACAACAAAGAAAAAGGAAAAAAAATCCGTCTTGCAATCATTGCAATAAAGAAGGGCATGATGAGGAGCATTGTTGTAAACTGCATCCAGAGTTGAAGCCTACGAAGTATAACGACAAAGGGAAGCATAAAATTGTTGCTACAATGCAACATGACCTAGTAGGTTCTAATTTAGGCATTGAGATGAAGATCACAACTATTAGGATTGCAGGTGATGAAGCAATTGTCCTGGGTTCCGATTCAGGATATGAGACAAATATCAAAACTGTTAGGATTGTAGGTGTTGTACCAATGATGGGAAGAACATCAAAGAATGCATGGCTCCAAGCACTTGAGGAGATCAACTAGAGCATTCAAGCAGAGAATGATGAATTGAGAAGATTGCTACAAGAAGCAGAAGAGCATAAGCATGGATTGTAGCTTTAATAATAAGCCATGGAAGAGGCCTTGGAAAAGTTGAAGTGCAGTGAAGGCTTAACACCTGTTTTAGAATTGGCAATTGAGGTAAATAGTGTCAATTATTCTTAAGTTTCATGTTCTCATTATGATGATGATTTCATTGCATATGAAAGACATGCCAAACCCACGGAGACAAGGGAGTCTTCAAGTGACAAGTCTGAGTTAGTGCATGATGCTGAGAGCACATCACAACCTTCCAATGATAGTAAGCATTTCAAAGGAAGATCTAAGTCAAGTTTGCCTCGCCAGAGCCGCATCAAAGACAATCGTTTAAGGAAGGTCATGTTGCCCAGGAAGGAGACACAAAAAAAGGTCAAGAAAGTTTGGAGGAAGAAAAACCATTGTAGCCATTGCAACAAGGGTGGACATCAAAAATCCACATGTTGGAAGCTCCATCCAAAGTTATGCCCAAAGAAGGACCAAGAGCATATGAAAGCACATGTAAAGGAACCGACAGATGAAGTAGTTCAACAAGGAAACCAATTATAGGAAGAAAGCTCATTAGCCTGGTTAGGTAAGAGATGGGTAGAATTTTTAAGTAGTTGAGTATGGCCACCATTATAAATCACATGTTGCTTTTCAAAGACCCCATAGATGGGCAAAAACTTGTAAAATTGATGAAGTGTATAACATCACTTATGAATGCAACATAGTTATATTTTGGCCTTTAGTTGGATAGCAAAGGGTATGGGTTCTATTGTAAAACTTGACCATGAGTGTTATGTAAACTCTTGGAAAATAAACTCTTATTTAGAATCTTACAAGTTGGACATGTATTGGCAGCTACAAATTTTCATATGGATACAGGTGTCGCCTTCATCATTCTTGGTTCCGAAGTACAAAGGTGAAGGAAAGGAAAGGTGTCCTATCAAAGACATTTGTTATGTAGATCAATATTGCAGTATTGTTTATACTTTTGGAGGACCAAATGTCCTTCAGTGGGGAGGAATGATCCAAGAGGATACCTAATGGCTCAAAAATCAAATTCTTCAAAACTTATCCAAACCAAGACCAAGTCAAAGAGCTCATTGTAAGGAATACAATGGTGCAAATGACGCCTCAATCCGAGTTTGTATGTGAAAGTTACACCCAATCAAAGTTTCAAACAAACCTTGGCAAAAAGATAGGGTTTAACTAATGTGAGATAAATTTGGAGCATCATCAATTTGGAAATTCGGCCAAAAAAATGGTTAAACTTGGCAAATCCTAAACAAATTTGGCAGAAGAATTAATTGGGGTTCAAGTTAGTGGCACCACAAATATGGCGACAATTCTACTAAACTTGGAGATAACTATGTGGCCCAATATAATGGGGCCACACATTCCAATCAGATGGTGCCACATGGCACCTAACGGATGGCCAAAATTGACCTCAATTGACCCAATTAGCGATCAAATTTATGGTTTGATTGTTCGACCAACCTTGGCGAATGGATTCAACAGTTGGTTAAATATATCACAGTTCAACGTTTTATATGGTGATTCCTTTGGTTTAAAACCAAATAGTGGCAAATGATTGAAATAATTGTTTATATTAACAAATGTAACAACGACAATATATAATGGTTAATCAACAAGTGACGTCTCTCTCTCTCTCTCTCTCTCTCTATATATATATATATATATATAGTTTGTTTTATAAAAAAGGGTTGGCTGGGGGTTGGAACCTGCAACCTCACCACATAATTGACGACTTAACCTTTGTATGCTAGCCAAACTGCGAACCAGACAGACTTTGATATGTATGTCGGTGCCCACACTTATAAACTCTCCTATTTTTCGTTTGATAAGGGAGGTAGCGAAGGATGAAACAACGCGGAGGGAGACGATAGGGCCGAGTGAAACCCCAACTATGCGATGGAACCCTAACACACAAATAGTGCAACAAAACCTTGCACGTGCATGTAAATCAAGGAGGAATATTCTAGGGGAATATTCCCATAGAATCTATTGTGAAATCTAAAAGATTCTCTAAGTGGCCAAATTTGACAGTGACAAAATATAGTCAAATTTATACTCAAGTTACTCAAACTTTCGCAAGAATTTCACTAGTGCAGTCTATTTTTATATCCGAGCAACCCATTTTCAGGTCACTCCCAAAATTGGAGGTATGATGTATTTTTCCATGTAATCATTTTCATTTTTGTTGAGATGAATGAAGAGGCCTCCCCGCTATTGAAGCAGGGCCCGAAGACGTTGTCCACATTGGACGAAGTCCGTTATCAAACATTGTGTGCATTGTATTTATAGTCTCCTTTTATGTTGCTTCTTCTTTAAGTGTTTACATATATGGTTTATACATGCTCTTTCATGCAATTGTGAAAAAAACATTGAATAAAAGATCTGAGATCACTTGGAGGCAAAGAAGATAAGCATTGGAGCCAAACCCTACTTAATCAAGTGTCGACCACATGAGAAAGATTGGAAGCGTGGAAAGGCCCACATAATAATGGTTTTTCTCATACGTATCCAAGCACCCCACCCTCCAACTTGCAGGCAAGGGTAAGATAATATTTAGGTTTCAAGGTCTTTCAACAATAAGGCTAGAAGCCATTGCAATAATATATACTCAATATGAGCTCAACATGTCACTCATGGGAATTGAACTTGGGTGGGGAGAATAACATTTTCCTCCTAACCACCCGATATAAACCTAATTGACAAACCACGTATTAATGGTACTTTTATATACCTCACATTTCTTCAAAAGTATTAGAAGGACAAATATTCTAATATAATATTATAAAAAATGTCATACACATACTTCTCCATGTGCACTAGAAGGGAAAACCTTATAATTTGTCGTTATCCCCCTCATCCTTGTAGGAGTAAGGTCCCTCATCTCCCCCTACTAAGGAATGTAAAAGAGCAAATATCTACAAGAAAACATATATCTAATATGATATGTCTACTCACAAACGCATCAGACATTGGACAAGGACATTGTATGCTAGAAACCATCACAAAAATTTGACATTTAGCACGAGCACAACAATGGAGATGATAATAATATACATCCATGCATGGACATGACATTGAGCTATTCAACCTTGAAACTAGTATGTAACAACTATAAGGAACAACTAGTTGCAAATGAATAAGGGAAAGGTGATTACAACATGCTACCCTTTGGAAAAATAAGGAGTATTTCACTTTTTCTCTCATAGAGAGTGGCAAAAGATCAAAGGAGTATAGGAGAAATTTTAGGTTGATGGAGATTTTTCAAATACATGTCTCATAATGAGATTCTTTTATAACATGCTTCACACATGTTTAGGGACATGATTGAATGCCTTGCATTACCATTGTTTAATCTCCAATCGAGAACCTTGTTCCCAAGCTAAAGCCTAGGTATGGGTACATATTGGTGATTGAAAGGAGTAAGGAAAGAACCCTATTGTAGAAACACTCTACTTGTGGGGATATCTAGGGCATGACAAGTGGTAAGATTTGGGTCAAATGCATCATAAGGATGAGAACACCCTACTTGGTTTGGGTTATGGAGCATGATTCAAGGCAATATAAAGTCCAAAAGAGTAAATTACCTAACCTAGTGGAGTCATAGGACAATATAGTCAACAAAAGAGAAGTTAAAGGAGGAATTCCCTAGCTTGTATGAGATCACATGATAGTGGAAGCATTCATCTAGTCAAAGGAGCTTAGTTTGTCATAAGCAACCAACTTCAAGGGAGCAATTTGGTTACTCGATCATGAGTCTACCCATGTATATGATGGAAATTATGGGAAACAAACCATTAAAAGAACATTAAAGTGACTTAATGGGGAATTACACATTGTTCAAGGCATTCTCCACTTATTTGGAGATATGTTTCACCTTTGAGACATGTGAGGCAAAGACACATGGTTTAAGGCATGTTCTACATATTTGTAGGACAATCATTTTCTTGAATAAATGCTTGATCCAATTGGATCATTATATTATTTTTCATCTATCTTGATGCTTTCAAAGTGGAAAAAATTGGAGGAATCGACTTGTTGGCAAGTCTTAGTTTGGAAAATTGGGGTTTGAAACATTCCTAAGTTAATTTTCGACATCAAATGGCATTTTGGGGGTGTCAAAAACATTATCAATTTTTGTCAAACCCTCTAACATTAATCTACACTAAGAGACCTTTCTGACAATGCAAATATCATGTCAATCAGAACTCGCGTGCAAAATTTATGTCTTTTGCAAGTTGACCTATTGTGTTAACTACCATGGTACAAGAGGATTCCATATTAGCCTTTGTTACTCATGCATATGGGGTTAACCACATGTGGACTTTCAAGGAGATTCTAGAAGGTCCAAAATTGTAACACTAATCAAGGGTTGAGGAAGTCAAAACCTTACCCCGATATTGCTATCAGGATATGTTAAATATCAAGCTACTAAGAGGTGTAGGGGTTCCATTCTATGTCATTGTTTTTGCTTCATACTTTAGTAGAGCATATAGGAGTGGGAAGTTAGAGAATATAACATAGGGGGATAAGATTCTATAACAACCTTATTATCCACAAGTCTAAAGTAACTCCAAAGAGAGTACATCTTTCTTTGCATTTGCATATTTCCTTATCAGGGAAAAGAGAGTAGAGTGACCTCATCTTTTCTCCTATACAGGTTTCCTAGGGTAAATCTTGTGTTTATTTGTGGACGGTGTGTGAGTAATTTTTCTATTCTTTGTTTTTTGCATTTCAACTATTTCATATATTTAAGCATAAAATCAATAATTAAATAATTTGAGATCTAAAAGAAATTAACCTTCAGAGTAAAAATTTCAATGTTCTATTAGATCTAATCTAATGAACTATTCTAGTGAATATCCATTATAGCTCACAAATCATATTGGTATCAAAACTATTTCATTTGGGGTATTTTGTAGGACGTTTCAGGTATCCAAAATTTGGTTTAAGAAGAAAGCCATAAAACCCTAGCCCTGGCTGACGAGTTTTTTCACAAGAACCCTTAAGGTCCAGCAGAAGAGATCTACAAGGTTAGAGGCACAAATTTTCGACATCAATCATAATATGGACCTCCTCATGGAATCTCTAACAATAAAGCTTAGACTATTTGGAGAAGTCGAATGTTCTAACTTGGAGATTCGATTAGAGGGGAAATTGGGAGATAATGAAGACCCAAAAAAGGAGTCCGGGAAAGAACCTAAGAAAGAGTAGGTGAGTTCTAGTATCGTAAACCCTTTGGTAAACCCTATTCAAAATGGAAGTGAAGTGGCCATATATACATTTCAAGGTGAGATTTATGCATTAAATATGAATCCTTGGTTGCATCAAATAGATGTTTATTTCAGTGTTGACCATATTTTTTTTCCGAGGAAAGAGAATTCGTAATTTCCATTAATTTCAGAAAATTACATGCTGTAGATGCTGAACGCATATGCTGTAGTGTGGATAAACCACTTACAAAACAATACTTCAAGAGAAGTAATGCAGAAAAGCCCTCAAAAACAGGGCAGCAAGAAAAGGGTATGTAAACCCCAACAGGAGGATACCCCTACCCATCTCAAGCAAAATAACAGAAAATAAAACAAAAAGCTCCTGTAGAATGAGCAGAAAGTTCGAAATGGCCGCCAAAGACAAGGAGAAGAGGCACGAAATGGAAGGGAGCAGCCAAGGTAGCCACTCCCCCCACCCCCTCAAAAACTCTCCTCCCGAAACCGAAGAAGCCAGAAGAAGAAAACCACCCATATCTCCAAAGAAGCCAGAAGAAACCAACCAGAAACAACCATTGAAGAAGCGGCACGAATCGGTGCAGGGCAGACTCCACACCTCCGATCCCTCAACGCTCCCAATAACTGTAGTGGTAAGCCAGCTAAAGGCCAAAAAAAGGATCCAAAGCCTCAGCAAGGGAACCCATCAGTCCCCAACCAGAGCAGAGGCGTTCGGATCCGGGGGCAGAGGCGGCTAGGGCAGCCACCTCGCCCCCCCGAAGAGAAAGAAACTCCCGCCCCCGCTCCGCGGCACAGCACCAACTAGAAGGGACCGTCAAAACAGAGAGACTGAAGTACCAAGACCGCTGAAGACCGGAAGAAATAAGGGCACGCTCCGCCGCCGCCCAAACACAAGGCCGGAACGCAGCCTTATCCGCCGAAAACCAGAAGTAAATGGGCACGCTCCGCCTCCGCCCAACTCAGTGCACAGAATAAGGCCGGAACTCTGCCAAAGATAAGCAGAGCAGGCCACCAACCCGGGTAACGTCCAACGAGGATGATTGATTCAGAGTCGCGCTGAGGAAAGGAGAAGAAGCACGTCGCAAGGGAATAGAAACCCCCGGAGGGAGGTGAGCCGAGTCCGAAATCGACCAGGACCGCAGACCGCCAAACCCCAGACGCAGCGAAACCCGGCCTCAAAACAAGACTTTGCCGCACGCCGAAGAATCAAAGCACCAAGCGATGGCGGTGGGTGGGCTCCCGGAAACACCAGAGGCAAGCCCCGCCGCCGCAGGCGAAAAACTCAGCAACCAGGGCCGAGTAGAAACCCTAGCGCGCCGCTCCTCGACAATATCTCTCAAGCCTTCCAATCTCAGAGCATGATTTCATCTTCAGTGTTCACCATATAGATGAAGAAAAAAAATATCATTTGCTAGACTGAAGATAGAGGGCCATGCTTTATCCTAGTGGGAAAGCCACTTGAAAACACTTAAGCTAGAGATTGATTTGCCAATAACTATGGAGGAGTGCCTTAAAACCCTAATTAAGTCTCAATACTACCCTAATGGTTACGTAAAGGATCAATGGATCTAGTGGCCCTACTTTAAGCGAAGGCAGGGGTAAAGTGTACATGAGTATACTGCCAAGTTTAGAAAGAAGCCATCGTGTTGGGTATCTCTCCCAAGAACCCAAATGTACTTCTCGAGTATATGGGGGTTCTACATAGTGACGTCAGGGTTACCCCCGCTTACACCACCAATATGCATATAAAAATGCATCCACACTTTTGTTCCAAGTATTTAACCCTCAAAGGAGTCAAATCTTCAACCATAAAAGGTTAAAGCCCTCTTTTCCAACTCCTTTATATCGGAACTCAATCACCTCGCTTAAAGCTCCTACAGGGACTATTTACCTCCTCATATCCTTCATTTGAACCTTCGTTAAAGCCTTCCCCAAATCTCTCTTATGGGGACTGTTAAAACCCTTCGTAACCTTTATACAACCCTTTCAGCCGCATATATATAACCTTTCCCTTTTATCATTGGTTATATATGGTTAATACATAAAACTTACCCATCGACGCTATTTTCCTTGTAAAACTGTTTACAAAGGAAAACATACACAAACACACCTTTTTCCGCCTTTATACAGCTTCTACACAATTCCCGAGGCTACGTTTATTGCAATCGGCCATCGCTCCTTCGCGAGTCATGCACACATATATGCCTCACCATTTCTCCGACTCCGATACACGACTATCGGAATAGTTAACATATGTTCTAGCCTTAAAAAGGCTCGGCACAATACTTTCACGAATACAAAGGAAAACCTTGCCCGAACCCTTTGTTCGGACTTCTAAAACAATTCACCCAGATCTATATATCCATCGGCCCCGCTCTTCGCTCTAACCCTTTTCGCAACTCCTATCTCTCAAACCTCCGATCGCCGATCAGTGCTTTATTGCTATCAGCGCATGGACATTCCAATAACCACTAACCTTAAATCCTCCGATTGCGAATTAGCTATCAGACCATGACCATCGATCTAGTTCGCAATTCGACGGTTGTGATTAACTCGTGCGATCGCATTTCGCTCAACCTCAAGGCCAGACCCCTTCCACTTCCATGTGTCGATCCGATATCCTTATGGACCCGATATGGATATAGGCCACTCTTTATAGGATTTCAAGTCCGGATTTCAAATCCGACTATGTTTTGCGCCGATTCTTAGTGTAAGTTGGGTTTTTCGCTTGCGGAACTTAAACTGTATAATAAACTTCGCCGATGCGATATTTCGCCTTGCTTCTCAGCGACATCATCTGAATCGTTGATCTTCCAGATCAAACGGCTACTATGCACTGATACTTTTCTCCTTCGCTCTTCCGCTTCACTTAAGTTTTATGCCATTTCTTCAGTTCTTCTGTAGTTTCGGCTTCTTTAAGGTTTCACCCTTTCTGTTGTTTTACTATGCAATTCCTCCTGAGCTTTGGCTTTGATCCCTCTAATGGATTCAACAATCCATTATGATCCTCTGAATCACTCTTTTCCTCTGTGTAATCCTTTAGAACTCTGCCTTCTGCTTCCATTGCTCAACTACCTCTGAGCTTTACTCTTCTGTGAAATCTCACTTCGCTATTTCATCCCAGAGCTTCCCTCTGTTTCCTCAATTGGATTCAAGGATACATTCATGATTCCTCTGAATCATTCTGTTCCTCTACGTCCTTCAGAATTCTGCCTGCAACCTGTTACAGAGCATACGAATTCACAAGTAATTCATTCATGAACTACCCCTCAACACACTGACACAGTCAGGAATAAACATCTATATTTATAAATATAAACAGTCAATTACATATCCGAGACTCTGTGTCTCGCACAGGCCTGTTCTTCAATATCGTGGCCTCCTTGTGCTCTGCTTGTAGGCTTACATTTATGCCAGAAAGTTCTGTTGAACTAATCCTGGTTCGACTCCTAAATCCTCTGAACTGACTCCTAAATCCTCTGTCCACTTCTACTTCAATTAATTCCTAAAATCTCTCTCTCGTCCCTCGAATCATGAAACTGTTTTAAGAGTCCTGATTGACTTCTAACTCTTGTCATTTATTCACCACTCATGTTATCATTTATTTGAGAGCATTTACAACTTCCTCTCAAAATCTAATTAATTTATATTTTATGCACTCAAAAGCCTAATATTACGTCAATTTATCACTTAGGAATCCAACTTCCTAAAATTACATGACCCCCTATGTCTACTTAATTACAATTATTTTCCTTGGGCTGAATTCTCATGCATTAGACTCCCAAAGTAGAAAGTATTCATGATCTCCTGATCATGTGTCTTCTGATATTTGTCTTCCTGGATCCCATACTTTGTTTTGTAATTGCCCAAATGACTTGTACCTTTGCTGTTGTTGTATGTCTGCTATCTTTTCCTCCATCTTCTTCTTCTTGTCAATGAGGTTCAAATTTTGATTGATCATTCTTCCAGCTGCTGTTAATCTCCTCCATATGGACTGTTTCATCATCAGCTGCCATAATTGTTCAATTTCTTTTTCCAACACATCTTTGGACTGGTCTATACTCTGCCCCTTACTTCTTTGTTTCAGGTTGTTTCTGCTGTCCACTAATTCTTTAAACTGCTGCTGGTTACTTTCACTTTGTAGCTACTGGTTTACTTCTTCTTCTTCTTTTGTTCTGCTTGCTCCAACTTTTGCTTTGCTTGCTACCTCCCTATCATCCTTACCCTCTTGCACTGAATCATGATTTTCCAGCATTCTCTCCAGCAATTTAGCATTTTTGTTCCATGGATTAAATACTTCCACAAAACCTTCTTCTTTCATCTTTATTTGGCTTCTCATCTGTGCCAAATTTCCTTCAGCATCTGCAACAAAACCTGCACTCACAAAACACTTGTTAAAATTAAAAACATAAGGCTTCTGTGCCTTATCTTCCTTTGGCAACAATTTAGTTTGCTGCTCTGTTTCTTTCTCCTCTGTCAACACATCAGTATGCTGTGTTGAATTCTCAAAAGAACTCATGAGATTGTCAACTAGTCTCTCTTCCACATCATTTGCTCTAATGATGTCTTCCTGCTCTTGTCCACTGTAGTGAACTCCTTCTTTTGCAGTGTCAATCCGTTGAACTTTCATATCCATCTCCTTTTTCTTATGATTGTCATTCATGATAATGTTTTTGTTTTCCTTTTTCAACAATCTCTCTTGAACATCTATTCTCTGTTTTTCCAACTCCCTTCTTTGAAAATCTAATTTTCTATATAACTCAATAATTTCAATTGGAGTAGAATTTGGAAATTTTACACAATTCTCCATACCTTCCTTTGTTACTGATAAATCATCAGATGTCCTTTTTTTCTTTGCTAAGTCTTTTGCATAGACTTCTTCCTTCTTAACATTTTTTAGTAGATGTCCTTCTCTTTTTCTGACTGTCTGAACATCTTCCACGACTATTTCTACTGTGCTTATCATCATGGTGAATTGATGATCCTTTACTATGTTTTCAACTAACATAGTCTCTTCTCCAAGTTTGCCTTTAATCTCTTGTTGTTTACCTCCTCTAAGAGTTATCCTTGTCTCACCATCTACATTAACATTCTTCTGCACAATTCCCGAGGCTACCTTTATCGCAATCGGTCATCGCTCCTTTTGCAGGTCATGCATACATATATGCCTCACCACTTCTCCGACTCCAATATGCGACTATCAGAATAGTTAACATATGTTCTAGCCTTAAAAAGGCTCGGCACAACACTTTCACAAATACAAAGGAAAACCCCGCCCAAACCCTTTGTTCGAACTTCAAAAACAATTCACCTGGATCTATATATCCGTCGGCCCCGCTCTTTTCTCCGACCCTTTCCGCAGCTCCGATCTCCAAAACCTCTGATCGTCGATAAACGCTTTATCGCTATCGGCGCATTGACATTCCAGTAACCGCTAACCTTAACTCCTCCGATTGCGAATTAGTGATTAAATCGCGACCATCGATCTGGTTCACGATCCGATAGTTGTGATTAACTCACACAATCACGTTTCGCTCAACCTCAAGGCCAGACCCCTTCCACTTCCATGCATCGATCCTATATCCTTACAGACCTAATATGGATATAGGCCACTCTTTATAGGATTTCAAGTCCGGATTTCAAATCCGACTATGTTTTGCGTCGATTCTTAGTGTAAGTTGGGTTTTTCGCTTGCGGAACTTAAACTGTATAATAAACTTCGCCGATGCGATATTTCGCCTTGCTCCTCAGTGACATCATCTGGACCGTTGATCTTCCAGATCAAATGGTTGCTATGCACTGATACTTTACTCCTTCGCTCTTCCGCTTCACTTAAGTTTTATGCCATTTCTTTAGTTCTTCTGTAGTTCCAGCTTCTTTAAGGTTTCACCCTTTCTGTTGTTTTACTGCGCAATTCCTCTTGGGCTTTGGCTTTGATCCCTCTAATGGATTCAATAATCCATTATGATCCTCTAAATCACTCTTTTCCTCTGTGCAGTCCTTTAGAACTCTACCTTCTACTTCCGCTTCTCAGCTACCTCTGAGCTTTACTCTTCTGCGAAATCTCACTTCGCTATTTCATCCCAGAGCTTCCCTCTGTTTCCTTAATTGGATTCAAGGATCCATTCATGATTCCTCTAAATCATACTGTTCCTCTACGTCCTTTAGAATTTTGCCTGCAACCTATTATAGAGCCTACGAATTCACAAGTAATTCATTCATGAAATACCCTTCAACACACTGACACAGTCAGGAGTAAACATCTATATATATAAATATAAACAATCGATTACATATTCGAGACTCTGTATCTTGCACAGGCCTGTTCTTCAATATCGTGGCCTCCTTTTGTTCTGCACGTAGGCTTACATTTATGCCAGAAAGCTCTGTTGAACTAATCCTGGTTCGAATCCCAAATCCTCTGAACTGACTCCTAAATCCTCTGTCCACTTCTACTTCAATTAATTACTAAAAGCTCTCTCTCGTCCGTCGAATCATGAAACTGTTTTAAGAGTCCTGATTGACTTCTAACTCTTGTCATTTATTCACCACTCATGTTCTCATTTATTTGAGAGCATTTACAACTTCCTCTCACTATCTAATTAATTTCTATTTTATGCACTCAAAAACCTAATATTACATCAATTTATCACTTAGGAATCCAACTTCCTAAAAATACATGACCCCCTATGTCTACTTAATTACAATGATTTTCCTTGGGCTGAATGCTCCTGCATCACATACTGTGGGTGTAAGCGGGGGTAACCTTGGTGTCATTTGGTATCAGAGCCGATTAAAGGAGCTTTGTGTGAACATTTCTTGAAAGAATTGAGAACAGAGTTATGTGTTAGGTGTTTATGCAGGCAAGAGGAAGGATCAGATTCTAATCTGACAGACAGTAAGCACACAGAGGTGATGTGTAGCAGAACTTGCAAATGCAAGAGACAGAGGAAATCTGTTTAGTCAATTTAGTGTTCCTAAATTGATGTCATTAATTGTCAACCCGGGGCTCGTAAGCTGATGAAGTGAAGGTGTACTATATGTACTTAAGCAACCTCTTAGAGTCTTTTTGTCGTTTGGGGGCGTTGTTTGTGGTCAATTTATCTTCCTAAGATGGAATGGAGTTTTTATAAACAGATGAGTGAGTGTGTGTTGTTGGTGGTTTCTAACTACCTGCTGAATTTGCAAAGGAGAAACTTTAAAGGAAATAAATAACTTGAAATGAACTGAAAGCAAAGAACCACTTTCTAATGGCACTAGACACCATTCATGCTGCTGCAAATAAAAGGTAAGAAAATCACTTTAAAAACCAATGATAATGTTTATCTCTTCCTAACTCTCTGCTTCTAACATATGGTACTATGTAAAACACGATTAGGAAGTAGTTAGAGATGAGTTTAAAAAGTGATCAAAAATGAGAAAAATCTACTTTAAAGACTAGTTATAATGTTCAACTCTTCCTAACTCTCTGCTTCCAACATATGGTACTATGTAAAGCACGATTAGAAAGTAGTTAAAGATTAGTCTAAAAAGTACTCAAAGCCAACTGTAATTTATTAGTATTCTGATCTCTAAAAGATGAACAATTTATGATAAAGAGACCATCAATATGTTAGCAGACAACTTTGAGAAACTAAACTAGAAATCAGCTATGAAAATAAAGTAAAGGCAGCAACTTTGAATCTGTCAACTGAAAATACCATCAGATATAAAGCAAATACACAAAGACAAAAACAATCCCGGGTTAAAAACCTGCAAAAGAACAATACTGGTCAGTTTAAAATAAAGGCTGGAAATGAAATGTCATGAAATCAAATGGTATGCTATTATACATGATAAAAGAAATAAAGATTGTTGAAAGCATGAAAATGAAACCAAACACTATGTACACGGGCTATCACAGATGGGGGCCCTCCATCCACGCAGCCAACTTGAAAGATCAGCTACTAAAAGGTGAACAGAACAGTCTTCTTTTATAAAAACAGCATGTCAAAAATACAGTGAAAAGTGCTGTAGGAACAGCCTTCTTAAAATAGAGTTTTTATACAAAATCAGCGCAGCAATTACAATAATCCCAAAAGCTAATCTACAAGCGTTGGCACACGCTTATTTATAAGCATAGAGGCAACTACTCTCTGCGTGAACTAAGCAACTACATCTTAACCTATTAACTACGCAGCAACACGCAGTCATAGCTAATTAACTTGTGCAGCAAACACGTAGGTAACCCCGTGCACTTTTGAGGGAAACGGTCATCATGGGAGACAAATCTATGCTTGGATCCTGTCTTTAGTTGTCCTCGTGGCATGGAAGAGGTGCTAGCTACAGTTCCGTGTCCCAACTGCTCACGGCTTCTGTGCCACCGTTCAGAACTTGACTGTTTGACCGATGGAATACCTGCGTTGACCAAGGGCATTCATGACTGGTTTGGCTCAACCAATAGCATACAATCCATGTGTACATCCAACCCAACATGCCCATGTGGCTCGTTCCTTGAGAGGACACGTGGAGCATATCAAACAACAAAAAGACTGCGGGATCACCAGATGGCTGCGGAATCGCTAAATGGCTGCGGAATTGCCAGACAGCTGCGGAATCTCTGTAAATATGTCAAAATCTAAACAAAACAGTCACACATTAGCAAAGTTCACTTGATCATGCTTAAAGACATCTAATGTAATGATCTGGGTAGGTTTACAAGGAAAATGAGGCAAAAGAGAGAGATAAGTGAGGAAAAACTGTAGGTAATAATGGATGATTAGGTGCAAGTTAGAGGCTCTACATACCCCCACTACGAGGGCATTGCATGTCCTCATGCAATCAAAAACACTGTTTAATCCACCTGCTAAGATGCCTCTGCTAAGACATCTAGTCTTCTCTTCTTCCTCTTTGTGGCCACATTGACTCTTGGTTTCCTCAACAAGCATCTGAACTTTAGATTGACCAAGGCTCTATTTAGCTTTCTGCATTTCTTCTTTAGCTTTTTGTTTTTCCTTTGCCACAGGCCCAGATGTAACATGGTATTATCGTGAACCATCTTATCCACTTTAGCTTGCTCCTTCAATTTTTCATTTTCTTGTATGATATGGCGATTTAGAACTTCAATCTCAAAAATTTCCTGTTTGAGTGAGTGGACTTGCTGCTCCAAAGGTTGAACAGTGCTTGGACCAACAGCTGCTTGTTCTAACGTCTCCAGGTAATTATAAACTTTCTGCTGATCTGGGTCAACCTCTGGTGACTTCTTTGGACTAGGCTCATACTCAAATTCGGATCCATGTTCATATTCAGGTTCATGCTCAAAAGGACTTTCCTCACGTGGAGGACTAGTCTCAACATACTCAGCGTGTGGAGGGCTTTTCTCAAAGTCAAGTCTTGTAGCAACCTTTTCAGGTGTGCTCAAGTCAATGATGAGTGACTTTTTACCCTTTGTGGCCCCCACTTTATCTTGTATCCTTCTGCTCCTTCTCACGGTGGTGATGCTCTGTTTTTCTTTTTGTGACTTTTGCTTTTGTTTTTCCACCTTCTTGGAAAGGGCAGTCTCATGGAGTTTGGCCATTCTTTGTGCTAAGGGCTGAGTGTCTTCTTCGCTGGAATTTTCAGGAGTAAGGTAAGTTTCTTGGACTACAGCTTTGCCTTTATCTTTCTTTTGTCTCTTCCTACTCTCCTTTTTCTTTTGAGCAGCTTCTTGTACAATTTCTTGCAGGGTTTCTGTAATGATTCCTTGGGCTGTTTGGTCAATGTCTACAGCAGGTTCAGGGTCAATTTCATGTTCAGAATGATAGACAACATTTTCTTCCTCAACAAGGTCCTGGACAATTTCTTCTTGGACAGCAGTTTCAGGGGTAACCTCTTCTCTTTTCCTTCTACTCTTCCTAGGCACAGAGGTTTCTCCTGCCTCTTCGAAGTGGTTTCTCACAAGAAATCTTTCCCAGGTGTCTCTTTTTGATTTCAACTGTTCTTCAACTAGCATCTTAACAAGACCATGATGATACAGATGTGGCTCAATGTTTCTTGGGTTCCTTTGGACAATTGAACACATTTTTCTAAGACTTGAGAGTAGAAAATATGGAAGGTTAATATCATCTCCTAAGAAATGCATCATGACTTTGGCATGGTAAACATATAAAACTCCAAACCTTCCCTCACAAGTAAAGAATTTTTGCACTAATAAAAGTAAAGTTGTCCATTCTTCCTTGATATAAGTAACAGGAATCCCTTTTGTAAAAATGCCGGTATCCATACCTGGATTCTTTAAAATTTGCTTCCACTGTTGATCTTGTACTGACCGGTTTTTAAATCATCTTTCTCCAGTTTGTGGGAGTGAAGTGGCTTGTGCTATGCTGCTCTCAGTGACTGTAAACTTTAGATCCCCTACCTCCACTTGATTGTCTTTGTCTCTAAAAGACCGTGCAAAGGCCTTCGTAACCTCTTTGTGGTAACCTCTGAATTTCTGGATGCATTGGAGCCAGTTTGCTTTCTGTAATGCTTCTTTAACTTGAGGATATCCCTCCAGAAATTTTGAACCCTCTGGTTCTGCCCTTAAGAGTTTACCCATTGGCTCTACGGCTCTGTTCTAGAACTTTTGGAAAAGAAGGTTACACGGCTTCAACAGTGGCCTTAACACAGTAGATTTATGGCTCTAATGTAACAGCCGTAACATACTTTCACTGGTAATCAAAATTAGCAGAGAGGAAGGAGTAAAACAGAGTATGACTAAGGTAGCAGCGTAGTGAGCACAGCTGAATAAGGGAACTGTGGAAATGAAACAGCGTGAATGGAATAATACGAGCGTAGGAGGGTTATGAAATGATGGGTAGAAACGGTTAGGTCCTTAGGTATCGGTCATGAATTTACACTTGGCTGCGGGATTATGACGTAGAGAGACGTAGTACAGTAGTCTACGTCACTTAGGTACAAAAACCTTAATGGAGGAGAAGCCGTAATGGAGTTTCAAAATCGTGATGAATAGGACTGATAAGTTTGGGGAATACGTGGATTTTTGGTCGCATGATGGGAAAGACTGGTAATCATTACATTAAATGGCAAAAAACATATCCCGGAAACTTTGCAAAATGAGATAACCGTAGGTTTAAGATTTAGATCATACCTCATATCTGCGCTTGGATTGCTTTTGATCATTTTCCACTAACCCTTCATTGGTTTATTGCTGTTGCATGACTCTTTTCCACTTATTGTTGATGACTTCTGAACTGTAAATTTTTTCAAACAGACTGTGTTTCTTTTGTGCAGGTGCAGAGAGCTGCGGAATTGCTGAATGGCTGCAGAATTGCCAGACAGCTGCGGAAACTGCAGTGGTACTCTCCGGCTGCACAAAACAACTTTAGCTACTTAAAAAAATGACTTTATTGGTGGAATGAAATGTAATGAATGGATGGATGGAAAGAAATGAGGTGGAGTGAGAGTGATTAAATGAATGAGATGGTGAATGAAGTGGTTGTTAATGATGAAATGGGATGGAATAAGGAGGAAAAAGAGAGATTTTTTTTTTTTAGAAAATATGGGGTGTCAGGTGGCCCTGATTTTCACCTCAAATTTTCTGTATAGGACTGCCAATCAGAGACTGGTTTTCAGGCCTATACATTTATTTATTTTTTTTTTTTTTTTCTTTTTTTTTTTTTTTCAAAAACCAAAGCTTAGGCTGATGGAGGAGAAGAATCCTTCTCCACCAACCTGATTGCGGAATCTTCTTTAAACAACTTGACAAACTCTTCCTTTGAGAATGGCTTTTGGTAGATCTTCAAGCGATGGCCATTCACAATAAGAGGAGTATGAAATTCATCAATAGTTTTCACTCGAACTGCTCCATTGCTAAAGACTTCATCAATCTCATATGGCCCAAGCCAATGAGTTTGAAACTTTCCTTTGAAGTCTTTGAACTTTGAATCAAACAATAGAGCCCAATCTCCTTTCTGAAACTTTCTTTCTTTGATATGACGATCATGCCATTTAGATCTTTGGTGCTGAACTAGGTCGGTCCTTAGAATTGCATCTTGTCTTATTTCATCTAGCTCATTTAGCTGGTCCATTCTGTGTTTTTGGGCTTCTGAGAGGCTCATTCCCAATTGGACTGCCATCTTGAAGGTCTTGATTTGGAACTCAATGGGGAGCCGGACTTCCTTCCCATAAACAAGTTCATAGGGCGTATGTCCTGTTGTGTTCTTCCATGTAGTTCTATAGGCCCATAAGGCTTCAGGAAGCCTTTCCGCCCAATCTCTTCTATGAAGATGAACAGTCTTGGTGATAATGCCTTCAAGAACTTTATTGGTAGATTCCACTTGGCCATTTGATTGTGGATGGTATGGAGTAGATATTCTGTGCTTGATCTTATATTCCTCCATCAGCTTCTCCATCAATTTAGATGTAAATTGGCTGCCCTGATCTGTCACAATTTCCCTTGGGACACCAAAACGAGTGAAAATATCCTCGAAAAGAAATTGAACAACTAAATTTTCAGTGGCAGAAGGCAATGCTTTCGCTTCTACCCACTTAGTAACATAATCAGTACAAAGCAGTATATACTTCTTTTGCTTTGATGGAGGATTAATTGGTCCAACGAAATCTAGAGCCCATTTCTCAAAGGGTTCGATGCATACCTGAGGCTGTAGTGTCATTTCATTTGAAGGAGTTGGTTTCCCAACTCTTTGGCAGCTGTCACACCTTCTAACATACTGCTTTGCATCTTTAAAGAGAGAAGGCCAATAATATCCTAGAGAGAGGATTTTATAGGCTGTCCTCTTGTCAGCAAAGTGCCCGCCGCATGGTTCATCATGACATGCCTTAAGGATGTCAGGCATTTCATCTTCCCGAACACACCTTCTGATTATACAATCTGGCCCTGTTTTGAACAATTCATTAGAAATCCAAGAAAAATGTGAACTCTCCTGAATGATTTTCCTTTTCTCATTAGGAAATAAGTGTAGAGGAAGCTTCCCTGTAACTAGATAATTAGCCATATCTGCATACCAAGGAGTTTTGGTAGTCACTGCAAACAAGTATTCATCTGGAAACTTATCTTCTACTGGAGAATCTTCATTAGTGTTTTGGATTCTAGACAAGAAATCAGCTACTGTGTTTTGCTTTCCAGGTCTATCTAACACAGTAATGTTGAATTCTTGTAAGAGTAAAAGCCATCTTGTAACTCTACCATTGGTAACAGGTTTGTTCATTAAATATCTTATGGCAGAGTGATCAGTATGGACAAAGGTTTCATAGCCGGTTATGTAGTGTCTAAACTTATTGATCGCATGTACCACAGCTAAGAACTCTTTTTCTGTAACAGTATAATTTAACTCAGTGGGAGTCAAATTCTTACTTGTGTAATAAATGGCATAAGGGATCAAATCCTTTTGTCCCAAAACAGCTCCTAGAGCTGTATCTGAAGCATCAGTAGAAATGTGGAAAGGGAGTTTCCAATTTGGCCCCCTTAAGATGGGTGCTTCAAATATTCTAGTTTTTAAAGCTTCAAAAGCAGATTGACACTCAGGATCCCACTTGAACTCACAGTCTTTGGTAAGCAATTTGAAAAGAGGAGATGCTATCTTAGTGAAGTTTTCAATAAATCTTCTGTAATATCCAGTAAATCCAAGAAAACTTCTAACATCTTTCTGGCAATTTGGAACAGGTAACTTAGAGATGACTTCAACTTTAGATCTATCAACCTTAATCCCATCTCCTGAAATATGATGTCCTAAAACAATCCCTTCAGTAAACATCATAAAACACTTTTCATGACTTAAAGAAAGATTTGTTTCCTTACATCTTACCAGTACTTTTTCCAAATT
This sequence comes from Pinus tabuliformis, assembly GCA_031772625.1. Classification (NCBI taxonomy): domain Eukaryota; kingdom Viridiplantae; phylum Streptophyta; class Pinopsida; order Pinales; family Pinaceae; genus Pinus; species Pinus tabuliformis. Next base: position 1,128,409,472 of record CM062811.1, on the reverse strand, counting down.
TTCCAAAGCTTCTTCAAATGTATTACCATAAACTGTGAAATCGTCCATGTATACCTCTACACAATCATGAATCAGATCTGAAAAGATTCCTAGTACAGCCCTTTGAAATGTAGCGGGTGCATTGCACAATCCAAAAGGGAGTACTCGGTAGGCAAAAGTTCCCAAGGACAAGTAAATGTGGTTTTGTCTTGATCTTCAGGTGCTACCTGAATTTGATTATACCCACTAAAACCATCCAAGAATGAGAAATACTTTTTACCTGCTAAAGTGTCTAGTACCTGATCAATAAAAGGTAGAGGGAAATGATCCTTTAAGGTTGCCTTGTTCAATTCTCGATAATCAATGCAAACTCTCCATTTACCATTCTTTTTGGGCACTATAACCAAGGGAGAAACCCATTGGCTATCTGAAATGGGGTAAATGAAGTTTACCTTGAGCAATTTCTGGAGTTCTTCTTTCACGATTTCCCTAAGGTTTGGATTCATCCTTCTTTGTGGTTGCCTAATAGGTCTGCTGTTTTCTTCAATATAGATGTGATGAATACAAGTCTTAGGATCGATTCCTTTCATGTCAGTGTATTCCCATGCAAAGGCAGTGGAATGTTTTTGCAAAAGTTTGGTTAATTCTTCTTGTTGTGATCTTTCCAAGTTTCCGTTAATGTTCAATGTTTTTCCTGGAAGGATTTCAACTGTAGAACTACCAAACTCTTCCATTGAGAAGAGAGACATCTGTCTAGAGGAGAGATATTCAATGTCTGCTTCTAACTGAAACTGTGTAGAGTCATATTCTAAAGGTATTTCAAAATTTTCTAATGTATTTAGAATTTGACTGTCTTCACTAATCTCAGAGATGGTTAGAACAGGTTGAATAGTATCCTCATCATCGACCCACTCATCTTCTCCTATTTCTGTTATTGCCTTTGCTGGAGGATACAAGTTGAATTTCTTGGTAGAATTACCATCTGATATATACATGTCCCCAGACCTACAACTGATGAAGGCATCAGCTGTTGCTAGCCAAGGTCTTCCTAAGATAAGAGGATGTCCTCCTAGATTGTTCTTGGGAGTTAAAATCATAAAATCAACTGGATATTCCCAAGAATCTAGAGAGACTGGAATGTCTTCCAATACACCATCAGGTTTAATGATTGATCGATCTGCAAGTTGCAGTAAAGTAGGTGTAAAGAGAAGGTTAGGAAGCTTTAACTGATCCATGGTCTGTCTACTCATGATGTTGATAGCGGCTCCTAAGTCAATCAAAGTATTTGGGATTTCAAACCCATTAATATGAGTTTTGACAATAGGGCTACCGGGATCCACATACTTTTGCATGGTAATCTTACCCATCATAATGTCTGCAATTTTTCCAACTAGATGTATCCTTTTGGTATCTCTGGTTCTTTTTACTGTTTTCTTCAAACTCAACTCCTTTATTGTCTTCGCTAGAATGGGAATTTCCTTAATGGCTTGTAACAAGGGGATCTTGATACAGACATTCTTCAATTCATCTAGAAAACTATAGTCAGGCACCCAAATTTGCTTTTCCACTCCTTTGTCAATTTGTAATCTTTCAGGAAAAGGAGGTGTAGCTAAAGATGTAGGTTGCTCAACTATGGGAGTTGTAGAGGTTGATTCTTTTTCTTTTTCTTTTTGGATATTTTGGTCTTGAAGTGATACTTCAGAACCCTTATTGACTTTGAGAGATTCTTCCTCAGAAATGCTTGGTTGTTGAACACTTGTAGAAGGTTGATCTAGGATTCTACCTGATCTGAGTTGTACTTCATTGAGAGGAACAACCATATAGGTAGGGAATGGTTGACCTTCCATCATGTAAGCATTTTGAGGGTTCCTATTATTTGGATTTGGTAATGGCTGAGAGGGAAGTTGATTTGACTTCTGCTGGGATTGAAGCGAGAGTTGAGAATTTTGATTTTGTGGAGGAGGTTGTTGTTGTTGAGGGTATGGCAATGATAGTTGTTGACCTTGATTTGGAAGTTGTGGAGCTTGCTGATTCTGAAATGATGGAGGATATTGATAGAATTGAGCAAATCTCCCATAAGGATTTTGCATGCTTTGCATCCATGCTTGAAAAGCATTTTGAGGTTGAGGCCAAGGTTGTTGCCAAGGATTCCAATTTGGTTGGGATTGAGAATTCATAGAGTTGTTAAACCCTTGATTCTGTTGTCCTTGCCAAGGTCTCCTTGCAATAAAACAGAGAGATTCAAGTGTATCTGGATCCTCTTGAAAGACTGCTTTGAGGCCAGGTATTGAAGGACAATCCTTAGTCTCATGAGTTTCTGAGCAAATTACACATGTTTCTACAACGTGTGTGTCCAAGGGACATTCCCTTAAAGCATGTTTCTTTCTACATTTCGGGCAAAAAATGGCCAAAGCCTCAGCTTCTGCTTTTTGTTTATTGTGAATCTTAAGGGTATCTAGTTGTTCACTAAGACTCCCTAAGATGTCAGTTTTGAATTCATCAAGCATATTGCCGATTTCAGCCCTACTTACTGATCCTGTTGCAGATTTATTTGCTCTCAGGAGAGAAGGATCTCTAGGCCCTTTTTGAGTTTTTGATTTGCCTCTTGAGAGATGGATACAAAGTTCTGCTATATCATTGAGTGAAAGTTGAGAAATATCCCCTTTCCCCATCATGTTTAAGATATCTATCCATTCATCCCTAATGGCTTTTAATAAGAGGGCTTTTAAGGTCTCTTCATCCAAGCTACTCATTTTTGCTCTTTTCAAGTTATATTGAAATCTTTCAAGTAAATCTTCTAAGCTCTCATCTTCTCTTTGCATCATTTTAAATACCTCGTCCTTGTGATTAGTAGGCATACAGTAGTCCAAATACCTATCCAAAAAGGTTTGTTTCATTTCATCCCAAGACCTAATGGATTGAGTGAGTAACCCCATGAACCATTTCAAAGCTTGATCTTTTAATGTTGAGGGGAACAATTTGAGTTTCTGAGTATCATCCAGATAGTCATAAGTTCGACACACAACTTCAAATTCAAATAAAAATGTTTCAGGGTCCTCAGTCCTTAACCCATGGAAATTTGGGAGGACAGATGGTGATATGTTTTTCATAGTGGCTCGGGAATCCTCATTAACAATGGGAAACCCAAATGAATTATCCCCATCTCTATTTCCTCCTCCAAGGGGACCTCTACCTCCATTATTGTTGTTGTTGTTTCCTCCTCCTCCTCTACCTCTACCTCTACCTCTACCACCTCCTTCTTCCTCTGCCATGATGGCTCTCCTAGGGATTTCAAAATCTTCTGGTTCCTCTACAAAGGGTGAATGAGAAGAGATTTCTCCTTCTTCTTCAGGTGATTCTACTTCCTCAATTACAATTGGTCTTTCTGTAGGAGAAAGAGAAGAATCCCTTCCTGGTTCAAACTCAATAGAAGGTGTAGGAGAGTCAACTCTTGGCTCTTGAATTCCAGGAATTCTAGGACTAGGAGTGTCGGTTGGAGATAAGGGAGGTGTCTCTTGTCTATCCCTTGAAGCAGATGGACTTGTAAAAATTGAACTTCGAGCTCTAGCTAAAAACCTTCCCCTAGAATCTCTAACTCTATGCATGTCATTTTTTATTATTTTCTTCAAGTCAAGTTAATAGTTCTTTTTCTGATCTTCCAGTTCACTCTAGGTGCAAGAAGAGAGCATACTCAAGAAACTACCAAATCAATAACTTTCTCTTTTCTGATCCTCCAGATCACCTTGAAGTGCAAGAGGAGAGCATACTTTGATAGGTTATCGACTTCTTTCCTTGAAATTTTTATGTTTTTTTTTTTTCTAAGAATATGGCTACTTAATTTCACTTCCCCGGCAACGGCGCCAAAATGTTTAGTCAATTTAGTGTTCCTAAATTGATGTCATTAATTGTCAACCTGGGGCTCGTAAGCTGATGAAGTGAAGGTGTACTATATGTACTTAAGCAACCTCTTAGAGTCTTTTTGTCGTTTGGGGGCGTTGTTTGTGGTCAATTTATCTTCCTAAGATGGAATGGAGTTTTTATAAACAGATGAGTGAGTGTGTGTTGTTGGTGGTTTCTAACTACCTGCTGAATTTGCAAAGGAGAAACTTTAAAGGAAATAAATAACTTGAAATGAACTGAAAGCAAAGAACCACTTTCTAATGGCACTAGACACCATTCATGCTGCTGCAAATAAAAGGTAAGAAAATCACTTTAAAAACCAATGATAATGTTTATCTCTTCCTAACTCTCTGCTTCTAACATATGGTACTATGTAAAACACGATTAGGAAGTAGTTAGAGATGAGTTTAAAAAGTGATCAAAAATGAGAAAAATCTACTTTAAAGACTAGTTATAATGTTCAGCTCTTCCTAACTCTCTGCTTCCAACATATGGTACTATGTAAAGCACGATTAGAAAGTAGTTAAAGATTAGTCTAAAAAGTACTCAAAGCCCACTGTAATTTATTAGTATTCTGATCTCTAAAAGATGAACAATTTATGATAAAGAGACCATCAATATGTTAGCAGACAACTTTGAGAAACTAAACTAGAAATCAGCTATGAAAATAAAGTAAAGGCAGCAACTTTGAATCTGTCAACTGAAAATACCATCAGATATAAAGCAAATACACAAAGACAAAAACAATCCCGGGTTAAAAACCTGCAAAAGAACAATACTAGTCAGTTTAAAATAAAGGTTGGAAATGAAATGTCATGAAATCAAATGGTATGCTATTATACATGATAAAAGAAATAAAGATTGCTGAAAGCATGAAAATGAAACCAAACACTATGTACACGGGCTATCACAGATGGGGGCCCTCCATCCACGCAGCCAACTTGAAAGATCAGCTACTAAAAGGTGAACAGAACAGTCTTCTTTTATAAAAACAGCAGGTCAAAAATACAGTGAAAAGTGCTGTAGGAACAGCCTTCTTAAAACAGAGTTTTTATACAAAATCAGCGCAGCAATTACAATAATCCCAAAAGCTAATCTACAAGCATTGGCACACGCTTATTTATAAGCACAAAGGCAACTACTCTCTGCGTGAACTAAGCAACTACAGCTTAACCTATTAACTACGCAGCAACACGCAGTCATAGCTAATTAACTTGTGCAGCAAACACGTAGGTAACCCCGTGCACTTTTGAGGGAAACGGTCATCATGGGAGACAAATCTATGCTTGGATCCTGTCTTTAGCTGTCCTCGTGGCATGGAAGAGGTGCCAGCTACAGTTCCGTGTCCCAACTGCTCACGGCTCCTGTGCCACCGTTCAGAACTTGACCGTTTGACCGAGGGAATACCTGCGTTGACCAAGGGCATTCGTGACTGGTTTGGCTCAACCAATAGCATACAATCCATGTGTACATCCAACCCAACATGCCCATGTGGCTCGTTCCTTGAGAGGACACGTGGAGCATATCAAACAACAAAAAGGCTGCGGGATCACCAGATGGCTGCGGAATCGCTGAATGGCTGCGGAATTGCCAGACAGCTGCGGAATCTCTGTAAATATGTCAAAATCTAAACAAAACAGTCACACATTAGCAAAGTTCACTTGATCATGCTTAAAGACATCTAATGTAATGATCTGGGTAGGTTTACAAGGAAAATGAGGCAAAAGAGAGAGATAAGTGAGGAAAAACTGTAGGTAATAATGGATGATTAGGTGCAAGTTAGAGGCTCTACAAAATCCATTCAAGATACAGGTGGAATGGTGAAACAAGATCATGCTGAGATCTTGTAGGTGAGCAAGAGAAGGAATACATCATTAGAGCAGATGATGTGGAAGAGAGACTAGTTGACAGTCTCATGAGTTCTTTTGAGAATTCAACACAATATACTAATATGCTGACAGAGGAGAAAGAAAAAGAGCAGCAAACTGAATTGTCGCCAAAGGAAGATAAGGCACAAAAGTCTTATGTTTTTTATTTTAACAAGTGTTTTGTGAGCACAGGTTTAGCTGCAGATGCCGGAGGAAATTTGGCACAGATGAACAACCAAATAAAGATGAAAGAAGAAGATTATGTGGAGGAATTCAATCCATGGAACATAGATGCTCAATTGCTAGAGAGAATGCTGGAAAGTCATGATTCAATGCAGACAGAAATAATCATGAAAGAGGGTAAGGATGATAGGGAGGCAGTAAGCATAGTAAGCAAAGCAAAAGTTGGAACAAAAGCAAAAGAAGAAGAAAAAGTAAACCAACAGCTACAAAGTAGAAGAAACCAGCAACAATTTGAAGAATTAGTGGACAACAACAACAACCTGAAGCAAAGAGAAAGAGGAAGAAGTAAGTGGCAGAGTATGGACTAGCCCAAAGATGTGTTGGAAAAAGAAATTGAAGAATTGTGGCAGCTGATGATGAAACAGTCCATATGGAGGATATTAACAGCGGCAGGAAGAATGATCAATCAGAATTTGAACCTGATTGACAAGAAGAAGAAGATGGAGCAAAAGATAGCAGACATACAACAACAACAAAGGTACAAGGCATTTGGGCAATTACAAAACAAAGTATGGGATCCAGGAAGACAAAGATCAGAAGACACATGATCAGGAGATCATGAATACTTTCTACTTTGGGAGTCTGATGCAGGAGCATTCAGCCCAAGGAAAATCATTGTAATTAAGTAGACATAGGGGGTCATGTATTTTTAGGAAGTTGGATTCCTAAGTGATAAATTGATGTAATATTAGGCTTTTGAGTGCATAAAATAGAAATTAATTAGATAGTGAGAGGAAGTTGTAAATGCTCTCAAATAAATGAGAACATGAGTGGTGAATAAATGACAAGAGTTAGAAGTCAATCAGGACTCTTAAAACAGTTTCATGATTTGAGGGACGAGAGAGAGCTTTTAGGAATTAATTGAAGTAGAAGTGGACAGAGGATTTAGGAGTCAGTTCAGAGGATTTAGGAGTCGAACCAGGATTAGTTCAACAGAACTTTCTGGCATAAATGTAAGCCTATGGGCAGAGCACAAGGAAGCCACGATATTGAAGAACAAGCTTGTGCGAGACACAGAGGCTCGCATATGTAATTGACTGTTTATATTTATATATATAGATGTTTATTCCTAACTGTGTCAATGTGTTGAAGGGTATTTCATGAAAGAATTACTTGTGAATTCGTAGGCTCTATAACAGGTTGCAGGCAGAATTCTGAAGGACGCAGAGGAACAGAATGATTTAGAGGAATCATGAATGGATCCCTGAATCCAATTGAGGAAACAGAGGGAAGTTCTGGGGTGAAATAGCAAAGTGAGATTTCGCAAAAGAGTAAAGCTCAGAGGTAGCTGAGCAGCGGAAGCAAAAGGCAGAGTTTTGAAGGATTGCACAGAGGAAAAGAGCAATTCGGAGGGTCATAATGGATTGTTGAATCCATTAGAGGGATCAAAGCCAAAGCCCAGGAGGAATCGCGCAGTAAAACAACAGAAAGGGCAAAACCTTAAAGAAGCCGAAAGTACAGAAGAACTGAAGAAATGGCATAAAACTTAAGTGAAGCGGAAAAGCGAAGGAGTAAAGTATCAGTGCATAGCAGCTGTTTGATCTGGAAGATCAATGGTCCAGATGATGTCGCTGAGGAGCAAGGTGAAATATCGCATCGATGAAGTTTATTATACAGTTTAAGTTCCACAAGTGAAAAACCCAACTTACACTAAGAATCAGCACAAAACATAGTTGGATTTGAAATCCGGACTTGAAATCCTATAAAGAGTGGCCTATATCCATATCGGGTTCGTAAGGATATTGGATTGGTCCATGGAAGTGGAAGGGGTCTGGCCTTGAGGTTGAGCGAAACACGATCGCACGAGTTAATCACAACCATCGGATCACGAACCAGATCGACGGTCGCGATTTGATCGCTAATTCGCAATCAGAGGAGTTAAGGTTAACGATTATTGGAATGTCGATGCGCCGATAGTGATAAAGCGTTGATCGGTGATTGGAGGTTTCAGAGATCGGAGCTGTGGAAAGGGTCGGAGTGAAGAACGGGGCTGACAGATATGTAGATCCGGGTGAATTGTTTTTGAAGTTCGAACAAAGGGTTCCGGCAGGGTTTTCCTTTGTATTCGTGAAAATGTTGTGCTGAGCCTTTTTAAGGCTAGAACATATGTTAACTATTCCGATAGTCGCATATTGGAGTCGGAGAAGTGGTGAGGCATATATGTATGCATGACCCGCGAAAGGAGCGATGGCCGATTGCGATAAAGGTAGCCTCAGGAATTGTGCAGAAGTCGTATAAAGGCAGAAAAAGGTGTGTTTGCGTATGTTTTCCTTTGTAAATAGTTTTATAAGGAAAATAACGTCGATGGGTAAGTTTTATGTATTAACCATATATAACCAATGATAAAAGGGAAAGGTTATATATATACGGCTCAAAGGGTTGTATAAAGGTTACGAAGGGTTTTAATAGTCCCAATAAGAGAGATTTGGGGAAGGCTTTAACGAAGGTTCAAATGAAGGATATGAGGAGGTAAATAGCCCCGATAGGAGGTTTAAGCGGGGTGATTGAGTTCCGATATAAAGGAACTGGAAAAGAGGGCCTTAACCATTTATGGTTGAAGATTTGACTCCTTTGAGGGTTAAATACCTGGGACAAAAGTGTGGATGCATTTTTATATGCATACTGTGGGTGTAAGCGGGGGTAACCCTGGCGTTAGTGTGCATATAAAAATGCATCCAGGTATTTAACCCTCAAAGGAGTCAAATCTTCAACCATAAATGGTTAAGGCCCTCTTTTCCAGTTCCTTTATATTCCTCTTGAGCAACACCTTTGCTCCTTCTAGGCTTCTGCAATCTCTCACTCTCTCTTGAGAACACTTTAGTTGTCCTCTCTGTGTCCAATCTCTTGTTGGATTCTTTAGGTTCACTGCCACTTCTCCTTCAGAGTGTTTTCCTTACTCTGCCTTCAAGAACACATCTGGTTCTCCTCTCACAGCTTCTCTTGCTGTCCTTTGTTGAGATGCTTCATCTATAACCACAATCTTCAATCAAATTAAAACAAACATGTCATCTCACCTACAAGATCTCAGCATGATCTTGTTTCACCATTCCACCTGTATCTTGAATGGATTTCCTCTGTCTCTTGCATCTACAAGTTCTGCTACACATCACCTTTGTGTGCTTACTATCTGTCAAATTAGAATTTGATCCTTCCTCTTGCCTACATAAACACCTAACACATAACTCTGTTCTCAATTCTTTCAAGAAATGTTCACACAGAGCTCCTTTAATCTGCTCTTATACCAAATGACGCCAGGGTTACCCCCGCTTACACCCACAGTATGCATATAAAAATGCATCCACACTTTTGTTCCAGGTATTTAACCCTCAAAGGAGTCAAATCTTCAACCGTAAATGGTTAAGGCCCTCTTTTCCAGTTCCTTTATATCGGAACTCAATCACCCCGCTTAAAGCTCCTATCGGGAATATTTACCTCCTCATATCCTTCATTTGAACCTTCGTTAAAGCCTTCCCCAAATCTCTCTTATCGGGACTGTTAAAACCCTTCGTAACCTTTATACAACCCTTTCAGCCGCATATATATGACCTTTCCCTTTTATCATTGGTTATATATGGTTAATACACAAAACTTACCCATCAGCGCTATTTTCCTTATAAAACTATTTACAAAGGAAAACATACGCAAACACACCTTTTTCCGCCTTTATACGGCTTCTGCACAATTCTCGAGGCTACCTTTATTGCAATTGGCCATCGCTCCTTCGTAGGTCATGCATACATATATGCCTCACCATTTCTCCAACTCCGATACGCGACTATCGGAATAGTTAACATAAGTTCTAGCCTTAAAAAGGCTCAGCACAACACTTTCATGAATACAAAGGAAAACCCCGCCCGAACCCTTTGTTCAGACTTCAGAAACAATTCACCTAGATCTATATATCCATCAGCCCGCTCTTCGCTCCGACCCTTTTTGTAGCTCCGATCTTTGAAACCTCCGATCGTCGATCAACGCTTTATCGCTATTAGCACATTGACATTCCAATAACCGCTAACCTTAACTCCTCCAATTGCGAATTAGCGATCAAATCGCGACCGTCGATCTGGTTCGCGATCTGACGGTTGTGATTAACTCGCGTGATCGCATTTCGCTCAACCTCAAGGCCAGACCCCTTCCACTTCCATGCGTCGATCCGATATCCTTACGAACCCGATATGGATATAGGCCACTCTTTATAAGATTTCAGGTCCGGATTTCAAATCCGACTATGTTTTGCGCCGATTCTTAGTGTAAGTTGGGTTTTTTGCTTGCAGAACTTAAACTGTATAATAAACTTTGTCGATGCGATATTTCGCCTTGCTCCTCAGCGACATCATATGGATCGTTGATCTTCCATATCAAACGGCTGCTATGCACTGATACTTTACTCCTTCGCTCTTCCGCTTCACTTAAGTTTTACGCCATTTCTTCAGTTCTTCTGTAGTTCCAACTTCTTTAAGGTTTCACCCTTTCTGTTGTTTTACTGTGTGATTCCTCCTGAGCTTTGGCTTTGATCCCTCTAATGGATTCAACAATCCATTATGATCCTCTGAATCGCTCTTTTCCTCTGTGCAGTCCTTCAGAACTCTGCCTTCTGCTTCCGCTGCTCAGCTACCTCTGAGCTTTACTCTTTTGCGAAATCTCACTTCGCTATTTCACCCCAGAGCTTCCCTCTATTTCCTCAATTGGATTCAAGGATCCATTCATGATTCCTCTGAATCATTCTGTTCCTTTGCGTCCTTCAGAATTCTGCCTGCAACCTGTTACAGAGCCTACGAATTCACAAGTAATTCATTCATGAAATACTCTTCAACACACTGACACAGTTAGGAATAAACACACATATATATATATAAATATAAACAATCAATTACATATCTGAGACTTTGTGTCTCGCATAGGCCTGTTATTCAATATTGTGGCCTCCTTGTGCTCTGCCCGTAGGCTTACATTTATGCCAGAAAGTTCTGTTGAACTAATAAAGTTCGACTCCTAAATCCTCTGAACTGACTCCTAAATCCTCTGTCCACTTCTACTTCAATTAATTCCTAAAAGCTCTCTCTCGTCCCTCGAATCATGAAATTGTTTTAAGAGTCCTGATTGACTTCTAACTCTTGTCATTTATTAACCACTCATGTTCTCATTTATTTGAGAGCATTTACAACTTCCTATCACTATCTAATTAATTTCTATTTTATGCACTCAAAAGCCTAATATTACATTAATTTATCACTTAGGAATCCAACTTCCTAAAAATACGTGACCCCCTATGTCTACTTGATTACAATGATTTTCCTTGGGCTGAATGCTCCTGCATCACATAGTCATCTACAAAAGAAAATTACACTTTTAAAGCCAAGGACAATGGATGAGGCATGAGTATAGGCATGATATATGGAAAACGTGGGCTAGAAGAAAGAGCAACCAAGTGGTTCCAAGTAGAAAGAGCACCGGGAAGCTTCCAAGGAGGGGAAGAAGAAGTGGAAGGTGGGGAGGATAAGAAGACAATCACTACTAGATATTAATGCACAGATCCTAACAATCATTGTAACCATTTCAATATTGATGGTTACACTAAGGAAAACTAATGGAAACTACATCTAGAAAAAGAATCTTCTAGGCACATATTTGAGTAATTAAGTTGAAAGTAGCTCCAATGTGGTTGAGAAGATTGTATGCACATCAATGTAGAAGGAGATGAATCTAAGTAGCCTTTATCACCAAGAATAGAAGGAGATGACCAAACTCTTCCACACCAAGTTCCAGGTCAAAAATACCAAGATAAACACTTTATTTGACTTTGGTTCACAAGATAACCTCATAGTAATGGATCTAGTCAGTAAGCTTGGATTGGAGGTTTGTGATCATCCTAGCCCATGTTCAATAACATGGGTTAATAAGGATGTAGATATCAAGGTAACAAAACAATGTAATATTAATTTTGTTGTTAATGCTGATTTTATTAACGAAGTGGAATTGGATGTAGTACCCCTTAATGCATGTGGAGTAGTGTTTGGAAGCCCCCTACATGGACGAGGGATGCAATATTAATGTAGTGATCCAGACTTATGCAGGAACACAAAAAAATACTGATATACATATAAATACAAAGATGCAGCAGAAACAAAACTTCATTTCATTAATATCAAAGGATTGAAATATGCTTACATACAAAAATGGAAATAATCTAGCTCGGGCCATGGTAGCTTATGTCTGAGAAGAGATGTGGCGGTTACATGCCCCTAAACTGTGCTACAACGAGACTCAAGGGCCATTTTATTATTGAAAAACAAGGTAAAACCCTAAACACCGAAAACCCTAACCCCAGGATATGGAACACCAAGAGTTTGTGGGTCCCGTTGGGGTTAATTAGGTAACCAACTTCCCAGGGCCGTAACTTGGTCATATTATCTCCGTTTGGCACATATGATACCTCATTGGAATTATATCTTCGAATACTACAATATTTTTTGTAACCCCTTCCCATGATTATGGGCCTGCTGCGGACCTCAAAAAAACGTCGTTTAGGGGGTCAAAACTGATATGGAAGTTGAAGACCTGAAAAATTGCTAAAAATAGTAAATGTTGCTACAAACAAGGAAAATTATGAAACCGACTGGATGTCTAGGTGGAATAGGCGGGTGGCCACCAATATTCACATGGATCAGTATTCCCCTTGGATCAGATGTACTTCCCGACATCGTGTCAAAGGTTGTGGCCATGTTGTCCCCATATTTTTATGCCCATGTTTCTTGATGGTCGATTTGGCAATGACGCAGGTAGTGTAGATTCAGATGTACTTCCAAACATCCTGTCAAAGGTTCGCTAATAAAAATACTTCTACAGCACTGCCACTATTTTCTCTACCCAAAAATGTCCAGCAACCCGACTATAGTGTGCCTACCAAACTTCGCACAGTCACTTGAAGGAACTCAAAGGTGCCCCAAGTGGCATAACAATGCATCCTGGAGGTGAAAATTTGGAACTTACTTTCCTTCCAGGATCAGCTGGTATGTGTTGCCGAATTCCGGATCGCTCTTGTAAAGATGTGGCCACCCCGCAGTCTCGTGCCCACAAGAGTCGAGCACAATGTTTAGCGCCATAACCAGCAGTCGGCTAAGGCGATATGCGACATTGTTGGTGCTGCTCTTTTTGTACTTAATGTTCAAATGGAACTGTTGCAGGTATGTGGACCATTTCTGATGGCAATCATTCTACAACTTCCCTTATGTGTGTATGAACTATAGGGGTCAGTGGTCTGTGTGGATGACTGTTTCCTTCCCCGGAATGTAATGCTTCCATTGTTGACATGCCTACACAATGGAATACATCTATTTTTCATAGGTGGGATACTTTTAAACTATATCTGAAAGTGTCTCACTGTGATATGCCACTGGATGCCCCTATTGAGTAAGAACTGCACCAATAACATAGTCAGAGGCATCTGTATCGATCTCAAATGGTTGTTGCAGGTCTGGTAATGTGAGCACTAGTGCAGAGCAGAGGCGATGCTTCAACTCAACAAACACCTTCTGTTGGGATTTGGACCAAAAGAACTTTACTTTCACTCCTCCCTTGGTTACTTGACTCAAAGGCCAAGTGATATGAGAGAACACCAACACGAACTTGCAGTAGAAGTTGGAAAGACCCAGAAAGCTACGGAGCTCTGTTAGAGTGGTTGGGGGTGATCAATCCTGAATGACTTGTATCTTGGTTGGGTCCACATGCACACCCCACTCATCAATGATGTACACCATATATTGAACCAGGGTCTTACCAAAGGTGCATTTCTCCAAATTGGCACACAGATTGTGTTGCCGCAGGGTTTGAAGGACCTATCTAATATGGTGGAGGTGCTCTTCCCAACTCTAGATGAAAATCAAAATGTCATCCAAATACACCACCACGAATGAGTTGGTGAAGGGTCGTAAGATGTCATCCATCAGCCTTATGAAGGTTGTGGGGGCATTCGTTAACCCGAAAAGAATGACCAGCCATTCGAAAAGGCCCTCCTTGGATTTGAAGGCAATCTTCCAAACATTGGAGGGTTCAATCGATACCTGGTGATAACCAAACTTCAACCAATCTTGTTGAAATGTTTGGCCCCATTGAGCTGGTCTAGAAGGTCATCAATTTGTGGGATTGGATACCTATTTTGGACAATGATCTTGTTCAACGCCTTATAGTCAATACGGAGTCTCTCGGTCCCATCTTTCTCTTGTACTGACATGATTGGGCTCCCACATGGTGATGAACTTGGCTTGATGTGCCTTTTCTACAACAACTCTTGAATTTGCCTCTTGTTTCATCGTTGTCTAGAATAGAGCATCGATAGATTGGTACTTTGGGTAGCGGCACACCTAAGGTCAAATCGATGGAGTGCTTAAACTAACAATGTAGAGGTACCCCTATGGGTGAGGTGAAGATGTCCTTGTACTCCCCCACAACCTTGTTCATCTATTTTTGTCATGCGAAGGAGCCCTATCTGGAGGTAGTGGCCATAATCTTCTTCTTGCCCTGAGGGCGGATCATAAGGAAAACAAATTTCTCGGTATGGGAAATGATCTTACTGCATTGCTTCATAGTGATCAAAGAAATGGTGGTAGGCGGTGCTACCTCTGGTATCGTGTACAACTTATTGCCCAATGTAATAATAACAGTGCGAGGTCTATACTCATACACAACATGTCGCTTTAATAAGTATGGTTGGCCTAATAATACATCACAAACTTCAAGAGGAGCAACATCACACAATGCCTCATCTATGAAGGGCTTGATGCTATAGGGAAGGCGACACTGTTGGCTGACGCAAAGATCTTGTCCTTGGTGAATCCACCCGATGGTGTAGAGATGCGGGTGTGGTGTGATTGGTAGGTCCAACCACTTTAGGACCTCTGCTGAAATGAGGTTATTTTGGCTCTCATTGGTGACAATGAACTGTAGCAAAGAGCCCTTCACCCACATATGTGAGTGGAAGAGCCGCTCCCCCTCCTTGGGATATTCAGGCTCATCCTTCTGGATCTTGGTGGTGGCAACGATGACACTAGTATCCGCATCGATAATCTACTTTCCCTTGTCATTTCTCTTGTGGATTTCTGACTCAGAGTCAGAACATGCATATGATTCAGAAACCTTCAGCTCAACCACTAGTGACTGCTTGGCTCGACACTCACTTGTGTTGTTAGTGGGGCTCTTGTGGAACTCACACCATTTCCTTGTGCCCTTATTTGTCTTTGTGGTGTTGTTCTTTTCTTGTATCTTTTGCGATTTGTCCTTTGTTTTGTGGTTTGGGGGCGCCTTTCCCTTGATTCAAATTTGCATATCCAAAGTCTTGCTCCTTCTGTTTAAATTTATGCTCGATCTTGACAGTGTATCGATAGGTGGCGCCAAGTGAGGAGATGTCCAAGAACTCCATATTGTCCTGGATGTACTTGTGTAGACAGTCGTGGTACTTGAGTACCAAATGCTGCTCATAATATTTGATACCCAGCTCCATGCAAAGGGTATGGAAAAGATTTGTGAACTTCAACACATCTTGGTCCCTTCCCTGTCGCAGTCTGGTCCACTTTACGTATTTAACTTCATAGCTCCTGACAAGTTATTATTGTTCCTTGATGGTGTCTTGGAAATAATTCCAAGTGGGTGCGGCTAAAAATAGTGAGGATTTCCTCTCGTCCTTTTGTTCAAGTAGGCTTCCCACCAGTCCTTGACATGTGTGGTGACTTTGAGGAGTGAAAAAGTAATATTTTCTCGATTGGAAAAGTCATGAATTGGAAAATATCCTTCCAACATATTTAACCATCTATCTATGACATATGCATCTATCTGGCCTTAAAATATGGGAATGTCAAAGTTAACTTGTACCTCGAAAGGAGTGGTGCATCTAGAGTGGTTGTTGGATGAAGATGTGTCGCATGTGGGTAGTTACCGAAGGATCTAGGCAAAGTTATCCATCATCGCGTTCCTTTGTCGCTCGAGGGTTTCCTCGAGAAATATTTTGAAAGAATCTCTTGCCCCTCGTATTTATTTTTTTCCACCATGGGAGGCTATCGAGGTTTGCGAGGTTAGTCTTGCAAAGGTTCAACCAGTTTGAGCCCTATCTCCTTATACCTTAACCTCGTTAGGGACATGCAAATAAAAACAGAGAAAGAGCAGACCACTCTAATACCACTAATCCATACTTATGCAGGAACGTAACAAAATACATATATACACACAAATACATAGATACAGTAGAAATAAAACTTCATTTCATTAGTATCAAAGGACTGAAATATGCTTACATATAGATATGGAAATAAACTATCTCAGGTGATGGTAGCTTATCTTTGAGAAGAGATGTCACTGCTACATACCTCTAAACTGTGTTACAATGATGCTCAAGGGCCTTTTTATTATTGAACAACAAAGGAAAACCTCAAATAACCAAAAAATTAACCCCACGAGATGGAACGCCAAGAGTTTGTGGGCCTCGTTGGGATTAGTTGGGCAACCAACTTCTCGGGGTCATAACTTAATCATATTATCTCTGTTTGGCGCGTACGATACCTCGTTGGAAAGATCTCTCCGACTACTACAAGAATTTCCATAGGCCCTTACTTATGGAAATGGGCCTACTACGGACCTTAAAAAAACATTGTTTAGGGGGTCAAAATTACTTTGGAAGTTCAAGACCCGAAAAACTACTAAAAATAGTAAATGCTGCTATAAACAAGGAAACTAATGAAATCGAATGGAGGTCTAGGTGGAACAGGCGGGTGGCCACAAGTATCCACCTGGATCATGTAGGGAGTCCACCAATACCACCTAATTAAAGATGGGAAGTCCTACATCATCAAAATGCATAAAGGCAAGTCAAAGATCTCATTGGTAAGTGCCAACCAAGCCAAGAAATTAATTAGTCCAAGTTAGAAGTACATTTTACTTTTCTTAAGAGAAAATAAGTCTGTTGATGAAGTTATAAGAGTATAGGCATCCTTTGAGGGGTGTACTAGTTGTAGAAACATTAGCTGGAGGAGTTGCTACATGCATACACAAGATTTCTCTATAAGCCTAAAGGGCTACCACCCAAGATGGAAGTGGGGCAAAAAATACAATTATTTCCAAACTTTCCGTTGCAGATTATTGTTCTATATAGATAGTCTATTCTAGAAGCAAAATAAGTGAAGAAGCAATGGAGGGATTCAACCAAGCACCTAGCCTTGTGGGTCACCTATCATCATCATGCCCAAGAAATATGGGACTTGGAGGATATTTATCAACTACAAGGCCTCGAATAAGATTATACTCAAGAAATGTTATTTGCCTAGGATCAATGATCTATTAGACTAGTTGCAACATGTCAAGTACTTCACAAGTTTGGATTTGAAATCAAGATACCACTAGATGCGTGCCAAATAAGAAGACACATAGAAGTCCATCTTCAAGACAAGGAAAGGTTTGTGTGAATGGTTGGTCATGCCATTCAATTTATGTAATCCACCAACTACATTTATGAGACCAATGAATGATGTATTATTCCCATATTTAGATTTGTTTGTTATATTCCATTTGCATGATATATTGGTTTATAGAGCTATCATGCAGGCGTTAAAGACTCTCAAGAAGCATCAAATTCTAGCTAATGTATTGAAATGTGAGTTTGCTAAATATTCTTTGGCATATTTGGGGTATGTGATCAATGGGGGGGAGCTCAAGATAAATCCTCCAAATATGGAGGCTATAATGAAATGGCCAATTCATACAAATGTCACTAAAGTTCAGAGCTCTTTTGGGGTAACACAATATTTATGAAAATTCATAAATTCATTTTCAACAATAGTTTCACCACTCCATGCCATGACAACAAGTAGTAAGAGTTTCTAGTGGGGGTGTAATCAACAGGAGGCTTTCAATGAGTTGAAAAGAAAGATAAATCAAGAGCCATTTCTCACATTACAAAACTCACTAAATCCTTTCAAAGTGGAGAAAAATGCAAGTGTGTGTGCAATAGGATAAATCTCGATACAAGGGGGATAACATGTATGCTATTATTATGATATATTTCATGGTAAAGTTCTCAGCTACCCTACATATAAGAAGGAACTCTATGCCCTAGTTCAAACTATCAAGAAGTGGAAGTATTATCTAATGGGAAAGGAGACCATCATCCACACATACCACTAGTTGCTATAGTATTTCATCTAGCCATCACGTATAAGAATGACAACACAAATAGGTTGGTAGACACGATTTCAAGGCCACCCTCATATAAGATTACAACTTTAGGAACTTTGATGCACATGGAGCCTTTTACTAGTGATGCATGGAGAGAGGCACACATTGAATATGGGGAGTTCAAGGAGGTGTTTCAACAACTGCAAGGCTAGTGTAGAAGAAAATGACAAGAAGGTTGACTATCATCTCTATAATGGATTAGTCTAGAAGTTGGACAAGTGTTATGTCCCTGATGGTGGAAGAGTGCAACTTCTCATATAGGCTCACACCTCCAACGTTGTAAAACATTTTGGCGTTGAGAAGACAATTGCAATAAGACGCAACATGTTATATTAGAGGATGAATACTTTGTTGTACTAATAAGCCCATTAACAGGAAACAAGGTATATACCATCCCTCATTGGTACCCACTAGATCTTGAGAAAGAATTTCCATGGATTTAGTGGGAGATTTACCAACAACCAAGAAGGAACATATCTATTTATTTGTGCTAATTGATAGGTTCAATAAGATCTACATTATCATGCCTTGCAAAAATACAATCAAAGGAACAATAGCAAATATATTATTTAAACATGTCTAGGTGCACCTTGGGATACCAAGGAGCATAATTTCGTAAAGGGAAATTAAATTTCTCGGTGCATTTTGGACTATATTGTGGGAGA
This sequence comes from Pinus tabuliformis, assembly GCA_031772625.1. Taxonomy (NCBI): domain Eukaryota; kingdom Viridiplantae; phylum Streptophyta; class Pinopsida; order Pinales; family Pinaceae; genus Pinus; species Pinus tabuliformis. The sequence continues at coordinate 1,128,390,601 of CM062811.1, read as the reverse complement.
AGATGGATAGTAAGTTAAAGAGATCAATAACATTCCATCCAAAGATAGATGGGTAGACAAAAGTAATTAATAGGACTTTGGTGTATCTTTTGAGGGGTCATAATCAAAAGTACCCAAAGACTTGGGATGAAAACATGATCTATGTACAACAACTTTATAACATGGTATTCCACGCTTTTATTGGCAAGTCACCTTTTTAAAATTGATTTAGATATTTTCCACCTCCACTCTTGGATGTTTTATATGGACAACAAGGAGGAGTTAGGGAGGACCTCATAGGAGATGCCCTGAGAGCATAAATTCTTTTTAGAAAGTTAGGAAAATTCCCTTGCAAGTACAAGATAAGTTGAAGAAGTCACAAGAAAAATATAAGGCCAAGTATGATCAACACAAACTAGAGAAGTCATTTTAAGTGGGAGATAGAGTTTGGTTATAACTGAACAAAGAAATGCCACAGGATCATGGTAAGCAGAAGAAGGCTCTGTAATATGGTCCTTTTTGTAAGGCCCTGTTCCGGGGGCCTCAACCATAGCAAAATATTCTACCAATTTTTTCAGCATGTAAATAAAGAAAAACAATATATTTAACAACATCATAATTTAAATCTAATAACATAATTCATATGCATATATTTCATTTCATGAGCATTTTTTATTTTTATTTTTATATATTTAATCATAAAAACAACAAGAATAATACTTGGTTACAGTGGCTTGGTTGTGGTGCTCCTATTGGGACAACTCGACTTCCTAGCCTAAGGAACCTCCATAGGTTCCTTAGCCCTATGAGACCAAGTCAAAATCGCAATTGTAGTGTGCCTGATTCACCCATGCCAACCAATATCCACCTCTTAGTATCAGCCGAATCCTTGTACTCTGTAGTGCCAAAACAATCTCCCCCTTAAGAAATATCCCTACTCCCTTGCTTCCAAGTTTCTCCCAAGCTTCTTAGTAAGAATCCCTGCCCCAATTTTCTATATGAGTCCCCCTCTCCCAAAATTCTTCATACATTTATGCCTCTCCTCAAGTTGAGGCCACCAACCCACATAACGCCCCTACCATCTCCCACCTATCCCCTTATCCAAAATTAAATTTGAGGGGGGATAGTCAGGTCATAGTATAAGGATGCTAACCAATAAAATAATGATAAAAAATATAATAATAATACAAATATTAATATCCCTTTTGTGTTAGTCAACCCCATGGATTCATGATATTCCTATCAATTTAATTATCAAATGATCATGTTAAAATATAATTTACTATTTATAAGTTAGGATTAAGGTTTAAGTAAGCACTAATCAAGCTTAACTATTATGCAAGCTTAAGGTTAACCAACAACTTGATAATTAATCAAGCTTAAGGTTAAAAATAGCTTATTCAATAATCAAGCTTAATTGTTAATCATTCGTTTAGCCTAATAGGCTATAAAATACTAGCATATTCATGCCAAGTGTGGATATGTAGCTAGCATATGCATAACTCATAGGTATACTAGTAATACTTATTAGAATAAAGCACATAAAACAATCACTTAAATGGTAGCTTAATGACACAATGTAAGATAATAGGATCATGTAGGGGGCATTACACTTTCAAGATATCTTAAAAAGATGGGAGATAATGCCTACAGACTCAATCTACTACCATAGATGTGCATTTACCTAGTCATGAATGTGGAGAATCTCAAACTCTATGAGTCCTCCATGTTGGATCAGGAAGAGGAGCAAGTTCTACATTCCATAGAGGATTCCATGCCAAATTCTTAGGTAGAGTTGCAGAGGACATAGTTTTGTAGAATAGGTCAAGAACGACAAGACAAGGGTAGAATGACCTTTAGCTGATTGAGTTGAAAGGTTGAATTCCAAACAAATGAAATCTGTACTTCAAGGAGAAGGTAGAGGAAGAATTTCTTCATTTCACACACTAAAGCTTTTAGGGACCAAAGGTCTCCCTAAATGGTGAGGTACTATCTGAACTAGATCATTATATTATTTGTCATTCATCTTGATTCTATTAGAGTGGAAAACATTGAAGGAATTAGCTTGTAGGTTCATTTTAAAGATAGGTCCCAATTTCGAATATCGGGGTTTGAACCTTCTAGATCTATTTTGAGGCATCAAACAACATCTTTTAGGGTCAATTATTTCACAATTTAAGCTTGATCCCTTGATGTTGATCTACACCTAGATACATTTCCGATTGTGCAAATATCGCATCAATTGGAGCTCGCATGCAAAAGTTATGCCTCCCACAAGTTGACCTATTGTGTTGACCATCATGGTATGGGTGGATGTCATGTTGGCCCCTAATACTCACACATATGGGGCTAGCCATATGACTTTTCAATAATATTCTAGAAGGTCCACAATCGAAACTCTTATTGAGGGTTGAGGAAGTCAAACCTTACCCATATACAACTATCGAGCTATGTTAATTATCATGTTGCTAGGGGGAGTGGGGTTTCCATTCTATGTCATTGTATTTGTTCCATGGTTGAGTAGAGCATATAGGAATGGGAAGTTAGAGAACAAAATAGAGGGGACACAATTCTGCAACAGCGTTACAGTTCACAAGAATCAATTAACTCCACAAAGAATACCTCTTTTTTCATATTTGTATATTTCCATACTTGAGAAGAAAGAGCAGAGCGACTTCACCTTCTAGCTAGGATTCCTTCCATATGGGTTTTCCATAGTAAATCTTGTATTTATTTGTAAACCAAGTGTGAGTATTTTTACTTTCTCTATTTTTTGCATTTCAATTATTTCATACATTTAAGCATAAAACCAATAATTAAAGAATCTGAGATATAAAGGAAATCAACTTTCACAATAAAGATTTCAGTATTTTATCAGATCTATTGTGACTAATTATTTTAGTGGAATATCCACCACAATTTACATATCAATTCCATACGACAAATTTTACATGGTTCAAGCCCTTAAACAAAAGATTAAATCATACCCTCATAAGGTAGAAATGCGACATGTGGCAAGTGGACCTATACGAAAGGTGAAAATTATTAGGTCTACGTTATTTTTGGGTGTTTTTTTTGCGGTTTTATGTCGAATGGTTTTCTAATGCCGGTGAAGGAATTAAGGTTAATCTAATATGGGTCAATGGACTATGGTTTTGGATGCCATGAGATCTTATATATTATATTATAAATGATGTAGTTAGTTGATGATGAAATTTATAGGTACAATTTTAATGACTTTGTTGATTTTCTCGATTAAGGGTTTCTAGGGTAAACCTTTAAGTATTATGCGTGATTGTCATCATTTACTTTTTTGTCTATAAATAATATGTGTGTACATTTCTTTATCTAAATATCTAAAGCTTATAAAATATATCCCAGATTAAAATTTGACCTATAACCTAAAGAAGGACCAAGTATGAACACATTTGAAGTCTACAAAGGAGCACTTGAGTTCAAGAGATATTTGAAGAAGAGCACTAGGCTTCAAGAAGGTTCCAAAGTGTGCATGGAAGCCCCACGGAGATGTGCACTTTATTTGAAAGGTGTTGGGGATATTCCACTGGACAGTTTGTCACAACCGATTTGATAACAATAGGCTGAAATCCAAAATTTGTACTATGAGGGTTAATTTCTCTTTGATTTTATTATTATTATTATTATTATTATTTGCGTATGGATGCAATAGATAAAATGAAAAAAAAATATAAGAGTGAAATACAAACACACACCAATCATAATGAACACCAAATTATGATTAGGGAAACCCTTTTAGGAGAAAACACAACTAGAAGGTGAGGTTGCTCTGCTCTCTTTTGTCTAGGATGGAAATGATGCAAGTACAAAGGAGAAGGTACTCTTTGTGGAGTTGCCTAAAACCAGTGGCCCATGGTATATTATAGAACACAAACCCCCTCTATTATGCTCTCTTTCAATCCACACTTATCCACTTTGCTCTATCATGGGACAAAATGCAAGTAAATAGAATGGAACCCATTTTCCTATTAGATTTGTGATTATAACACAATCTGATAGCCAACTAGGGTTTAATTTGACCCATACAACCCTTAATATTTGATCCTCATAGATACTTCTTCATAGTCCCCATGCGGTTAACCCATTTTCCATGAGTAATGAGGGTTGATGTGGCATCCTCTTGAATTATGGTGGTCAAACACGATAGGTTAATTCTAGGAAGTATTACTTTTGCATCCAAACTTTGATTGACATGATTCTGCTTGCACCAATGGAAAGGTCTTTGAGTGTGGAACAACGTCATGGGATGCCATATTGGAGCAACAAATTTTTAACCCCAAAAAAAATCATTTAATTCATCACACTAGCCCTGGAAGGTTTCTAACCCTAATTCTCCAAATTAGGTGTCATTGCTAAAACTGCTTTTGTAAGTTGATTTCTCTAATTTTTCCACCCTGAAAGCATTGAGATGGATGGAAAACAACACAATTATCCAATTTGGATTACCACTAGCAAGGAAGAGACTTTCCATGGATAAAAATATTAATTTCACCTCTTTAAACCCTATGTGAAGTTAGGTAAGGGGCATTTAATGTAAGGCTCTTCATCCTCTTTTTTTCTTTTCGTAGGTTTTTTTTAGCAGGATTAATTGCACAAATTTATTGAAAATAATCTTTAAGAAGGGTAGTTTTTCTCCATGAAGATGGCATTAAGGCTAAGGTCAAACTCTTCCTTCATCTTACTACAATATTTAGCTTTATCGAAAGATGTGTGCTACTATAAACTTAGTTATGGTTGTTTACTATATTGTAAGGGATACCCTAACTAGTGTTTGAAGGTTAATAGTGGCATGATATGGTCCTAATCATATTTTGGTGAAACAACACTCGAACATCGGTATATTGTTGATCGTTTATTCTACATAGAAGTATTCCCACTCTTGTCTACTTATTTTATGATTTCATATGTGGTTGTTCTCTTGACATTCAGGGTTACACATTGTTATTGACTTGTTTTTGTACTTGTTATGAGGATCATCTACATAAGAGCCATGTTTTAACTTTTTGCATGTTGAATTAAATCCACGTGGTTGGTTAGAGCATGTTTGCAACAACCTAAGTATACCTTCTTCCATGCAAGTTCAAATCCCCTTAATTAGTAATCTTGACTCCATAACCCATTGGATATGCACCGATCTTGGATATCCACCATCCCTTAATTTGTAAAAAATATTATAAGAACTTTTTCTAGGGTTTCCTCCCTTATGCCAAAGGAGTGTTGGCCTACGTTAAGAGGAAGAGTTGTGGTGATAATGGGCAACCTTCTCAATGCCTTTAAGGCCATACTTGGTTTCAGGACGTTGGATGTATTTGAGTGCAAATCTAGAAGGTAACGCCAGCCAACATGCACTTCATTGTGACTATAATGTATTAAAAAAGGAACAATAGAGCCATCATTAGGTACAAATGGGCTATATGAGAGGCACAACCTATGATAAATAACTCCAATAAAACTGTCACCTAGTCTCTGTAAACTTATACACACAACACAAAAACCAAGATGTAACCACTTGAAATATCAATTGCAAACAAACATACCATAAACACTATGCACTATGCATAGTTATGATGACTTCACCATTTGAAATTCATCTTTTAGATCCATCACATTGAGATTTTTTATATCGATGTTTCGAACCATCAACTGTGGTTCATCTTAAGGATAAATTAGAAAAAACCATGGGCATATTGTAACAAGTGAAAAAAGTAACAACACTTGCACCAATTGCTACTTGAGTTGCTTAAGGACACATCCCGCAAGGAGTTGCTCCTCAAAACAATGCCACCTACTTTGCACAAATCATATTCACAAGAAAACAATATGGCTTTCACCAACCAAAATAATAAGTTCAAACAACCACAACCTCTCTAGCTGACTATGCTTTATTGAATAAAAACCAAGCAACATGATGAATTGACAATGATTGACATGAATTCTTATAGCTAATGATGAAAATAAAGATAAGAGAATATGAATGACCAAACTTCAACCAAATGATGCGTAGAAGGGATGTATGTGCATTCAATGGAGGGTGCCTTAGCCAATGGGGGACTATATGCTCACCACTACCCTCCCTCCTTGCTAACCTACATAATTGTTACTTAGTCCTATAGACTAATACAAAGAAAAAAACAACTATGCCACAACCACTAGGTAATAGATGTGAATGATGAAATGAATGATTGTCAAAGTCAATCCAAAGAAAAATGAGTATCGAATGCTTTCTTAGGCATATAAAACTTGAGCTCTAAACTAGCAAATGTAAGAACAATGTGAACTACAAACCATGAAAAACAAATGCCAATGTGATAATTGAACCCGCCAAAGAACACAATGACACCTATGAGTACACCATGCAAGAATTTAGCCCAAGCATGTAAGAATCAATATCCTTGATCGATACAGAGCCATGCATTGCACTTAGAAACCATCATCCTCCCAACAATGAGTCAAAAATTATATGAGTGAATAAATAAAGAAGATATGGGAGCATGTGTTATGAAACTAGCTCACAAAAATATAGAAAAGATAGATCAACGCCTTATAATTCAGTCTCTTCGAGGGGGCAACCTCCTTTACATTACACAAATGAACAATTCTTGGATGATACAAATGACAAAACCTCCTTTCTATATATAGGAGTCTAAGGGGTCACAATATAACCCAAGCCGACCTAACCATAATAATATAAGGCCACATAAATAACAATAGTGGGCTTCAAGGGTGCACAATAATAACAATATGGGGACAATAGGGTCACAACAATGACAATAAAGAATACAATGACAAAAGTAATGGGGTAACCACTAGTATTATAGGGACCTAACATGCCCCTCTCCTTCAAAAAAGTGTTGTCCTCAATGCTTGAGTAGTTCTGGATGCTTCTGTAAAAAAATTCTCATCCTTCCATGTGGAATCTTCAACGGGTAAGTTCTTCCACTTGATGAGATACTTTGAAATTGATCGATTTCGTAGTTGTCGAGTTCTTGTTTCTTTAACTGCTTCAGGTTCCAATATGATCTTTCCTTCCTCGTCAAGTTCTGGCAATATTGTTTGAACTGGGAGCTTGTCACCTATAACCTTCTTTAAGCATGAAACATGGAAAACTGGGTGCACTCGGGAAGTTGCAGGAAGCTCCAATTTGTATGCCATTGTACCTATCTTTTGCAACACTTTGTATGGACCATAATACTTTGGTGATAATTTTTTATCCTTCTTAGCTTGCTTGAGGGACATTTGTTTATATGGTTGTAGCCGTAGGAATACCCAATCACCTACATCAAAACTTCTTTCGCTGCAATGTTGATCTGCCTGCTGTTTCATTCTATTCTGCGCCAAGGTGAGGTTATCCTTTAAGAGTTGGAGAACTTGTTGTTGATTCTCAATGTGATCTTCCACTACTTGAACCTTAGAATTTTCTCTTAAATATGATGTGATGGATGGTGGGTGATATCCATAAAGTGCCATAAATGGGGTCATTTTTGTTGAAGTATGGAAGGAAGTGTTATACCACCATTCAGCGAGAGGCAACCATTTGACCCAATGTGTCTATTTATCAGATACAAAGCAATGAAGATATCCTTCCAAACATTTGCTTACTATCTCAGTTTGCTCATCAGATTGAGGATGATAAGATGAACTATGAGCTAACTGAGTACCAAGACAAGAAAATAATTCTGTCCAAAAATTTCCAGTGAATATGGGATCTCTGTCGCTTACAATATTCTTTGGGTTTCCATGTAGCTTTTGAATTGTTTCCATAAATGCAGTAGAAACCGTATTGGCTTTAAATGGATGAGATAATGCACAAAAGTGTGCATACTTGGTAAGTCTGTCAACTACCACCATGATGACACTCTTCCCTTCGGATTTGGATAAACCTGTGATAAAATCCATTGAAACCTCCTCCCAACGTTGACTTGGAATGAATAAAGGTTGTAGTAGATCGGGGGTCTTAATTGTTTCAACTTTATTTTGTTGGCAAACCAAACATTCCCCCATGAACTTTTGAATATCAGATTTAAGGCCGTCCAAAAGAATTCCTTCTTAACCCTGTGGTAAGTCTTTAAAAATCTTGAGTGCCCTCCTAAGGGAGAGGCATGCAATTCCATAAGAATCTTTTGTTTGAGTTGGGAATTCTTACATAGGTATAAACGATCTTTGTACCATAATGAATCATTTTTCCAGCTAAATGTATCAGATGCACTGGGATCTTGTTGTAACTTTTGAATGAGTGCCCCCACTTCTTCGTCATTCTTCCATTTATCCCTTGCCTCATTTATCAAATCTGGTTGGATAATAGATATGGCACAAAGCAATGCTTCCACATCCTCATCCTTTCTTGAGAGTGCATCTGCCACAACATTTTGCTTCCCTTTTTTGTAGATGATTTCAAAGTCATAACCCAACATCTTTGTGACCCATTTTTGCTGCTCTTCTGAAGATAATCTTTGTTCTAAAAAGTATTTAAGACTATCATGATCCATTTTTACCTTGAAGTGTCTTCCCATTAGGTATGGTCGCCATTTCTTAAGTGCATGTAGTATTTCCAACATTTCCTTTTCGTAAATAGCTTTGTGTAAATACTTTCCTTTGATTGGACGACTTTCGAAAGAAATGGGTCTTTCTTCTTGCATTAAAACAACACCAATTCCATTTCCTGAGGCATCACATTCCACAATAAAGGTTTTTGTGAAGTCTGGCGTAGCTAAGACCGGTGCTTGGCACATTGCCTCTTTAAGATGTTCAAAGGCCTTCATTGCTTCTGGAGTCCATAAAAATGAATCTTTCTTCAATAATATTGTTAGAGGTGCTACTATTCTCCCATAATTCTTAACAAACTTGCGGTAATACCCTGTCAACCCAAGAAATCCTCACAGATGCTTTATGGATGTGGGGATTTTCCATTCCTTAATGGCTTTAATTTTTCTGGGGTCTACCTTAACACCTTCATGAGATACAATATGACCCAGATATTCCACCTCTTGTACTCCAAAGAAACATTTGGAATTTTTCATATAATTGTTTCTCCTTCAATAGGTTGAGCACCCTGTCAACGTGTTGAACATGATCCTTCCAAGACTTGCTATAGATTAGTATATCATCAAAAAATACTAACACAAATTTTCTAAGGAAGGGTTTGAAAATGGAATTCATCAAACCTTGAAATGTAGAAGGTGCATTGGTAAGGCCAAAAGGCATGACCAAAAATTCATAATGACCCTCATGAGTTCTAAATGCTGTTTTCGGAATGTCTTCAGTCTTCATTCTGATTTGATGATATCTTGAACGAATATCCATTTAATTCATCACACTAGCCCTGGAAGGTTTCTAACCCTAATTCTCCAAATTAGGTGTCATTGCTAAAACTGCTTTTGTAAGTTGATTTCTCTAATTTTTCCACCCTGAAAGCATTGAGATGGATGGAAAACAACACAATTATCCAATTTGGATTACCACTAGCAAGGAAGAGACTTTCCATGGATAAAAATATTAATTTCACCTCTTTAAACCCTATGTGAAGTTAGGTAAGGGGCATTTAATGTAAGGCTCTTCATCCTCTTTTTTTCTTTTCGTAGGTTTTTTTTAGCAGGATTAATTGCACAAATTTATTGAAAATAATCTTTAAGAAGGGTAGTTTTTCTCCATGAAGATGGCATTAAGGCTAAGGTCAAACTCTTCCTTCATCTTACTACAATATTTAGCTTTATCGAAAGATGTGTGCTACTATAAACTTAGTTATGGTTGTTTACTATATTGTAAGGGATACCCTAACTAGTGTTTGAAGGTTAATAGTGGCATGATATGGTCCTAATCATATTTTGGTGAAACAACACTCGAACATCGGTATATTGTTGATCGTTTATTCTACATAGAAGTATTCCCACTCTTGTCTACTTATTTTATGATTTCATATGTGGTTGTTCTCTTGACATTCAGGGTTACACATTGTTATTGACTTGTTTTTGTACTTGTTATGAGGATCATCTACATAAGAGCCATGTTTTAACTTTTTGCATGTTGAATTAAATCCACGTGGTTGGTTAGAGCATGTTTGCAACAACCTAAGTATACCTTCTTCCATGCAAGTTCAAATCCCCTTAATTAGTAATCTTGACTCCATAACCCATTGGATATGCACCGATCTTGGATATCCACCATCCCTTAATTTGTAAAAAATATTATAAGAACTTTTTCTAGGGTTTCCTCCCTTATGCCAAAGGAGTGTTGGCCTACGTTAAGAGGAAGAGTTGTGGTGATAATGGGCAACCTTCTCAATGCCTTTAAGGCCATACTTGGTTTCAGGACGTTGGATGTATTTGAGTGCAAATCTAGAAGGTAACGCCAGCCAACATGCACTTCATTGTGACTATAATGTATTAAAAAAGGAACAATAGAGCCATCATTAGGTACAAATGGGCTATATGAGAGGCACAACCTATGATAAATAACTCCAATAAAACTGTCACCTAGTCTCTGTAAACTTATACACACAACACAAAAACCAAGATGTAACCACTTGAAATATCAATTGCAAACAAACATACCATAAACACTATGCACTATGCATAGTTATGATGACTTCACCATTTGAAATTCATCTTTTAGATCCATCACATTGAGATTTTTTATATCGATGTTTCGAACCATCAACTGTGGTTCATCTTAAGGATAAATTAGAAAAAACCATGGGCATATTGTAACAAGTGAAAAAAGTAACAACACTTGCACCAATTGCTACTTGAGTTGCTTAAGGACACATCCCGCAAGGAGTTGCTCCTCAAAACAATGCCACCTACTTTGCACAAATCATATTCACAAGAAAACAATATGGCTTTCACCAACCAAAATAATAAGTTCAAACAACCACAACCTCTCTAGCTGACTATGCTTTATTGAATAAAAACCAAGCAACATGATGAATTGACAATGATTGACATGAATTCTTATAGCTAATGATGAAAATAAAGATAAGAGAATATGAATGACCAAACTTCAACCAAATGATGCGTAGAAGGGATGTATGTGCATTCAATGGAGGGTGCCTTAGCCAATGGGGGACTATATGCTCACCACTACCCTCCCTCCTTGCTAACCTACATAATTGTTACTTAGTCCTATAGACTAATACAAAGAAAAAAAACAACTATGCCACAACCACTAGGTAATAGATGTGAATGATGAAATGAATGATTGTCAAAGTCAATCCAAAGAAAAATGAGTATCGAATGCTTTCTTAGGCATATAAAACTTGAGCTCTAAACTAGCAAATGTAAGAACAATGTGAACTACAAACCATGAAAAACAAATGCCAATGTGATAATTGAACCCGCCAAAGAACACAATGACACCTATGAGTACACCATGCAAGAATTTAGCCCAAGCATGTAAGAATCAATATCCTTGATCGATACAGAGCCATGCATTGCACTTAGAAACCATCATCCTCCCAACAATGAGTCAAAAATTATATGAGTGAATAAATAAAGAAGATATGGGAGCATGTGTTATGAAACTAGCTCACAAAAATATAGAAAAGATAGATCAACGCCTTATAATTCAGCCTCTTCGAGGGGGCAACCTCCTTTACATTACACAAATGAACAATTCTTGGATGATACAAATGACAAAACCTCCTTTCTATATATAGGAGTCTAAGGGGTCACAATATAACCCAAGCCGACCTAACCATAATAATATAAGGCCACATAAATAACAATAGTGGGCTTCTAGGGTGCACAATAATAACAATATGGGGACAATAGGGTCACAACAATGACAATAAAGAATACAATGACAAAAGTAATGGGGTAATCACTAGTATTATAGGGACCTAACATGCCCCTCTCCTTCAAAAAAGTGTTGTCCTCAATGCTTGAGTAGTTCTGGATGCTTCTGTAAAAAATTCTCATCCTCCCATGTGGAATCTTCAACGGGTAAGTTCTTCCACTTGATGAGATACTTTGAAATTGATCGATTTCGTAGTTGTCGAGTTCTTGTTTCTTTAACTGCTTCAGGTTCCAATATGATCTTTCCTTCCTCGTCAAGTTCTGGCAATATTGTTTGAACTGGGAGCTTGTCACCTATAACCTTCTTTAAGCATGAAACATGGAAAACTGGGTGCACTCGGGAAGTTGCAGGAAGCTCCAATTTGTATGCCATTGTACCTATCTTTTGCAACACTTTGTATGGACCATAATACTTTGGTGATAATTTTTTATCCTTCTTAGCTTGCTTGAGGGACATTTGTTTATATGGTTGTAGCCGTAGGAATACCCAATCACCTACATCAAAACTTCTTTCGCTGCAATGTTGATCTGCCTGCTGTTTCATTCTATTCTGCGCCAAGGTGAGGTTATCCTTTAAGAGTTGGAGAACTTGTTGTTGATTCTCAATGTGATCTTCCACTACTTGAACCTTAGAATTTTCTCTTAAATATGATGTGATGGATGGTGGGTGATATCCATAAAGTGCCATAAATGAGGTCATTTTTGTTGAAGTATGGAAGGAAGTGTTATACCACCATTCAGCGAGAGGCAACCATTTGACCCAATGTGTCTATTTATCAGATACAAAGCAATGAAGATATCCTTCCAAACATTTGTTTACTATCTCAGTTTGCCCATCAGATTGAGGATGATAAGATGAACTATGAGCTAACTGAGTACCAAGACAAGAAAATAATTCTGTCCAAAAATTTCCAGTGAAGATGGGATCTCTGTCGCTTACAATAATCTTTGGGTTTCCATGTAGCTTTTGAATTGTTTCCATAAATGCAGTAGAAACTGTATTGGCTTTAAATGGATGAGATAATGCACAAAAGTGTGCATACTTGGTAAGTCTGTCAACTACCACCATGATGACACTCTTCCCTTCGGATTTGGGTAAACCTGTGATAAAATCCATTGAAACCTCCTCCCAACGTTGACTTGGAATGGATAAAGGTTGTAGTAGACCCGGGGTCTTAATTGTTTCAACTTTATTTTGTTGGCAAACCAAACATTCCGCCATGAACTTTTGAATATCAGATTTAAGGCCGTCCCAAAAAAATTCCTTCTTAACCCTGTGGTAAGTCTTTAAAAATCTTGAGTGCCCTCCTAAGGGAGAGGCATGCAATTCCATAAGAATCTTTTGTTTGAGTTGGGAATTCTTACATAGGTATAAACGATCTTTGTACCATAATGAATCATTTTTCCAGCTAAATGTATCAGATGCACTGGGATCTTGTTGTAACTTTTGAATGAGTGCCCCCACTTCTTCGTCATTCTTCCATTCATCCCTTGCCTCATTTATCCAATCTGGTTGGATAATAGATATGGCACAAAGCAATGCTTCCACATCCTCATCCTTTCTTGAGAGTGCATCTGCCACAACATTTTGCTTCCCTTTTTTGTAGATGATTTCAAAGTCATAACCCAACATCTTTGTGACCCATTTTTGCTGCTCTTCTGAAGATAATCTTTGTTCTAAAAAGTATTTAAGACTATCATGATCCATTTTTACCTTGAAGTGTCTTCCCATTAGGTATGGTCGCCATTTCTTAAGTGCATGTAGTATTTCCAACATTTCCTTTTCGTAAATAGCTTTGTGTAAATACTTTCCTTTGATTGGACGACTTTCGAAAGAAATGGGTCTTTCTTCTTGCATTAAAACAACACCAATTCCATTTCCTGAGGCATCACATTCCACAATAAAGGTTTTTGTGAAGTCTGGCGTAGCTAAGACCGGTGCTTGGCACATTGCCTCTTTAAGATGTTCAAAGGCCTTCATTGCTTCTGGAGTCCATAAAAATGAATCTTTCTTCAATAATATTGTTAGAGGTGCTACTATTCTCCCATAATTCTTAACAAACTTGCGGTAATACCCTGTCAACCCAAGAAATCCTCACAGATGCTTTATGGATGTGGGGATTTTCCATTCCTTAATGGCTTTAATTTTTCTGGGGTCTACCTTAACACCTTCATGAGATACAATATGACCCAGATATTCCACCTCTTGTACTCCAAAGAAACATTTGGAATTTTTCATATAATTGTTTCTCCTTCAATAGGTTGAGCACCCTGTCAACGTGTTGAACATGATCCTTCCAAGACTTGCTATAGATTAGTATATCATCAAAAAATACTAACACAAATTTTCTAAGGAAGGGTTTGAAAATGGAATTCATCAAACCTTGAAATGTAGAAGGTGCATTGGTAAGGCCAAAAGGCATGACCAAAAATTCATAATGACCCTCATGAGTTCTAAATGCTGTTTTCGGAATGTCTTCAGTCTTCATTCTGATTTGATGATATCTTGAACGAATATCCATTTAATTCATCACACTAGCCCTGGAAGGTTTCTAACCCTAATTCTCCAAATTAGGTGTCATTGCTAAAACTGCTTTTGTAAGTTGATTTCTCTAATTTTTCCACCCTGAAAGCATTGAGATGGATGGAAAACAACACAATTATCCAATTTGGATTACCACTAGCAAGGAAGAGACTTTCCATGGATAAAAATATTAATTTCACCTCTTTAAACCCTATGTGAAGTTAGGTAAGGGGCATTTAATGTAAGGCTCTTCATCCTCTTTTTTTCTTTTCGTAGGTTTTTTTTAGCAGGATTAATTGCACAAATTTATTGAAAATAATCTTTAAGAAGGGTAGTTTTTCTCCATGAAGATGGCATTAAGGCTAAGGTCAAACTCTTCCTTCATCTTACTACAATATTTAGCTTTATCGAAAGATGTGTGCTACTATAAACTTAGTTATGGTTGTTTACTATATTGTAAGGGATACCCTAACTAGTGTTTGAAGGTTAATAGTGGCATGATATGGTCCTAATCATATTTTGGTGAAACAACACTCGAACATCGGTATATTGTTGATCGTTTATTCTACATAGAAGTATTCCCACTCTTGTCTACTTATTTTATGATTTCATATGTGGTTGTTCTCTTGACATTCAGGGTTACACATTGTTATTGACTTGTTTTTGTACTTGTTATGAGGATCATCTACATAAGAGCCATGTTTTAACTTTTTGCATGTTGAATTAAATCCACGTGGTTGGTTAGAGCATGTTTGCAACAACCTAAGTATACCTTCTTCCATGCAAGTTCAAATCCCTTAATTAGTAATCTTGACTCCATAACCCATTGGATATGCACCGATCTTGGATATCCACCATCCCTTAATTTGTAAAAAATATTATAAGAACTTTTTCTAGGGTTTCCTCCCTTATGCCAAAGGAGTGTTGGCCTACGTTAAGAGGAAGAGTTGTGGTGATAATGGGCAACCTTCTTAATGCCTTTAAGGCCATACTTGGTTTCAGGACGTTGGATGTATTTGAGTGCAAATCTAGAAGGTAACGCCAGCCAACATGCACTTCATTGTGACTATAATGTATTAAAAAAGGAACAATAGAGCCATCATTAGGTACAAATGGGCTATATGAGAGGCACAACCTATGATAAATAACTCCAATAAAACTGTCACCTAGTCTCTGTAAACTTATACACACAACACAAAAACCAAGATGTAACCACTTGAAATATCAATTGCAAACAAACATACCATAAACACTATGCACTATGCATAGTTATGATGACTTCACCATTTGAAATTCATCTCTTTAGATCCATCACATTGAGATTTTTTATATCGATGTTTCGAACCATCAACTGTGGTTCATCTTAAGGATAAATTAGAAAAAACCATGGGCATATTGTAACAAGTGAAAAAAGTAACAACACTTGCACCAATTGCTACTTGAGTTGCTTAAGGACACATCCCGCAAGGAGTTGCTCCTCAAAACAATGCCACCTACTTTGCACAAATCATATTCACAAGAAAACAATATGGCTTTCACCAACCAAAATAATAAGTTCAAACAACCACAACCTCTCTAGCTGACTATGCTTTATTGAATAAAAACCAAGCAACATGATGAATTGACAATGATTGACATGAATTCTTATAGCTAATGATGAAAATAAAGATAAGAGAATATGAATGACCAAACTTCAACCAAATGATGCGTAGAAGGGATGTATGTGCATTCAATGGAGGGTGCCTTAGCCAATGGGGGACTATATGCTCACCACTACCCTCCCTCCTTGCTAACCTACATAATTGTTACTTAGTCCTATAGACTAATACAAAGAAAAAAA
Source organism: Pinus tabuliformis (assembly GCA_031772625.1). Classification (NCBI taxonomy): domain Eukaryota; kingdom Viridiplantae; phylum Streptophyta; class Pinopsida; order Pinales; family Pinaceae; genus Pinus; species Pinus tabuliformis. Next base: position 1,128,374,433 of record CM062811.1, on the reverse strand, counting down.
CAACTATGCCACAACCACTAGGTAATAGATGTGAATGATGAAATGAATGATTGTCAAAGTCAATCCAAAGAAAAATGAGTATCGAATGCTTTCTTAGGCATATAAAACTTGAGCTCTAAACTAGCAAATGTAAGAACAATGTGAACTACAAACCATGAAAAACAAATGCCAATGTGATAATTGAACCCGCCAAAGAACACAATGACACCTATGAGTACACCATGCAAGAATTTAGCCCAAGCATGTAAGAATCAATATCCTTGATCGATACAGAGCCATGCATTGCACTTAGAAACCATCATCCTCCCAACAATGAGTCAAAAATTATATGAGTGAATAAATAAAGAAGATATGGGAGCATGTGTTATGAAACTAGCTCACAAAAAGATAGAAAAGATAGATCAACGCCTTATAATTCAGCCTCTTCGAGGGGCAACCTCCTTTACATTACACAAATGAACAATTCTTGGATGATACAAATGACAAAACCTCCTTTCTATATATAGGAGTCTAAGGGGTCACAATATAACCCAAGCCGACCTAACCATAATAATATAAGGCCACATAAATAACAATAGTGGGCTTCTAGGGTGCACAATAATAACAATATGGGGACAATAGGGTCACAACAATGACAATAAGGAATACAATGACAAAAGTAATGGGGTAATCACTAGTATTATAGGGACCTAACATGCCCCTCTCCTTCAAAAAAGTGTTGTCCTCAATGCTTGAGTAGTTCTGGATGCTTCTGTAAAAAAATTCTCATCCTTCCATGTGGAATCTTCAACGGGTAAGTTCTTCCACTTGATGAGATACTCTGAAATTGATCGATTTCGTAGCTGTCGAGTTCTTGTTTCTTTAACTGCTTCAGGTTCCAATATGATCTTTCCTTCCTCGTCAAGTTCTGGCAATATTGTTTGAACTGGGAGCTTGTCACCTATAACCTTCTTTAAGCATGAAACATGGAAAACTGGGTGCACTCGGGAAGTTGCAGGAAGCTCCAATTTGTATGCCATTGTACCTATCTTTTGCAACACTTTGTATGGACCATAATACTTTGGTGATAATTTTTTATCCTTCTTAGCTTGCTTGAGGGACATTTGTTTATATGGTTGTAGCCGTAGGAATACCCAATCACCTACATCAAAACTTCTTTCGCTGCAATGTTGATCTGCCTGCTGTTTCATTCTATTCTGCGCCAAGGTGAGGTTATCCTTTAAGAGTTGGAGAACTTGTTGTTGATTCTCAATGTGATCTTCCACTACTTGAACCTTAGAATTTTCTCTTAAATATGATGTGATGGATGGTGGGTGATATCCATAAAGTGCCATAAATGGGGTCATTTTTGTTGAAGTATGGAAGGAAGTGTTATACCACCATTCAGCGAGAGGCAACCATTTGACCCAATGTGTCTATTTATCAGATACAAAGCAATGAAGATATCCTTCCAAACATTTGCTTACTATCTCAGTTTGCCCATCAGATTGAGGATGATAAGATGAACTATGAGCTAACTGAGTACCAAGACAAGAAAATAATTCTGTCCAAAAATTTCCAGTGAATATGGGATCTCTGTCGCTTACAATAATCTTTGGGTTTCCATGTAGCTTTTGAATTGTTTCCATAAATGCAGTAGAAACTGTATTGGCTTTAAATGGATGAGATAATGCACAAAAGTGTGCATACTTGGTAAGTCTGTCAACTACCACCATGATGACACTCTTCCCTTCGGATTTGGGTAAACCTGTGATAAAATCCATTGAAACCCTCCCAACGTTGACTTGGAATGAATAAAGGTTGTAGTAGATCGGGGGTCTTAATTGTTTCAACTTTATTTTGTTGGCAAACCAAACATTCCCCATGAACTTTTGAATATCAGATTTAAGGCCGTCCCAAAAAAATTCCTTCTTAACCCTGTGGTAAGTCTTTAAAAATCCTGAGTGCCCTCCTAAGGGAGAGGCATGCAATTCCATAAGAATCTTTTGTTTGAGTTGGGAATTCTTACATAGGTATAAACGATCTTTGTACCATAATGAATCATTTTTCCAGCTAAATGTATCAGATGCACTGGGATCTTGTTGTAACTTTTGAATGAGTGCCCCACTTCTTCGTCATTCTTCCATTCATCCCTTGCCTCATTTATCCAATCTGGTTGGATAATAGATATGGCACAAAGCAATGCTTCCACATCCTCATCCTTTCTTGAGAGTGCATCTGCCACAACATTTTGCTTCCCTTTTTTGTAGATGATTTCAAAGTCATAACCCAACATCTTTGTGACCATTTTTGCTGCTCTTCTGAAGATAATCTTTGTTCTAAAAAGTATTTAAGACTATCATGATCCATTTTTACCTTGAAGTGTCTTCCATTAGGTATGGTCGCCATTTCTTAAGTGCATGTAGTATTGCCAACATTTCCTTCTCGTAAATAGCTTTGTGTAAATACTTTCCTTTGATTGGACGACTTTCGAAAGAAATGGGTCTTTCTTCTTGCATTAAAACAACACCAATTCCATTTCCTGAGGCATCACATTCCACAATAAAGGTTTTTGTGAAGTCTGGCGTAGCTAAGACCGGTGCTTGGCACATTGCCTCTTTAAGATGTTCAAAGGCCTTCATTGCTTCTGGAGTCCATAAAAATGAATCTTTCTTCAATAATATTGTTAGAGGTGCTACTATTCTCCATAATTCTTAGCAAACTTGGGGTAATACCCTGTCAACCCAAGAAATCCTCACAGATGCTTTATGGATGTGGGGATTTTCCATTCCTTAATGGCTTTAATTTTTCTGGGGTCTACCTTAACACCTTCATGAGATACAATATGACCCAGATATTCCACCTCTTGTACTCCAAAGAAACATTTGGAATTTTTCATATAATTGTTTCTCCTTCAATAGGTTGAGCACCCTGTCAACGTGTTGAACACGATCCTTCCAAGACTTGCTATAGATTAGTATATCATCAAAAAATACTAACACAAATTTTCTAAGGAAGGGTTTGAAAATGGAATTCATCAAACCTTGAAATGTAGAAGGTGCATTGGTAAGGCCAAAAGGCATGACCAAAAATTCATAATGACCCTCATGAGTTCTAAATGCTGTTTTCGGAATGTCTTCAGTCTTCATTCTGATTTGATGATATCTTGAACGAATATCCAACTTGGTGAAGTAAATCGATCCATGCAATTCATCCAATAGTTCATCAATGACATAAATGGGAAATTTATCTTTAATAGTGAGTTTGTTGAGCTACCTATAACCGGACACATGTGCCATGATCCATCCTTATTGTGCACCAATACTACTCGAGTAGAGAAAGAACTTTGACAAGGTTGAATTATACTGGCCTCTAGCGTTTCTGCAACCATACGTTCAATTTCACTTTTTTGGACATAGGAATATCTGTAAGGCCTGATGTTCGGAGGAACACTTCCTGGAATCAAATGAATAGAATGATCCTAATCACAAATAGGTGGGAGACCTTTGGGAGTCTCAAATACCTTGGAATGATTGTCCAAGACTTTTTGGAGATTTGGAGAAATAGATGATTTTGATGTGGGAACCTCAAGCGAACATAATTGTACAATTCCGCCCCGTTGTTCTTTCCTCAAAAGCTTTTTCATTCCATTAGAGCTGATTATCTTTCCTGGTTTCCCTGCGATACCTCTTAATTCAACTTCCTTTCCTTCCGAAGAAAATTTCATGAAAAGTTCTTGAAAATTAAAAGTTATTCTACCCAAGGATTGTAGCCATTGGAATCCTGGTACAACATCAGCACCACCCATTGGAATGGAAAGCATTGGGCTTTTCAATGCATATTCTCCCATGGATAGCTTGATATTATGGCACTTTCCAGAGCAATTTATGGTTCCTCCACTTGCAACCATCACTTGACACTTTGGTGCTGGATATAAGAAGCAATTCAATTCCTTGCTATCTTACGATGAATAAAATTATGGGTACTTCCCGAATCAATCAACACTATTACCTTTTTCTTCTTGATATGTCCTTCTATCTTGATAGTTTGAGGAGTAGTAATTCCAACCAATGCATTACAAGATATGGTTGGATTCATTTCTTCTTTCTCTAGGGTTTGTACCTGGTGTATATCCTCTTCTTTTGGTGTTTCTTATTCCTTTTCTTCCTCCTCTTCACAATCTATGTAAAATAATTTCTTCTCAGCACACTTATGACATTTAGTGTATTTGCTATTACAATTATAACAAAGCCGTTTTGCATATTTTTCTTCCAATTGTTGGGGTGTTAACCTTGTAGGTTGTGTATGGCTGGGGGAAACAACACTTACATCCTTATAGTTGTGAGTGGTATGCTTCCTTGTTGCCATAATTTTGCTTTCCATTTTTCTTGCCAACCTGAATGCCTTCTCCAATGAGTCAGGTTCCCAAAGGCGAACCTCATGTTGGATGTTATCCTTTAAAGTCCCTATGAACATATCAATCCTATGCTCCTCTGGAATATTTTTTACCCTTATATTCAATTTTTGGAAGTCCTCAATGTGCTCCCTCATTGAACCCTTTTGTTTGAGGTTTATCAATTGGCTAAAAAAAAGTTTTGTTTTTCGTATCCTCATAATGTGTTGTCATTTCTTCCGTAAAAATTTCCCAAGTCACAATTTGTTTACGAGAGAAAAGCCATTGATACCATACAAACTGGTTTGGTTCCAAATATAAAGTTGCAATGCATACCTTTTGTGTGTTTTGCACATTATGGAGATCGAAAAATTGCTCCATTTGTAGTATCCATGTTACGGGATCCTTGCCATCAAACTTCCTCATATCGATCTTTGGAACATGGTGGGTCTTTGTTCCAATGTTAGAGTCTATGAAATCATGATTAACATTTCTTTTGTTCTCATCATGAGTTTCCTCTACAACATTTTTGCCATTAAGAAGCCTTTCTTGTAGCAACTTTGTCAAACCTTCCTTCAATCCTTCAATGTCTTTCTTCAAATCTTCCATGTTGTCATTCTTCAAATCATGATTAACATTCCTTTTATTCTCATTATGAGTTTCCTCTCCTACCTTTTTTCCATTAGGAAGCCTTTCTAGTAACAATGTTTTCATACCATCCATCTTAGCTTCCATCTTAGCTTCCATGTTGTCCATCTTAGCTTCCATGCCATCCATCTTAGTTTCCATACCATTCATCTTAGCTTCCACGCCATTCATCTTAGCTTCCACGCCATTTATCTTAGATTCCACGCCATTTATCTTAGCTTCTGTTAGCTTTTGTGAGAGTGACATTTGTTGCACTTGGTCTCGTAATTTTGATATATCATGTAGCATTTCTTCCTCTTCTTCATGAGTCATGCTAGAGATTTCAGGTTGTTTACTAGGTGTTTCCATTTTCTTTCTTCGGGGCATTAATTACCGATAATAATGCTTCACTATGCCCTTTGAATTCCTTCAAACTAATTTTTCAAACCAAGCTTATGCAAATATTTAAAAAAATACACACCTTTTTTCACTTTGTAGGCACTCGATATTGAATCTGATGTATCTCTGTAATTTCGGATCTTCCAGTTCTGAAATTGTGATCTGCAGTAGCCCTCTGTGTCCTCTTTCCAATGCCACCAGTCTAATCGAATTTAGATTCTCCAAGAAAGAGTTATGCACAATCTCCCAAGATGACCTAATTATATACCTTTTCAGAAGAGTGAACTTTTATGAAGTGCCACGTGTCACTGTTTTGACCTTAGGATCTGAAAAATATACACAGGAAACTACAATCCATCCTATTTCTGTAAATTCTTACAAAATTTCAATCTGATGCTCAAAACAAAAGTTATGACTATTTTCCCCAGGTCACCTGTTTGGAATGTAATTTGGGAGTCTGCAAAAAGGCCAACTTCCTCAGATCATATCTCCGCAAATATAGCACAAAAATCTCTGAAATTTGGACCCGAGGTTTAGAATGATTTCAACCCAAATGGGTTTTTTTTTAGCATCTGAAACATCACAGAAAAAAAGTTATAGCGAAAATTCCACGATGACCTGTTTGGAGCAGCAAAACCCTAGAATCCACAACTTTGATACCAAATGTTATGAAACCAGCTCACAAAAAGATAGAAAGATAGATCAACGCCTTATAATTCAGCCTCTTCGAGGGGGCAACCTCCTTTACATTACACAAATGAACAATTCTTGGATGATACAAATGACAAAACCTCCTTTCTATATATAGGAGTCTGAGGGGTCACAATATAATCCAAGTCGACCTAACCATAATAATATAAGGCCACATAAATAACAATAGTGGGCTTCTGGGGTGCACAATAATAACAATATGGGGACAATAGGGTCACAACAATGACAATAAGGAATATAATGACAAAAGTAATGGGGTAATCACTAGTATTATAGGGACCTAACAGCATGACACCTTTGCATTGAATGGAATGTATTCACCCTCATTCCTTGCCATCCTACATACGTCTCACTACTTAGTTTCTATAAGCCCACTCACAAAGGGAAATGATTAAGCCATGACCACGAGACAGAAAAACCAAATTGTGAAACTAGTGACCTCAAAATGAAGTTAAAGAATGACTTAAGCATCCTGAGAGGTCCAAATTGATATGCATAACAAGAATAAGGGTTTCTTCAATTCTCAACATAAGTTGCTAGAAAACATAATGATGCCTACCAACACACCACAAAAGTGTTAAAAAGATACCATGCTTCATCAATAGAGATCCATGCATCACACATGCAAACTACCATCCCCCAACCATGAGCAAAACACATTTACATAAATAAATAATACGAGATGAATGAATGGAAAAGATAATGACAACTCTACATTAAATGGAATGCACTTAGCGAGGTGTCAAGCATGGAGCAATTAAATACCTACCACATAAGGGAACTCATTCAGGTGATGGATTGCCAAATCAACACTTCTGATGACATTAACAATCCGGGGAAGTCTCACATCATTTGCTTTGGAAGTGCTTTATTCTTATCCAAGTTCTGGGGCAACATGCATCAACCCCTTTCAAATCACCAACTCGAGCCTACTAAGCAGTTGAAACTCACATTCGACAATGTGCTTAGAAACAAATGTTGCAGGGTCAAATGCAAAATTACCCTTTTCAAATTATTATCAGTAGTATTTGTCAAAGCCTTGGAATGTTGTAGGTCTACTGGTTGAGATTTTTGTTTTGACAATGAACAATATACAAACTTACTACAACGTATGAGGATGCAATTTTTGTAGCTTTGCTTGAAAAAATCTCATTTTTTGTCAAGATGTAGATTCAATCATAATGTTATGGAATGTGATTTCTTTTTCCAAAATCGGTCAAATTGAGTCCATCTCAAGGATTGGCCTTCACAATATGGAAATGGCCTTCCTATTGCAGCCATACATCATTGAAGCGCAAAAGATCATGTTGCTCCTTGGGTAGTGAAATATGAAGGCAATGATTGTGTCGTATTTGCACTCACAGTGTCGGTTTCTTATATCATTGAGCTACGAATGTTGGTTTTTCAAGAAGAAAAAATACACTTACTTTCATTGATAAAGGAAGTTACACCTGCATATATTTCTCATTCATATTCATCATTATCACTACCAACCACATATTAAATATTACATTTACCTTCTATGTTCTATCAATCTATATCGTTTTTGTTCCTCTGACTCACAATTTAACATACTCGCTCTATCAAAAATTATTCACTATTCAGCTATGCGACTACTTTCTCTACTGTATGATTATGCAAGAACAATGAAAGCTAAGACAAAAAAACAGTGAACATCACTATGATAGCTATTTAGTTCTATCCTTCATATTTTGATATATCTAGTACTTTGGAAGGATCCATTTTCAAAAACTAAATATTTGATCATGCTCGGAACTATGCTACATCCCTCTTTTGATAGGTCATCTGCCTTCTAATTTTGTTCTTTGTATATATGAGAGAATGATATCCTCTTGAATGTATTGATCAACATTCTAATCCTCTTCATCCAATTGGTTAGCAATAAAGCCTCCAATGTATATCTCATATCAACCCATTTTATGATCAATTTAGAGTCTCTAAAGACGTCTATTTCTTCAATATCAAGCCATTTGGCACAAAATAAAACTCACCGTAGTGCTAATAGCTCTACTTTGTTATTTGTACCCATTCCACTATGCCGACAAAAATGGAATAAGTCTCATGGATTCAAAGCTATCACCACCCCACTGCCACATACCTGGAATGATGTTGCCCCGTCAAAAAAACCAACTAGGTATTTGTCCAATATATCCTTCATTTGACAACAACATATGGATAACTTCTCCTTGACTACGCCAATCAACCTAAATTATGCCACAACCTTCATGCATATGCCCCTCACATTTGGCGCAACATTGTCGAATATCCTTGCATTCCTGGTTCTTCATATTCCCCACATGATATAGAAGGGTAGGGCCCTGAATTCTTTATACTCCATGAACCATCGATCTGATTTAGGCAATCCCTAGTGGAGGACTAATCCCGATTGGCTCTTGTCTTAAGCATGTGAAGGACCCCAATCCATACAAAAATTGTGAATGGACACGTGAGAAAGAGGTGTGTCACATATTCTATGCTATTGTAACATAAACAACATCTTCCTGGGCCTTGATATCCTCTTTTTAGCAAATTCTCCCAGGTCAATATCTTGTTATGAACTGCCAACCCTGCAAAACACTTCAGTTTTTGTGGTATTATCCATTTCCATGATTTTTGGAACCATAAGGCATTAGTACCCTGTCTTCGACACTATGTAATGAATGAATAGATATCCTTGAAATGTACCTGACCCTTCCTGATGCTTCCGTCCTATGACAACGAGTCCTCTCTCGTCGTTAGAAATATTATTGCAAGATTTAATTGTAGTATGTACTCTCCTAATTCTATTTCGAGAGGACCCGAAAGTCCAATCTTGATGGGATCTAACCAATCAAACGAATCCATGTTCAAACCATTCACTACATATATTTGATTCAAGAAAAATAAATCAATGTTATGTAAATGGTTGATCAAAGGAACATATAGAATATGATTACCATAAAATCCTTTGATTGAAGCTAGGCTAATCTCCATTCTTGATTTGGTTCCGACCTCCCATCGCAAATTACCAAGGAGTCAGTTTTTTGCCTTCATCATGCTTCTCCATGAGAGTGATGCCACCTTATTTACTAGAGCCCCATCACTGATCCAACTTATATTTTGATAATTTTTTAGATATTTCACTTTGATTATCTGTTGCCATATGTCTTCACCACTTAGAGCCCTCCACATATTCTTAACTAGTGGAGCCAAATTGAGATTTTATGTCTTTGATGCCCCAACCGCCAGAAACCACCTAAGATCCTCAAAGCAAACTAAATGAAATTTTCGAGCATTACCAGGACCAACCCACAATAATCTAGCCATAATAGAGTTGATTCTTTTAATACACTTTTGGAAATTTAGAAATATGCATCCAGTAAATAGAAATGCTTTGTAGCACCGAGTTAATCAATACTAGTCTCCTTCCCATAGATAATCATTTATATGACCATTGAGATAACTTTTTTTTTTCAATTTTTTTTATGATCCAATCCCAATCCTTTATCTCATAATTCTTCGACTTTAAGAAAAAAAACCAGATGTCTAAATCCTGCATCTAATGAGATCGACTAAACTTCAAATATTTAAGCAATCTCCAGAATCTCTGCATCCTCGTGATTGGTTAATATCAGAGAATACTTTCCTTGCTCATAATTAGGCTTCGAAGCTTCCCCAAATCTGGATAGAATCTGATGATAGGCTAGTCATTCAGATCTGGAAGCTTTTCCTATCAGAATAACATCATCTACGAACATCATATGAGTAAGTGAAATATTTCTTGACATCCTACAACCATAAATAATGGCCCTAGATCTCACCTCCTTGACCCTTCTACTTAAACCATCAATTATAATCATAAACAATAGAGGAGATAGTGCGCAGCCCTGTCTAAGGCCTCTGGATGCCTTAAAAAATTCTGTTGGAAGCTCATTTATGATGACCAGATAGCTTAGCTTCTCCTTGAATATAGCTCTATACGATGAACTGAAATAATAGACTACTTCCCACAGTATTTCCTTTTGGGAATAAACTAAGTTTCCCTTTGCATCTTTGACAAACCAAATGGAATTTTATCTCCTCATGTTAGATTTTTGTTCATGAAATAACTGTGTATTTTTTATCTCCCTTCACCACCCATGTTGCCCTACTCTTTATGCGCCAATCCTCTTCTCATGCCTTTAAAATCTGGCTCTTTATATCTTCCAGGCCAAGAATCCTCTTTCTAGTGACAAGGGATAACAACTCCGGATCTGACAAGTTAGCCAGGGCTCTAATCGGGATGTCTATCGCTATCAATTCCTTAAACATGTCCTTTTTCTTTTCCTGACCCAACACCAGACTACTTTCTTCAATGCCTTAAGTGTGTGACTAATAACCTCCAGACACAACAAATCACAACTAGAAAACGTTGAAAGCCAAGTATCCCGGACCAACACCCCAATGTCTTTCTCCTTTAACCATATTTAGTTAAATTTAAATGGGAAGGATTGAATAATAATATGGTCAGGCCACTGTAGGAAGATCCAATAATGATCTGAGATATATGTGGGATGTGTCCACAAAACTAGCTATCCCATGCAACTTGCCAAAGTGGACTATACAAAAAATCGATCCAATCGCTTAGATATGCCCTCAATATCTGAGCGACCATTCCGCTAGGTGGGGCTAATAGGGTCTGGTTTGATGTCATGAATAGACTAGTTCTTAAAAGATCCCCCATATGATCTTCCTTGCCTATAGACCCCAAACCTCCTCCATATCCACCGTAAAATTTAGGTCTCAAACCAAAATCAATGAACTTAGATCCATTATGCCAAAGGCATCAATGCGAACCCAAAAACTCCTTTTGTAAAAAAAAAACAAAAAACATATATATATATTGAGGAGGTAAAGAGAAGCATTCAACCCTCGTTGAAAACCAGTAAGAATGATCCCTGCAACATAATTGTAAGCTCTGAATTTAAAGTGATTTGGATCCTACATGGCGGCTAGTCCTTTTGAGACACTAGAGGTATTAGTCACACATACATACCAACAAGCTACATAGTAGAGAGTACCTGCCACCTAGTTTAAATATAGCTAAATTAAAGTAAAAGGCTATGAAGATTTGGTAAAATAGAAGCCTATATAAGTGCATGCATAAATCGGAAACCAAAGCTAGAAAAAAGAGAGGTAAAATTAGAAAACAGGGGATTAGGAAAAAATAGGGCTATTAAGTTGTTCTAAATATTCATCAACTGATTATTAAATGGTTAATGGGTTATTAACCATCAAATCTAATAAATAGTGGTAATACAATTTGAATAAATAGTTATGAAGCTTGTAATATGAATATATGTGATATAAATATTTTTCTTAATTTATAAATTAAAACCCAAAACAAAAGACTTCAATTTTAGCAAAATTCTTAATTTTATTGGATTTCTTTTTTTGTTATATGAAAATAAAGTAATTTTAAAATGATTATTAACTTTGAAAGTTTAAAACCTAACATATTTTTCAATGTTTATATTCCAAGTTATAATTTGTGCATTTTTTTTCACTTTAATTTTTATATGTATGTTTTCTATTTTCTATTTATTTATTTTTGGATTTTTTTAGTCAATTTTATCTAAATTTTTGTAAGAATTTGTTGAAATTGTAAATTTAAGTTATATAGCTATCATGATTTAATTTAAATTAGACCCATAACATTTCATGACTTTATGTTTAGAATTAATGTATAAAAACATAAAAACTTAATACACACCATAAACTTACTTTCTATATATATATATATAGATATATATATGTATGTTATGCATAAGTTGAAAAATTAAATGAAAGAAATATAAAATATATCAAAAAATCACCTATATATTTGTATATTTTATAAGAATTTTAATATATCATATAAAAATATGAACATTTTGTGAAATTTAATCTCTATTAAATTTGTAACTAGCATTTGCACTAAGAGGCGCAAAGCAATGTCGATAGGCCACGTGGACCCTGAGTTCGTCCCTCTTTGAGCCAAAAAGAGAGTTTATTAGGTATCATATGTTTTAACATGGCAGTCATCACAAATATGTGATATTGGAAAGTTGCGACACAATAGAGGCGAAATCACACGAAAACATTATAAAAAAATGAATCGCATCCGCATATGATATCGACGATCAACGATTATTAGAGGTGACACTATATGAAAGTCGATATCGGCAGTCGGAGGTCCTATGATATCGGTAATCGGCAGTCGGGGGTCCAAGCTATGTACTTTATCTTTGGAATTGAGGCAGAGTGACCACATTTCAAAAACATCGATATGTGAGTTGCGATGAAATCGCCAGGAATGGGCCACTAGTGTTAATGTGTCGGGATGGGCAATAACAAATTAACAAAGGATTTGTCTGCAAAACCAAAGAAGCTGGAGCCTTTTCTCTCTCCTCCCAAAGGGACGTGTGGTAGCAAAAGACTGGATCCGATAAGAGACACATGGCAAACAATGACTAGATGCGTTAAGGGATGCGTGGCAACCAGTAATTGGTTGCGAGAAGTGACACGCGGAGGCTGGTGTCATCACGACGTGCCAACACGGTTGATACGTGGCAGGAATATTCAGCAGTTTCAAGGCTCACAATAGGCCAAAAAAGGGTAACACGTGGCATTACTCACAAGGTGACAGGTGGCAGATATGTGGTAGTGATGGCGTCACGTATGGGAGATCAACAATCGGAGGTTGAGGCGTATTATGCATTGAAGTGAAACCTTCGATTGATAACCTTTGATTGAAGGGCTTTGATACGGGGGCTAGACTGCAGTCATGAGAAGAGATACAGGACCAAGGGCCAAATGTAGAAGGTGATCAACAATCGATAATCAGTGAATTGACATGTCGTGCACCAAGGTTACACCTCCGATTGGAAATGGCCGATAGAGAGGTTTCCAATTTGGGGGCTAGCACGATAGTCACAAAGAGTTCAAAGGAATCAAGGGCTATTGGCATATCGCAATCAGAGATCGACAGATGTAAGCGAAGGTTTCATTCCAAAAGCTATGATGAAGGGTGGATGCGATTTTATATTAAAGATGTTTTGATAAAATTAATCGGGTTTGGGGATAGAAGAGAGCGCAAGTTTTTCTAGGAAAACCATCTGATTTCTCTGATAAAAATATCCGGTAAAGCTGACATGTACAATATTACATTGAAGTTGTTATAATAAAGGTAATCAGGGGCGTAAGACATATCGCAATCAGAGATCAGTGGATCTAAGCAAAGGTTTCATTCCAAAAGCTATGATGAAGGGCAGATGCAATTTTATATTAAAGATGTTCTGATAAAATTAATCGGGTTCGGAGATAGATGAGATCGCAAGTTTTGGTAGGACAACCATCTGATTTCTCTGATAAAAATCTCCGATAAAGATGACGTGTATCGAAGGCCATGTGGATGCATGTTTTGTCAATTAATGGCGAAATGCAGTGAATTTATGGTTTTCGATATTCTAAATTCTTTCATTAATACTAATAATTCCCGAAGATTTTGCTCATAAAAGTATTGGATTCATGCATAATTGGTCATTTTCTCTAAGTGTAGGTGCTGGTCATTCTTGTGTTTTTTCCTCGCAGGCTAGTCTTGATAAACAAAATTCATGAGAAATGTCTCGACTGGCTAAACCCAGAAGGAAAATTCCCATTCAACAACAACCAGTTGCTCCTCCTCCTGAGGTCATAGAAATGCCTGGGCTATTTTCCGACACGACATGCACCCCTGATGTTGGGGTCGCTAGCTGGGAGGCCATGTATAAGATTTTTGAAGATGAAGGGCCAAAAGTCACACGAAGAATAGTCACAACAGAGGATAGGGTTCCTATTTCAGAAACTACATACAATGATGTGGCCAATTCGTTTCTCCATAGAATTGGCGCTTGGTCAAGCATATTGCCTTATATGGATATGATCAGATGGGTCATTGATCATATGAACATCGTAGATAGGAACTTCATGACCAAGAGAAAAATGGTCATCGACTCTTTCACTGGAAAATATTTGTCTGCAATGTACCACCTCCCACCAACTCAGAAGAAATATGATAAAGACTTCATTGAGAAGTTCATGCAGGAAAATGAACACCAATCTGAGATCATTCAAGGATGGAGAAGAGACCTAATAAAGCATAAGCGGGAGGAAAAGGGTATGTATGCTATAGCCTCTATTAATGCACCCTATTATTATGTTTTTGCAATGGTGTGTAGATTGTTGTTGAGAAATAGCAATAAGAAATTCTAGTTTAATTTGTCCTTGAATTAAACTGAGAATTAAAAACGAATTATATTCTCATAGCAACTTGTAAATAGTTAATTAAGTTTAATTAACTTAATTAGCTTAGGGATTTCGAGTTGGAAGTCTTTCTGTAGTCATGTATATGTTCTCCCTAAATTTTAGGGGTCCAATGTGAGTTTAAATTGAGTTGTAAATTAGATAGCTCACTTTACTGAGTTATGGTAAGTTAAATTAGTTCTACCTGTTTTTGGAACTAATAGAGGACTAATAGTCAGCTGGTGCACTGGTGCATCCACAAGTGTTACTCCAGTTAATTGAAGATTCCCTCATGAGAAACTCATGCATGTCAATTAAGAGAAAGGCCCAGTTGAGACTAGAGTGCAAGGACAATGTACTATCAGTTGTATGATTTACTGAGTTGTAAATATCATGCATGTAATCAGGAAAAGGACCTAATTTAGGATTGCACTATTTTGGAAGCATGAATTCCCTTTAAATACATGCTATTCATCCTAGGAATTGTGCAAGAGATTAGGGGCTTGGCAGGCAATGGAAATTGGCTAAGTTTTGGCTAATAACGGGCTTGTGACCTGATAGAGTTGAGCATATTTGTGCAGAATTGTTCTAGTGAGAACAAGCTTTGTCTTCACTCATATTTCTGATTAATGCAATACAAATAGACATGGTTTTGAGAAGTGGCTTTCCCTAGGAAAACTTATTGTGTTATGTGCCATTGATTTTCCTTCTTCTTGTTCATATTGTTTTCATCGATCTATTGGCTTTCGCTAGTTGAATATAGAAGTAGATTCTTGTCCCGTGCTTTAGTAAATTGCATTATCTTGTGAATCTATAGGAAATTCTACAATTGTTTGGCTACGCCAATACCCAGAAGTTTTCAGACCAATGGGCACCCCTGATTGAAGCTGCCTCTGATAGTTATGTAATGTACTGGGGAACTATTCTGTCCAATAACTTAAGCAACGAAATCCTAGAATATAGGAAAAATCATATTTTGTTATGAAACTATTGTTGTCCCATTCACATTTACCATAATATTCTACAGGAGTCAAAATACCAACCCCATTTTTACAAGATTAGCCATTGTGTCATCCTTCCTATTTACCAGTTTGTTTTCAATGAGAAGTGCCCTAGAATCTCTGTTGAAGGCAACATTGACCTCTTATCAGTTGGAATATGGTATGGGGAGGACTCATTTACCTATTTTCGAGCTTTTGGCAGCCTTGCACGACCTCATGTGGTTCCCCTATATGTCCTCGATATGCTCCTAGCCCGGGAAATAGCCTACTAGACTGTGGGAAATGGCTTGTCTAAGGTCATGAAAGAAAGCAAGAAGACAATGTGGCCTATTTTTTCATTTCGCTGTGGATTATTATGTTTAGATAATTTAAAACATGCTACTAAGGAGATGGAGGAAATCCAACTGATGAACTTTCCAACCATTTCAAATCGGTAGTATGATCTGATTGATACTGCCAAAAATATTACAACATAGGCAAAGATCAGGTAGTTTACAAATGAGCCTGATAAATTTGATGATTTCTTTCAATCGGCCTCAAATTATGCAGAGGTTGAAAAAGAAGAAACAACATAGCTCAACCCTGAGGAATTAGTGCAATTTCATCAATACAGGGTTAAAAGGATTTCCCATTTTCCCAGTGAAATTTTGAATCTAAATCAGCAGAACAAGGCATAAGACATAGGAACAAGCACATCTCAGAGTCAAGATGTAGTTCATGTAACTGAAACATTGGCAGCTAGCAAATGAAAGGTAGAGAAGGTAACGACAGAAGAAAGTATGGATGTGATTTGGGATCAATTTCTTAAAGAGACTGACCCTAAAAAACAACAAACTCTGTCGCAAACATAGATTGCTCAGACTCTTGTAATCACTGAGAAGACCTCGTTCACTGTTGAGGCTTCTAAAGAAACTATGGACACTGATGATCTGGAAATCATCCCAGTTTTTCCGACCTCTGAGGTCGTTCTCAATATTGAGGAGATTCCTCCTCTGGACGTATTTTACAGTCCCAAACATAGAGCAATAGTCAGCAGGTAGAGAAAGAGGAGAAGGACTGAACAAAGGCAGACTTTGGTCCCTGCAAATACCTCCTTTCAAGTACTATGGAAAGATGCCCAAGCGACCCCTAGTGAAGATCTTGGGAGACTATCACAATATGCAGGAGCCTATGCTAGTGCAACAATTGACAAAGCCACAAAAGTGCAACAACTCCTAAGGGAGAAAGATGATAGAATAAGGCATCTTGAACAAAATTTAGAAAATGAAAAGCAAGGAATTGTCCAACAATGGCAAGCTCAATTTTCACAATTGCAAACCAGTTTCGATGGGCTGAAGATTCAATATGAATCTGACATGAAGAGTCGGGATGCCCATATATAGGAGCTAGAGTGCAAGATTGAGCAACTGAAGGCTAATCCTGAGATGACATAATTCATGAAAGAAGCAGGGGAGCTGAATAACCTACTTGCTCATCAACAGGTTCTATTTTGCCAAAATCTAGCCATTATCGAAGACATGTGCCAATCAGTTGATGCACTTGTGAATCAATTGTTCGATCTGAGGACATATAGCAAGGAAGTTGAAGAGAAAATCTTCGATTTCATTGACTGACAAAATAGCTCTAAGGGCTGATTAGCGAATATTCCTAAAATAGAAGAATCTCATAAAGAGATTGTCTTCCAAGAATGGGAGATAAGGCTTAAAAATGCAGAGATGGAAATCTATAGTGCCAGGGACATATCTAGAAACATGATTGAACCAATCAACGATAACCTATTGCAGACAAATTTAAACTCCCAGTGTCCAGAAGATACGTTGCCTAATGTTAAAATATTTACAAAATATTGGCAAGAATCATCAAAGAAGAAGGTTGAGTGGATAAAAGCTCTATCAAAGATTGACTTGGAATGCCATTGGCATTTCCTAGTCAAACCACATGGGCAATGGTTGATGCTGAGGTGTCTTCTAAATACAACCAGTCAGGTGCTGCCAGCACTCAGTGATGCGTTATTCACTGCACAGATGTGTATTAGGCCTAAACATCCACCTGAATTGAATTCGATGACAAATATATGGGAAACTTCAATAGCGATTGGTAGAGCAGTCTTCGTCCAAGTCTTGATCAACTTGTTGTAACGGGACTGTACTATTGGTTTGTATTTTTATTTAAAGTGTGGTTTGTTTGGACTAGCGCAACATTTTATGGACTTTTCTATATTTGAGTTTTGATTTTAAACTTTAAATCGCCTTCATTGTTATGAAGAAAGGGGGTTCTGAAATTTTGCAAGAAGTGTTTTGGTTTTTACTATTGTAGTTGTAAACAAATCTTAATAGAAAGAAGAACCAAACCATTTTTACTTATGAGTAGAGTGAATGTGTATCGAGTACTATTATCTTTACGTTGATGCTATGTTTTTGAGTTGAAGTACTATTTTAATTGAAGTTTTTCATATATGTTATTGGGTGAGAGTAGATCAGTATCACCAATGATGTGTTTTAATCAAAATCTGTTAAGTATACAGACGAACAATGATATCATATATGTGTAGTTGATGACTCAGTGTTTTTGTTATATGTTAGCATGTGAAACCCCCCCATCTCTGACTTATGATAGAGCACCTCCTCCAATATCCATATCCCATCGGTATTCTTGAAGGCATGTGCAATGATATGTGATAATCTCCAACCTCAGATTTGATCCAATCTCCGATATCCAGACCCGATATGGTGTATTAACGTTGATTAATAAGAATTTCGCATCCGCCTTGATATCGAGACTTTTGAATGAAACCTCTGATATCAAATTGCTAATCGCCGATTCACTTGAAGACCCGGTATAATTATAAGATTGGATTTAATCTAAGATCACATCCGTTTATCAGAACTTTTGTTATGTGCCATCATATAAAATGGCCGACAATATGGAAGTGATATTGATATTAAAATGAGTTTAATTGTAATTTGGTGTCCATCATATCAAAGCTTTATTATAGCGCAAGTTTTCAAACTGTGGCATGTTGCGATTATCTCTGATATCAAATCCTTCAATATTATGGGCCCGATAAAGTTATCAAAATGAATTAATTATGTTATCACATCTGTTAAACATCGGAGGTACCCATATTGTAAATCTTTTGTGTTGTCTCATTTTGAATGTTGCGATGAGTAAACCTTTGATTCCACTACTGGTTCTGCATTGACGAACTGCATTATGTTGATTATGTTTGCAAATGTGGTACATCTCTATGGGGCTGAGTTATATGTGTGTGTGTGTGTGCATGTGTGTAAAAGCTGAAGGCAAATATGTGTGTAATGACTACTAAAAGTAAACATAGAATGTTTGATGCTTAAGAGGCATACCAAATCGCATGCTATAACAAACCACACGATAACAAAGATTACACAACATAACAAACTACATGCTATAACAAACCAGATGATAACAAAGATTAATAACTTATTAAGGAAGAGACAACACTCATTACAAGTCATGGTCGAGCCATGAGAGGTTGGATCAAAATTGAAAGATAGTGGGTTCTCAGACCCTTTTATTAATATGAAGATTAGATGAAAGACTCGTTGGATAGTAGGGTCTTTATCCGCTTGCATGCCTTTTGTTTTGAAAGTTACAAGTTGTTGTGTTGCATGGCAAGCATTGGATTAATGTCAAGGGGAGTTTTCCCTTGGGATTAGACAAGCTGCCAAATTTGCCTAAATGACCTTCAACCTAACCTTCTCAACAAGTTAGATACCTATTATTGGCATCTTAGGATGGTTGTCGAGGCACTTGAAGGTTTTGTCAAGTGCCATGGAGCTACTTGTAGGCTCGACATAGGGTCTGGTACCATCGACATGTGGCAAGCAAGGTAGGAACCTCTCAGGAGTCCACACCAAATCCATGGTAGGTAAGTGACGCAGGAGTGCCTATGCCGCCTTGGGTAGGATTCCCTCCCAGTGGGAAGGGAAGACTCGCTGGCCAGGAATCCATTGGAGAATGTATCACCCAAGATCAGGAGGGATAACGTCATAGATCGTCCTAAGTAACCAAAGGTATCATCATCAAATCGTGAAGCACATCTGAGAGTCTACGAGATTCCTGAGATAGAGACATAGTCGGCAAGACTAGGTTGAAGAAGCCTTTGCAACAACAGAGCTTATAACCGGGGAGGTTCTAGAGCTCTTCATCTAAGACACTACGTGATGCAGAGTCGAGGTCCCTTGGCCGAGTCATGACAAGAATTAGAGAGAATGCCTTGTTGCGGTGCATAGGAGTGAGGCTATGAACTTAAAGGAAATTTTGGGATAACCTTATCCTTTGGATGGTCAAAACCCTAGTCAAGGGAGGCTTCTAATTAGTGGAACCAGATTTCCCCTCACATGATTGGTCAGAATGATGTGGCAGAAAAGCCATAGAGTGGTTGTAGTCTATTGGTGGGAGGAACCTTTTGATAATAGAGTTATATCAGAGTTATGACATTGGAGGAATTATTTTAGAAATCTTCGATACTAAAACTCTAATACATATAACATTGGTTCTTTATAATAATAAACAAATATCTAAACTCCGAAACACATAAGTGATATCCCTTTTAAAAGTTTTCGACGTATTATAATAAGCACTATTGGAGGAGCCCACATGGCATATTATACTCTGCTTTAGCAAATCGGAGATTCCCTATCGGCATTTTTTTTATGTGACACGATTCAAAATCTCCGCTCTCTGATATGTGATAAAAGGTTGCACTGTGATATTGCGATATGCTAATCTCGCAGGTTCTCCGATATCGGAGGTAATCACATATCGGAACAAACGCCTTTAAGGACGAAAAGAGATTTGCGAGTAAGTGAGAGAAGTTTTGTTTTGTTTTTGGTTTTGTTTTTTTGTTTTTGCTGTCAAGTGTTTTGAAGGTATTTGATTTGAATTAGAGTTGTAAAACCATGCTCACATCAATCACTGAAATGCGAACTTGTAAAAATTGTCCATTTTTTTTTTCTAAACATAAGTGAACATTATATATTTTTTTAGAAAGGGTATTTTTTTTGAAATTTTAACTGAGTTTCGCAGCAACTATTCGTAAAAGAAAGTAACTATTTTAAAATTGAATCAAAAGTATGCTTATTGAAATGAAATCGGAAGGGGCTAGTTCAATGTAAAAGGGTTAAAGTATGGCAATACAAGTGTTGGACTCGGGGGCTATTTGTTTCATTTATTCTAATTAATGAATAATAAAAAAGAAACTTTAAAAATAAGATTAAGTCAAATTGAAAAATAAAACAGGACGACAGGATAAGAAAAAGTGAAATAACAAATGATCCAAAAGGAAGTTGCAAATACATAGGGCCCCCATTACCAATATGATAACAATAAAGTCAAGTTGGGGTTGTTTTATTTTTACCACAACAGTTTGGAAAGTTTGTTCAGAGTAGGTTTTGAGTCCTTTTGTTGTTTGGAAAAATCGCTGCAAACTTTTGTGGTAAGTCACTCCTTGGAGAGCTGAAAAGAGATTTGGCAGTAAGTGAGAACATATATTTTAGTTTCTATTTCCTTGTCAAGCGTTTTTTAAAGTATTTGATTTGAAGCAGAGTTGTAAAAGTATGCTCATATCAATCAATGAAATGCGAACTTGTAAAGTTTGTCTTTTTTTCTTCTTCTAAAGATGAATGCACACAATATTTTTTTTTGTAGAAAGGGGAAAATTTATGGAATTTTAACTGAGTTTCACAACAACTATTTGTAAAAGAAAGCAACTATTGTGAAATTGAATGCAAAGTATGCTTACTGAAAGGGAATCAAAAGGGGCTAGATGCAACAATCAGACTGCAGGTGGCTGTAAAGACTTTGATGCTAGTATGGATTCCTCTTGCTGCCTACACTTGATGTAAGCATTTCCTTGCATGCAGGAGTAGTGGTTGAAGGAAAATGGTGGAGAGATGTGAAGATAAACCATTCGAACTCTGAAGATAACAATGAATGTTAAGCCTTGTAATTCTATGTTTCCAATGTCCATTGTCGCCTTTGGTAATGTCATTCCTTGCAATTTATGTATTGTCAAACCCAATGCTGTTCGAAGGGGAATTTGCCTATGAGACCCTTGCATTATTGGGGGAAGTGGAACATAAGATGGGTTGAAGGCGCCCCATGGCAAGGCTTTGTATTGGAATAAGTGAAAAACAACAAAGGATGGTAATTGAGGGGGTTTTGATCCAGTTGCATAGAAAATGGAAATTACTTTTCCAAGTGCTCCGTTACAAGACCTACTTCAACCCACAAGTTACATGTGAGGAAAACCTATTGTTCATTGCAAATGAGAACTTTTGCATCCAACTGTTCATCTTCTTCGTGTGCACCAGTAGGATGGTGGTTCCTTTTCTCGGTGTACCATCGTGCAATTGGCACGTTCAATTTTTTGAGCATTTGTTTATTATGCGATTCGACAACTAGGTTGGTTGGATATAAGTGGATTGCATTGTCAAATTCCTGCTGCTCATCCTCTGACAGAAAAGAATTTATCCTTGACATGAGAAGGTTCCAGTCTTCGACTATTGGTGTTGCATTTCTGAGATTCGTGAACAATTTTTGGAATGCAATTTGAAGAGGGTTCGCCCGTTGTTGACGAAAGACGGTAGATAGTGTGATGACTATGTCAAAGTTGCGCCAAAGGGCATTGCCACATGATGTGCTGACATACATGGGGATGTCCTTCACAGAAGGTAGTTTCCTAAGATCAACAACAAGTATGATAGACCGATTGCCGAAAGTCACATTCTGATACGAAGGAAATACCTCCCTTATGCGATCATCTATGTGTGAAATAAGTTTAGGGCCAATAAAACTCATTTCATTGATTAAAATGTATTTGATGTGAAAAAGATTTTCTTGGAGATGCATAAGTGGTTGCCCCTCAAGAGGATGCATTGACACTAAAGGAATGCGAAGGGAAAAATGGATTGTAAGCACCTTTATGTTAAACACTGCAACACCTGTTGGAGCAAGTAGGAGAAATAGACTTGAATTGGGAAGAGATTTAGCAAGAAATGTACCATTTTGGCAATCAATTAAATGAGACTTCCCTGTGCCAGAAGTACCTTGGATGAGCATTCTAAGTGGAGGAATGGAGGAAGTGGTCCTAAAGTGGGTGAGGACAATGGTGAAAGCAACTTGCTGGGTGGGCGATAGTGAGGTGAGTGAGTGGGGAATTGGAGATGGGCTAGAATGGATTTGGGTGGATGAGTGAATAAAGTCTATGAAACGTATGGTTGTCTCTTGCAAAGGGAGAGGGATGGTAGTATGGGCCCAATTATGGTTAGAGTCAAAGTCACGATGTCCAAGCATGTCAATGTCATCAATTTCCATGTTGTTTCCAGGGTGTAGCTGAGAAAGGAATTGCCATTCATCGATGTTTACGATTCAAGGGGGTTCAACATATCGTCAATGGAGGTGTCATCAAAACAAGGGGAAAGGGTGGTTTTAGGGGCTCGATGAACATGCCATGGAACCTACGCATATATTTTTTATTCCCAATGTGAAAAGATTGCTTCATCAGTGGAGCCTATGTCTTATGGGAGTGTGTGGAAAGGGAAGTATAGAAGTAGTCCACTATAGTAGAAAGAAGTGTAGGATGCATAAGAAGGAGAAGGGATCGAGGAATAGGAAGGGAGGACATGAAAAATCTTGCAAGGATTTATTTGTTTCCATTGGTTATGTTTTTGGTGAGAAAACTTCAAGAAGAGTTAGTGTTTCAAGCGAAGGAGGTCTATTCATGTATGCTACAATGAAGGGTGGTGTTGGGAAGGGGGAACCTAGACCATGAGAAACACATCGAAAAATAGTTTGAGTAACATTGAGGGAAACAAATGAGTGGCTACAAAGTGAAAGGGGTAGTTTTTGTAGCATGTGGCATGTTTCCTGTGCGCTGATGTCCCTATCGACAATTGTTTATGTTAAAATTTTTCGGACAACATTAACAATAGGTTTTTCGGGGTGGATAGCCTGTGAGACACATGACAACATTTGCTAATAACTTTCTGATTTTGTCTCTGGTTTTGATGCATATTTCGCGATGTAGCGAAGAACAACATGCCGAGACAAAACCGGTTGTCAATCGATGTTTGCTCTCCATATGTATAGCATGTCAGAGTTGTGTACATTTAATCTGTCATCATTATGAGCGGGGACATATTTCTTTCGTCCACTGTCATCAATGATCAAAGAGGAGGTGGGATTCAAATCCCATGGAAGTCCATAGCAGCAAACAAGAGTAGGACCTTTTTTGCGAAGACATTAAGAGGGGTGGCATTTTGTATGCCGTTGAATGCAATTAAGAAGATTCTTATAGTTCTAAAGGAGAGAAGATGCAAATATCAATGGTGATGGGAGGATGCATGGGTCATTCTCTATAGAGATGTGTACATAAGGTCCACGTTGTTTAGGAGGGCGAGGATTCCAAGCAGAAATGTGTTCATCGAAAAAGGACCTGGCTCTATCCATCTCGACTTGGTCATCCAAATCGAGATTGTCCATATTAGGTGCGTTTTCGAGCCAAAGAAAACCATGTATGTGTGCAGAGCCCCTGTGTTTCCACTCATACCTACAAAGATGAAAAATGAAATTTTGTGAGGTGACTGTACATCCAGGCAAAGAAACAAAAAGGAGAAGGATGGTTAGTGAAAAAGTTGCACTATAAGCCCCTTGCATGTAAACCTTTTTGCAAGACCTATTCGAGGAATATTGTGAATCGACAATGAATGTACTACACTACAAGATGTGGATTGTTGATTATATTCTTGAATCTCCATCGAGAGAGCTCGAATGAATCTAATGGGGGGGGGGCTTCCAGGCATGACCATGTGCATGTCATGCCATTTGGTTTCAGCTACACTTAGGGTGAAGAAGAAAGTAGGGCTACCTATTTATATGATCATATTAGTGAGTTTACCTCTATGTTTGTTCTGGAACAAGCGTGTCCCTCTAAGGCTTGATCTGAAGCGCATAATTTGGTCAGGAAGCATGGAATCAGGCATTTCATGGAGGTGCGCACGAATGTTTGCAATGGTCATTGGAAAGCCCTCTTCAAGGTTTCTCTTCAAGAAAACAACAATAGTTGCTTGACTACGATGCCGCAACATAAGATTGTACAATTAATACCAGAATCTTGGATGCTTGGCCAAACGATTATCATAGTAGTGTATGAGGTGAACAATGTATTCTTGCATTTCAACTTTTCTAAGACGTGGTTGACCAATCATGGCATCCCCTATGGGGAAGAGTGTGGGGAATGCCATAGCAAAGAGGCCTTCTATGGTATATTCATTGATAGCGGAGGGGGAAATAGAGGGCCAGGAAAGTGAAGTAGTGGAATTAGGATGGGGAGAGTGTAGGTAGTTGCGTATTTCTTCAAGCTCGGTATGGGAATTAGGGAGTGCTGATAAAAAAGAGGATGGTTGGAGGTTTTTTGGAGTGGGGTATGTAGGAATGTTATCATCGAAAGTAGGGAAGTCAAGTCGTCGTTCAGGAGAGGAGGGGGAGATGCACTGGACGAGAGAAATATCGGTAGGGTGAGTCGGCAAGGTAGATATTGCAGCTTGGTCCAGTTGGACATCCTTGTAGTAGGGATCATGGGCTAGTTTGTACTCTAAAGTTGCAAGAACATGTGTCCTGCTAACAATGAAATCATATGTTTTGTGGTCAGATCCATGCCTAGTAACAATGACGATGTCCAATTCGGAAACCAAGCGTGGTAAAATGTTGGCGATGGCAGTGATGTCTTGTGGGAAACAAATAGTATGGCCAATGTATTTGTACTGTCCACCTCATGCATGGGTGACTTGCAAGATTGGGCTGACACGTGATATGAGCATTTCTTCTATTTGTGTTAGAGAAACAAGGACAAACGGTTGGTTGCTAGGGTCCATGTTGTTCACAAGGGAGAAGCGGTGGGTGGATTTTGTAGTTGCACATCGGGAGCAACAAAGGTTACCATGTAAGAATTTTATTTTCATATTTGGGTATGATTCTTTGCATATGGAGCATATATGCAAGGGAGAGAGGTCATCTATCCTTTCACGAAATCGGTGGTGTGCATGGTTAAGGGCAGGGTTGACCAAAATATGGGGATGGGAGGGTGAAGGAGGATGAGTCGATGGTGGGGTGTGCGATGTATATGGGCAAGAAGTGGCAGTGAATGGAGGAAGTTGAAGGGTAGGTATAGTCAGAGCGAGGAATGTTGAAGGAGATGGGTTTGCAAGTGAAGCTTTGGGATGTTGGGGAAGAGAAACATTAGATGGGGGTATAGTTGGAAAGGTTTGGGTGTTTAAATTAGCTTTATATTTGAGCCGTCTTTGTTTGTTGGAGGCGTCTTTATTCTGTGCATAAAGGAGTCTCTTCCAAGCATTTCTTGAGGGGTTTGCAGAAGATGTTAGCATGTCCATCCTGATACAAACATGGGGACACAAGTTTAAGTGAATATAGGAGATGAGAAATAGTTGTCTTAAGCACAAAGATAGAGTACATAGCCCCCAAAAGCAAGAAATTCATTAGTGGGTATATTTTCAGAATAGTGGCTTCTAACTTATAAAGTAGATGTGTCTTTTGATAAAGTAGCTAAAGTTTAATGGTTGGAGAAACCTTTTTGTAATAGAGTTTATGTTTATTTGATATTATGTACTAATGCCATGCGATTCAATCTGTTTTGTTGGAACTTTGTCAAAGTTATCTTTGGAGCATAGAATGAGATTAGAATCAATTTTATTTCAGTGAAGTATTTTTGTGGTGATC
This sequence comes from Pinus tabuliformis, assembly GCA_031772625.1. Classification (NCBI taxonomy): domain Eukaryota; kingdom Viridiplantae; phylum Streptophyta; class Pinopsida; order Pinales; family Pinaceae; genus Pinus; species Pinus tabuliformis. The sequence goes on along the minus strand of CM062811.1, from coordinate 1,128,348,246 downwards.
GATAACTATCTATCATTCATTTACCAAGTAGATTTAAGCCAACCAAATGACAACCCTTTGTAAAAAGCCAGTGTTTGTATTTAGGTGCACAAAGAACAATATAAAAGGATGTAAATATTCTATTTTTTTAGAAGGAAGAAGAAAAAAAACATATATACTATATGTAAAAGTAAAAGATGGAGAATTATGCAAAGGTGGAAGCTGCAACATGTACCATAGGTGTATATACATAAAGAAGAGAAGTACAATGATGAAGTGAACAAAAAGAAGGGGGGCGACAAGGGACGAAATGAAAATGAATGGAAAAGCATATAGAAGTTATTGTTTACACTTCAAGGTGGCATGGGAAAAGAAATTGACTTTCAAAGACGCTGAACAACTGAAGCAGTAGACATTTTTTTGATTTCTTGGAGGAGAACGGAACATGCAAAGCTATAGGTGATTTCCTCTGAATTGATTAGTACAAACTTCAAACGGTCCACACCATTGAAGATATATGTTTTCACAGACAGTGTGAAGAGGAAAGGACGACTTGAAACCCTTGCATGAAGCTCGTGGATAGCACTAGGATCACTGAAGGGTATGAACAATTCTTTTTCTTGGACAGTCATGAGTTAAGTTGCAACATTATCAAATGCGATGACATTTTCCAGTACGCCTGTGTGGTCATGCATTTCAAATTTCAGGACATATCGATAGTCACATTCCGAGAAGGCCCCACCGCATTTTGTGCAGTGCCACATTCCATTTGAATGGTTGACATAATTTTTCATCCATTGCATGCCATCAAATGAGAGAGGCAATGCAAGGAAGTTAAAATATTGCATGTCAATAAAGGTGATGGTTCCACAAACAGAGAACCATGTTGGTTTTTTGGTAGGATACGAGTCTATTAGGTTGACAATTGTACATTATGGGTGGCCCCGCTTGGAAGGCCCGAGAATTTTCTACTTAACGATGGTGAAGAAGCCAAGTGGTCTCTTTGATGAAATCATGATTGGAGTTTCTCAGTCTCTAGAATGGTGGGATCTAGCACGAGGCTGGTGGTCCGAGATAGTCCCAACATTTCTTCCATTAAATTCAGCTATGTGACCCCCTTTGATTGCAAGCATGGTTAAAGCACCAAAGAGGTGAGTTCAACTAATTTCTTTCCCAAGGTGTGGCAATGCTACCCCCATAAGGCGATGTCAATTCTATAGCCAGACATGTCTTCGAAGCTGAGAGTTTTCATAGGTGTTTCAGAGCCATCTCTTTGACGAATGGTGGAAGTTGGAGAAGTGGACCTAACAATGCCAATGATGTCGATAATTGAGCCGAGGTTTGTAGATTTGATTTCATTTATAGATTTAAAACGGAAACGGTGGAAAGGAATTGTTAGAACATCATCTAAGGAAGGTTCAGCAATGGAAGTTGTAGAGAGGGAGACTTCCCAATTTTCTATTCGGATGGATGTAATTTGTGTTTGTTGGTTTCACAGTGCCATTTAACACCATGTAAAGCTTCCCAATTTGGACAAGGTCATGCAAGGAATCTGCCAGATCAGCAAAGGCAGAGAGATGGATTGTATCATTGATTGAATCAGTGAGGTCAAATCCAAAGACCTTTGTGGAGCCTTGAGCATTGTTGTAAGAGCAAACATATGTTTTTTGAAGCACCCTACCCTAGATCGACCATTGTATACGATAGGGGCTTAGCTCCATGAATGGAATGACAGCAGGTGGAGCGGAGGACAACTGAGTTGATGATGACGCAGAATCCTGTGTCGAAGCAGCAGTAGACAAGGTGGGGGCGTGTGACATTGAAGAGCCCATTTGGTATATCGACGTTTGTACAATTTGAAGAAGGTCTGACTCCCCAATCAAAGTTGCATGTTGTTAGAGAACTTCCATTTCAATAATCTGCCGAGACCTTAAAAGAAGGAAAGAAAGAGAAAAGCAACGCGACATTAGTCAAAGTGACAATCCCAGAGAGAGGGAAGGAACAGAAAAACATCAAGAGTATGGTACAGAGTGAACATACACATAGTTTGCAAAAAAGTTTAACTAAATTCTTTGAGAATGATAATCGAGCCCAACTGGAGGGCACCAGAGATGACATGGCCATTGTAAGCAGATGGAAGCAAAGTTTTGTACTAAGAGGTACCGTCAAAGAGGGAAATGTGATAGTGTTGGGACGATGTCTTTGTTGAAGCAAGAAGGTCGAGTTCAATGATTTGGAGTGATGGTTGGATCACTATAGAGCTAGCGAGCAACAAAGTGATGGCATTCGTTGTCAAGGAAACTTCCATGATGATGAGGAAAGGAGGTGTCTTGAAAGGTGAAAGCCCGTAAAATGCTGTCAACATTGGAAGAGAAGTAGAAATAAAGCAGTGAGCACAGTCGTTCACATGATTGGCATACTTGGAGCCAAATGAAAGAAGAAAGATTTACAATTTAGATTGTTGCCAATAGTCAAAGGTAAGGGGAAAGGAAAATTGAAATGTTTAAGCATAGAAAGTTGGTTGTCTATATATGGCATTTCAGAAACTCTATAGGCGGGTGTGTTGTACGTCGTGACAATGCACATAGTATTCTAAGCTATATATGCAGTATGAAAACATTGATACTTTCCATTTGAGTGCAGAAGACGATATGGTTAGCAGGTTCTCAATTCTCACCTGTTTGTTATTGAAATTCTAGGGTAGTTATCCGTTGAAGGCAACAACACAATGTGAAGTAGCAACAACAAGAGACCAACAATAACACAACAACAACAACAAAAAATGCAACTCAAAAAATCAGCAGAATAGTGTGACGTGAAGAGCCTAAATAGAGCACACGCCCATCTACCAGCTAAGCAAAGGGAGCAATAAATCAGAGTCAGGACACATGGCAGAGGTCGCAGGGTTACCAATGACAGAGACAATGACAGAGATGCTCGTTCAAGTGAGAGTAAAGTGAGAATAAATGCACATAGGTGGGCCATTAATTAGATTATTGAATAGAACAGTCCTCGACGTCAGGATGTGTGGATAAGTTTCAAACCTTAATCAAAGGAAAATGTGACATATTGATTAAATATACATGGGAGTTTCGGGATTTTGAAACTTTGACATGAGAAGAATCCTTTTCGAAATCTTACAAGTCGAAAATCCGATCCAACATATCAATGTGGCTCGTTTGAATAAGTTCATATAATAAAGTGTCCACGACATATCAATTTCGTGCAAGCGAGAATGAAGCGAAAATAAACACACACGGTCGATCATTTAATTAGATTAATGAATAGAGTAGCCGCCGAGACCAAGATGAGTGTAGAGGTTTTAAGTTGCAATCATTAAAAAAATGTGGCATATTGATTAAATATATATCAGAGTTTTCAGGCATTGAAACCTTGACACCAGAAGAAATATTTTGGAAATTTGTGGAAAAAAAGGTCGATTGATCATATTAATTTTCCTCTGTACAAGGGCGTAAAACATACGATCTTCGTACGTGGGAGAATAAAACGACAATAAATGAACATAGTCGGCTAACCAACAGTAATTAATGAATAAAATAAACAACGAGAGAAAGATACATGCATAGACATTGCATCTTATCAGAGGTTGTATTCAAAAGCTATGATAAGGGGAAAATGCGATTTCACATTTAAGTTTGGTATGATAAAACAATTGGGGTTGCATATTAGTGGTTGGAGGTCCATAGCACAGTTCGAAGATTCAGAATCTAGAAATTTGTTTATTATTATACAAGATCAATGCTGCATGTATCAGAAATTTTGAAAAGAATTTCCGAGATGTTATTAGTATGATATAACTCTATTATAAAGAGGTTCGTTTGACCAATAGACTAATAGGGATGTCCCGCAGGTCCGAGGTGTCATTGCCTTATCTATTTCAAATATCTAGCGATCCTTGATGGCCTCCACATGCCTTGTTTTTTCAAGTTCTGACTTCAGAGATTTCTATTTGTTCCGATATCTGGACCCTCCAAAGGTATGAAAAATAATCCAATAGAATATCGCATCCACTCTCAAGAGAAACTTTACGAGAATGGGCCACATCTTAAAAGTTTTGATATTGCGAGTTGCGATATGCAATGAAACCGCGGGTAATGGGTCACTAGTGTTAAAGTGTCGGGATGGACGATAACAAATTAACAAAGGATTTGTATACAAAACCAAAGAAGCTCGAGTCTTTTCTCTCTCCTCCCAAAGGGACGCGTGGCAGCAAAAAGAGTGGATCCGATAAGAGACACGCGGAAAAAAAACTATTGGATGCATTAAGGGACGCGTTGTAGCCAGTAATTGGTTGCGACAAGTGACATAGGGAGGATGATGTCATCACGATGTGCCAATAGGGTTGACACGTGGCAAGCGGATTTGATAGTTTCAAGGCTCACAATAGGCCAAAAAAGGGCGGCACGTGGCATTATTCAAAAGGTGACACGTGGCAGATATGGCGTCACTTATGGGAGATCAGTGATCAGAGGTTGAGGCATATTGTGCATCGAAGTGAAACCTCCAATTGAAGGGCTTCGATACAGGGGCTAGACTGTGGACATGTGAAGAGCCACAAGACCAAGACCCAAACGCAGAAGGTGATCGACAATCGCCGAATTGACATGTTGTGCACTAAGGTTACACCTCTGATTGGAAATCACTGATAGAGAGGGCTCCGATTTGGGGGCTAGCACCACGGTCACAAAGAGTTCAAAGGAATCAAGGGCGGCACATGGCATTATTCAAAAGGTGACACATGGCAGTGATGGCGTCATGTATGGGAGATCAACGATCACAAGTTGAGGCGTATTATGCATAGAGGTGAAACTGCCGATTGATAACCTCCAATTGAAGGGCTCTGATACAGGGGTTAGATTGCGGTCACGTGAAGAGCCACAGAACTAAGTCCCAAACGCAAAAGGTGATCAACAATAGACAATCAACGAATTGACATGTCATGCACCAAGGTTACACCTTCGATTGGAAATCGCGAATAGGGAGGGATCCGATTGGGAATCACCAATAGAGAGGGCTTCGATTTGGGGGCTAACGCCTAAGTCACAAAGAGTTCAAAGGAATCAAGGGCTATAGATGCATCAGAAGGGTGGTGATAGTTTAAATATTTGTTCTGTCTTTCTAAATCATGAAGTTGGGTGGACATAGGTTAATAAAGGTTTTCATGTAAAGTTAGGCAAGAAGGGTTAACACAGGTTTTATATCATAAATTTTCGCGCGAAGGGGCTTCACTCATCTCCCCTCCACATAGATAAAGCCATGTCACTCATCGAAGATTGCAAGTTCTGAGACTGCAACCAAATGCTACATTGTGAAATCACCAATTGCGATTCCGTGATATTATAAAGGCCCAGGTGCGTGTGATGTGGTCCCATGCATTACACATTAGAACAATTTGTAGTGCAATCTTCTAAAGAATCACCCCCTTGTCTCAAGCTAAAGGGATTAGCCCTGGAAGGCACCGCTCACTAGATTTATGGCGTAACGTCCTTTCCACAATCATGATGTCATACTCCACCATGTGGTTGGCACGCGGTTATTAAGAGTCAAAGAACCTCAGGCGAAGCAAATAGGAGATCGAAGGCCCACGGTCAATCACACCATCGAAATGGTATATTCTTTGAAGGTCGAGGAATCTGCTATAGTGTCATGAGGAAGAACGTCACCATAAAAAGCCTATCGACTTAATTAAAATAAATCTATACTCATTATATATTAAACATTTAAGAATTTTTTTATTCATTTTCCTATTAAAAAAAAAAACATTACATAAAATAAAATTTAAAACGTACTTTTTGCCATTTTAATGAAAATGCCATTAAAAACTCATTTACATGTTATTTGAAAAACCCCATTTATTTTAAAGAAAGGTAGTTAGGACTTTATTGTTTAAATGTCAATTATGTGATACATATTTAATACTAGCAATTGCACCTAAAGGTGCAAATATACATCGAAGGAATAGAAGATTTGGGAAGATTGCCTTGAAAAACTAAATCAATATTAAAACCCTTATTTCTTATAGAATTAATATTAGATAAAGAGATATTGAAAAGAAATCAAGAAAAAATTCTATTATGAAGAGCAACCTTCTAACTCAGTGGTTGCTTATCGCTGATGGAAATTTGTCATTGCAACATTTGGTTAGGTGAGGAGTAAGACGATAAATAAAATATAATTTTACATCACATTTTTCAATGCAAAAATCCACAACATTTTTATTTCAATATTATTTTAACAATTTTGATCTCATAGTCAAATGAGAAATTTTTATTTTTACATTAATTTTTAATACAAAACTATAATATATATAAAATAGAGTAAGTTCAAAAAACTGGCAAGACTACATCTTCATCATGTGCAATATATCACCCCAATCAAGGCAGGGAATTGAACTGGTGACAAGGAGTGCCTTAACAAAGCACTCGATCACCATCTATCCATGATCCCGTGGACATAAAATTTATATTTTTACTAAAATTTAAAATATTCAAAATTTTATGAGAGATTTTTCGGCGTAAATCACATGATATTTCATTTGTTGATGCGTTTCGAACCAACCAGTGTGGTTCATCGTTAGGACCACATTGGTTGGTTCGAAATGCGTCAACAAATGAAATATCATGTGATTTACGCTGAAAAATCTCTCATAAACTTGATATGAATCACAGAAGCTTCAATTCAACAATTCAAAATTTTATTAAAAATACAAAATTAGAAATTTTATTTAATATATAAATATTTTGATTATAAATGTTTAATATTAAATTTTTTAACATTTTAAATTAGTTATAAAAATATTTAATTTATTATAACAACATCTTTCGTTAAAAATCATATGAGAGATATTCTCGTCAATGCTTTTTGAACCAGCCAGGGTGGTTCATCTTCAGGACAAGATGAGGAACTAGATCCAGGCATTGTAATAAATAGATGTAGAGAGCTACTAACTAGCCATTAGGGAGTAACAACTAGTTTGACTAAGGGCATAAGTTAGTAATAGGTTTTGACCAAAAAGGTATGAGAATCTAATTACGGAATTTAAACATATTATTGAATCAAATTTATATTAAAAGTATTTTGATAAAATAATATTATAAATCAAGTAATTATAATATGTTAACTTAATAAAATAATTATTTTTTATTAAAACTTTTTATAACCCTATTAATAAGTATTATTATACATAATATTCTAAAAATATTAATATTAATCGGTTTAAGCCTATTCATAACCCCAAATATTAACTAATATAAAACTAATTATAGAGTCATAAATCAAATAGTTAGGTGGATTAACAAATAATAATATTATAAAAAATATAATTAGTAATAATATTAAAAAGTAATAAAAATAATAACAATATTGTTAATCAAGTAGTTAGGCAAATAATAAATGTTATTCTAAAAATAATTAGTAATAATATTAATTAGAAATAAAATCGAAATATTATAAACAAAATTGTTAAACAAAAAAAATATATAAATAAATGAATAAATAAATAAATAAAAAAGAAATATATATTAAAAAGAAAATTTAGAAAGAAAGAGTGGGAATCCAACATCTGCTGATACTCCAACCATCATCTCTATTTAAATTAACAGGTCTCTTTTCAATTTCTAAGGCCTCCCTAAATTTACGATGATGAAAATGGTCAATCCTAGCAATGACCCTCGCCTCTTCAATGCAGATGTGATGATTGGTTTTTTCTGCATGCTTTGCCAAAGTGGAGGAGCGAGACCTTCCATGCTTGATGTCCGTAGCATGTTCACAAATCCTTTGGTTTATTGATCGACCGATCTCACCAATATAAGGAGTTCATGTAAACATCCTTCCCATCCTTGGGGTTAATCATGTCCTTAACAGAACGAAGAAAACTCCGAATAATGTTAAGGGGCCTAAAAGAAGAATGAATCTTATGTTTCTTCAAGATCCTAACGATTTTATCAGTGGTCCCTTGAATAAAAGGAAGATGAACTCCAGAAGACCAATCCTTGGGATCAATCTTATTCTTAGGACCTTTTTCAGCATTTAGAAAAGCCCTAAACCGAGTACATTCAAATTTCTTAGGAGCTTCACTAGTTGATCCAAGTGGATATTGGTGGCCATCTGCCTATTCCCCCTAGACCCCCCAGTCAGTTTCATCTGTTTCCTTAATTGTAGCACAATTTACTATTTTTGGCAGTTTTTCGGGTCCTAAACTTTTAGAGCCATTTTGAGGCCCTAAATGACTTTTTTTTGGCAAAATTGGTTGGCAATTGATAAGGGAATCATGTCGATAGTCATAGGCCTTGGAGAGATCTTTCCAACGAGGTATATAGGCATCAAACAAAGATAATATGACCAAGTTACAACGCCGAGAAGTTGGTTGCCCAACTAACCCCAACGAGGCCCATAAACGCTTGGTGTTACATCTCCTCGGGTTAGGGTTTTTATCTTATTTTTCAATAATTAAAAGGTCCGTGAGCCTCATTATAAAGGAGTTCAGAGGCATGTAGCCACCACATCTCTTCTCAGAGATAAGCTACCATCTCTCGAGCTATCTTATTCCCATTCTGTTTGAAAGCATAGTTCAGTATTTTTCTATTAATGAAATGAAGTGTTTTTAGGCTGCATCTCTGTGTTTATGCTTATATTTGTAAGTTGTTGCGTTCTTGTTTAAGTTCGGATTAGTGGTATCAGAGCGGTCTGCTCTTTCATGATTTTTCTTTGCATGTCCCCACCGAGGTCAGGGTATAAGGAGGTAGGACTCAATCTGTGATCCAAAAATGGATCCTCGATAAACTTCTAAGTTTAAAAGACTTCATGCAAGAGGTAAAAGGTGCCAAATGGCACACATCCTTTGTAAATCAGTGGAAAATGAAAATCGCAGGCTGCCCTCAGTTATGGTCTCATTACAGGGATCCCTCTATTCTGAATCTAATGCAACTTAAATGGGCGAAAATGGACTTCAGATGGGAAAGCTATCATAAAATGAAGCTGCCCTTTTTCAAAGGAAAAAGAGGCAAAATCCCTTGAATAATGGGTCTAAAAACCCTCTAAGTCTTCCAAATCTCCCAAAAGGGCGAGACCATTGAAAAAGGAGAAGTCTTGGACTTATTGGATTACACTATCGGGCCTTAAAAACCTAAAGAAAACCTTAAAAACAAGGCTATCAGAGGCTTTAACAATGTATGCACAGGGGCCGTCGGATCTGGCCGATCAACGGTCCAGATCCGATCAGCATATCGCATCGGCGGTAACAGGCGAATCGGCAATCGCAATTGGCGAAGGCAGTCGGGGGACAGTCGGAGGCATAGTGCGATGGGCCGATGCGATACCGTGATCGCCGATATCGACGGATCGCAATTGGCAAATACAATGCAGTGGGGCCGATATCTATATCTATATATATATATATATATAATATATATATATATATATATATATATATATATATATATATATATATATATATATACATACATACATACATATACATATATACATACATAGATATACATATATACATATATATACATATATACATATATATACATATATACATATATACACACACACACACACACACACACACACATATATATATATATATGCTCGATGCGATGGTCAGACCCGACGGGGCGGTAAACGACATTTGATATATTTTGAAGTCCGTTGAAAGGGCCGTTTTATATGCATTTTCGCATATTTTGTTTATTAAACGAAAAGCGAAGGGAAGCGATATGCGATGTAAACCGGACCCGAAAGGGTTTTGGAATGGAAATATATATAATTTCAAATCCACCCAAAAGCCATATTTATGTTAATTTCACCGTTTGATGTATTTTAAAATACAAAGGGAAACCTATGGACAGCCCAGTTGCGATAAGCAACAACGACCAATAGGCGGACCCGATAGGAAAATAAGGTGGATTTAAGGACTTTTAAAGTCCAGTACATTGACTTTTGGCGGATTTTCTCTGTTAAAATACATTTTTCCCTGTGTTAACAGAGCGCGGCTGTTCAGGAGCTGCAAAGGCCCGAGGCACTCTTGTGTTACAGAAATGATGACCACCTCCCCTTTTGGCATTAAGCAATGATTGTATAATGCCTGAAAGAGGGATTCGAAGCAGACAGAGGTCGGGGAGACCGAGAGACGAGAATCTGAAATGAACAGGCAGCGCAGTTTTGGCTTAAAAGCCATGAATGTCAAAGACAAAGGGCTGCTGAGTTTGTTGTTGACAGTGGCCGAGTTGCTGTTGCTGTTGGGGTTTTGCTGTGAAGAAGAAGCCAAAGAGGCAACGTAGAAGCCAAGGAGGCAGCACAAGAAGCAAAAGAGCAGCTGAGGGAGCCTTTGGGGTCACTTGAAGTTCAAGTGAAAATCTAGAAAGCGTGAAGGTTGCAGAAGGCAGAAAGAAGCTAGAGCCGAAGAGCCAAGAGCCAAGAGCCAAAGCCAAAGAGCCAAGAGTCAGAGCCAAGAGCCAGAACCAGAGCCAAAGAGCTAGAGTTAGAGCCAAAAGCCAGAAGAAAGAGCCAAAGAGCCAGAGCCAAGAGACAGAGCTTCAAGATCCAGAGGGGATTAAATGGTGTCTCAACCCACTATTTTTGTGTAGAACAACAGGAGTTGAGTCAAAGACTTGTAAAAGACTTACACCATAATCCCAGAGAGCCTAGTTGAGTTAACTAGAGCTCACAGAGATGTAGCCCAAGAGTTGTGGGTGAACTCCTAATTAATTTGCTGTCTTATGTGTTTGTTTTTACTGCTGCATTATTCACTGTTATATGCATTTATATATCAGTTTAAGCACATTCACATATCAACACAAACAACAGATTTTAAAGAAAATAATCAGCTGAAAACAAATACAAGCATACACCCATATTTTCAAGCATTTCTTAATTCTGCATTGGTTAATCAAATAGACTTGGGAATATTCAAGCTTTGGAAGTGGGAGAGGTTCTTGTAAGCTAGACAAGAACCCTAAGAGCCCCATTTTCAAATTAGGTGGTATCAGAGCTTAAGATTTATTAACCACACCTTTCAGAGGGTTATATCAGAATGCTTGATTGACAGAGCAAAGACTGCTTGTCTGAAAGGTGTTTGAATAGCAAGAGGCTGATTGTATGCTTGTTTGCAGACTAACTATTTGCTAAGTTTGCAGAGGTGAAGGGAAGGACAAGAAGGAGAAGGGTTGAAGACATTCTTCTATCCCAAAGTACCTCAAAGAAGTCCTTGGAGCATAAGAGGTTTGTTGCAAAAGGTTGCTTAAATAAGTTCTTTATTTATCTTGTTGAAGCTTTTTTGTTCATTGGCATAATGACAACTTCTACAAGTGGGTCCTCAAATTCTGCTCTCTTCACAAGATTTTTTGATGAAGACATGAAGCAATAATTGTCCACCATGATGGATATGGTGAGAGAAATGTATGAGGATGGAAGGAAGAGCAGCATGCTTAGAAAGCAATTGAATTCCATGAAGGAAGAGAAGCAGTTGCTTGCTGACAAATTGTAGGAAATGGAGAGGCAACTTCATATTGCAAATATGAACCTGAAGAGGATGCATGAGTTGGAAACACAACTCTTTGTTGCCCAAGAAGCCTTAGTCAAGTACCAGCTTGAAGAAGAGGTAAGCCATTCCAATTTGTCTTCAAATTCCTCTGAGAATGCTTATATTGGTTCTTTTGAGAAACATACTAAAGGCATAGGTTCCAAGCTAATGTCCAAGATGGGCTATGAAGGAAAGGGCTTGGGAAAGCATGCACAAGGTATTGTTGAACCAATAATGGTTGAGGAAAGGCCTAAATATTTGGGTCTTGGCTATGGACAGTCTTATGGAGAGAATTCCAAAGCTGCCATGAAAGCCATTGAAACAGTCCCAAGAAGGAGTTTCATTTCATGTCCTCTACCTCAGAAGTGTGAAGGTTGTATCCAAGAGGAATACAATAGCTTGAAACATCAATTGCAGGATGCAGGTGTTCAGAAGCACACACTTGAACCAGAGAGTTGGGGAGACTCTAACAACCTTGAAGAGTTTGATGGTGTTCCAAAGGGAGCCACTTCTTCATTTGCTTCACCTCCTCATGAAGGCAATAAAGGTGAAAGAGGCAGGTATAAATCTGGTTCTAATTATATTCCTTTTGATTTTGCAAAGCATGATAAATTTCCACATAAGTATGAGGAAAGAGTTGCATGTTCCTTTTGTGGTTTGGATAACCATGATGTTTCTAGATGTTGGAAGAGAATGGCCACATACAGGAAGCAGAAGAAGGAAAAGAAGCAAGCAGCCAAAGGTCCATTGGACAAGGCAAATCATGCTATCAAGAGGATGCACATGCAGTGCACTTACTGCCATAAGCAAGGACATCTTGCTGCAAAGTGTTGGACACTGAATCCAACAATGCTTCCACCAAAGCTGAAGAAAGTGGAAAGAGAAGATGGCAAAAATGGAAGTGAAGATTCCATGAATGATGTGTCTCAAAATGATTCACATGTTGATGCTGATGTGCAGGCAAAGGTAGTACCTTTGAAAGGGATTGGTAAGGAACAATTAGAGTTCTTATCCGATTAATATTGCATGTCTATTGATGCATCTACATTATATTTCATTACAACTTTGAAAGTACAATGTGCTTAAGTGAAAGTTGAAGGATGAAATGCATGCATGAGCACAGGGATGTTGATGATTTCCTTGTTTTTGAACATGTATGTGTAATTAACTTGCAGGGTTGATTGCTTTGACATGCATGTGATGCCATGTTGACTTGGATGAAGTTAACTTGGTCTCCAAATGGGGATGATGATGAAAGTTTCATCTTTTGAAAAAGTGTCCTAATGGTCTTTTTCTACATGCTTGACTTGAAGGGTCATTTGTTTAAAGGCATGTTTTATGGGCTTGTATTTAGTCCATCATTCATATGCATATGTAAGACATGGAGGTATTCACAAGATGTGAAATCTGTTTCTTTTGTTGAAGCAGGAGTTAGTCCATCCAGTTGTTGTTTGTATGCCTGTTGTTGTTAACAGTTGTTGTTGGCAGCCTTTCAAACAGGTACAAATGAAAGTTTTGTGGAGCAGATGTACTTCACATTTGTTGAGCCACCTTGGATCAATGATCAAGGCAAAGAAGCTCAAACTACCTTCTATGACCATTTCAGTAGAAGTTCTGCAGGAAGGCAAGGAGGAAGACAGTTCTTCTCAAGAAGACCAGCCCATCCAGAGAAGGGAAGTGGTCAGAAACTTTGGTTCAGAGGCACTATGCAAAGGCAAGTGTAGGGAGGCTAAAAGAAGAGGGTGAGTCACTCTCATTTACTGTTCAGATCAGTGTATCAATATTTTGGAGACCAAAAGTTCTTTTCGTGGGAAGGCGTGATCCAAAAATGGATCTTGGATAAAAATCTAAGTCTAAAAGACTTCATGTAAAAGGTAAAAGGTGCCAAATGGCACACATCCTTTGTAAATCATAGGAAAATGAAAATAGTAGGCTGTTCTCAGTTATAGTCTCATTGCATGGATCCCTCTATTTTGAATCCAACGCAACTTCAATGGGCAAAAATGGACTTCAGATGGGAAAGCTATCATAAAATGAAGTTGCCCTTTTTCAAAGGAAAAAGAGGCAAAATCCCTTGAATAATGGGTCTAAAAACCCTCTAAGTCTTCCAAATCTCCTAAAAGGGCGAGACCACCGAAAAAGGATCAGTCTTGGACTTATCGGATTACACTATCGGGCCTTAAAAACCTGAAGAAAACCTTAAAAACAAGGCTATCGGAGGCTTTAACAATGTATGCACAGGGGTTGTCGAATCTGGCCGATTAATGGTCCAGATCCAATCAGCATATCACAATCGGCGAAGGAATCGGGGGACAGTCAGAGGCATATAGTGCGATGGGCCGATGCGATACTGTGATCGCCGATATCGGTGGATCGCAATTGGTGAACATAATGCAGTGGGGCCGATATATATATATATATATATATCTATATATATATATATATATATATATATATATATCTATCTATATATATATATATATATATATATATATATATATATATAGATAGATATATATATATATATATATATAGATATATATATATATATATATATATATATATATACTGGATGCGATGGTCGGACCCGATGGGGTGGTAAACGACATTTGATATATTTTGAAGTCCGTTGAAAGGGCCATTTTATATGCATTTTCGCATATTTCGTTTATTAAACGAAAAGTGAAGGGAAGCGATATGCGATGTAAACCGGACCCGAAAGGGTTCCAGAATGGAAATATATATAATTTCAAATCCGCCCAAAAGCCATATTTACGTTAATTTCACCGTTTTGATGTATTTTAAAATACAAAGGGAAACCTATGGATAGGCCAGTTGCGATAAGCGACAATGACCAATAGGCGGACCCGATAGGAAAATAAGGTGGATTTAAGGACTTTTAAAGTTTGATACATTGAGTTTTGGCAGATTTTCTCTATTAAAATACATTTTCCCCTGTGTTAATAGAGCGTGGTTGTTCAGGAGCTGCAGAGGCCCGAGGCACTCTTGCGTTACATAAATGATGACCACCTTCCCTTTTGGCATTAAGCAATGATTGTATAACGCCTAAAAGAGGGATTCGAAGTGGATGGAGGCTGGGGAGACCGAGAGATGATAATATGAAATGAACAGGCATCGCAGTTTTGGCTTAAAAGCCATGAATGTCAAAGACAAAGGCTGCTGAGTTTGTTGTTGACAGTGGCTGAGTTGTTGTTGCTGTTGGGGTTTTGCTGTGAAGCAGAAGCCAAAGAGGTAGAGTAGAAACCAAGGAGGCAGCACAAGAAGAAAAAGAGCAGCTGAGGGAGCCTTTGGGGTCACTTGAAGTTCAAGTGAAAAGCCAGAGAGCGTGAAGGCAGAAAGAAGCCAGAGCCGAAGAGCCAAGAGCCAAGAGCCAGAGCCAAAGAGCTAAGAGTTAGAGCCAAGAGCCAGAACCAGAGCCAAAGAGCTAGAGTCAGAGCCAAGAACCGGAACCAAGAGCCAAAGAGCCAAAGCCAAGAGCCAGAGCCAAGAGCCGGAACCAAGAGCCAAAGGGGATTAAATGGTGTCTGAACCCACTGTTTTTGTGTAGAACAACAGGAGTTGAGTCAAAGACTTGTAAAAGACTTACACCATAACCCCAGAGAGCCTAGTTGAGTTAACTAGAGCTCACGGAGATGTAGCCCAAGAGTTGTGGGTGAAATCCTAATTAATTTGCTGTCTTATGTGTTTGTTTTTACTGCTGCATTATTCATTGTTATATGCATTTATATATAAGTTTAAAGCACATTCACATATCAACACAAACAACAGATTTTAAAGCAAATAATCAGCTGAAAACAAATACAAGCATACACCCATATTTTCAAGCATTTCTTAATTCCGCATTGGTTAATCAAATAGACTTGGGAATATTCAAGCTTTGCAAGTGGGAGATGTTCTTGTAAGCTAGACAAGAACCCTAAGAGCCCCATTTTCATATTAGGTGGTATCAAGGCTTAAGATTGATTAACCACACCTTTAAGAGGGTTATATCAGAATGCTTGATTGACAGAGAAAAGACTGCTTATCTGAAAGGTGTTTGAACAGTAAGAGGCTGATTGTATGCTTGTTTGCAGACTGACTATTTGCTGAGTTTGCAGAGGTGAAGGGAAGGACAAGAAGGAGAAGGGTTGAAGGCCTTCTTCTATCCCAAAGGACCTCAAAGCAGTCCTTAGAGCACAAGAGGTTTGTTGCAAAAGGTTTCTTAAATAAGCTCTTTATTTATCTTGTTGAAGTTTTTTTGTTCATTGGCATAATGACAACTTCTACAAGTGGGTCCTCAAATTCTGCTCTCTTCACAAGATTCTTTGATGAAGACATGAAGCAAGAATTGTCCACCATGATGGATATGGTGAGAGAAATGTATGAGGATGGAAGGAAGAGCAACATGCTTAGAAAGCAACTGAATTCCATGAAGGAAGAGAAGCAGTTGCTTGCTGACAAATTACAGGAAATGGAGAGGCAACTTCATATTGCAAATATGAACCTGAAGAGGATGCATGAGTTGGAAACACAGCTCTTTGTTGCCCAAGAAGCCTTAGTCAAGTACCAGCTTGAAGAAGAGGTAAGCCATTCCAGTTTGTCTTCAAATTCCTCTGAGAATGCTTATATTGGTTCTTTTGAGAAACATATTAAAGGAATAGGTTCCAAGCTAATGTCCAAGATGGGCTATGAAGTGAAGGGCTTGGGAAAGCATGCACAAGGTATTATTGAACCAGTAATGGTTGAGGAAAGGCCTAAATATTTGGGTCTTGGCTATGGACAGTCTTATGGAGAGAATTCCAAAGCTGCCATGAAAGCCATTGAAACAGTTCCAAGAAGGAGTTTCATTTCATGTCCTCTACCTCAGAAGTGTGAAGGTTGTATCCAAGAGGAATATAATAGCTTGAAACATCAATTGCAGGATGCAGGTGTTCAGAAGCACACACTTGAACCAGAGAGTTGGGGAGACTCTAACAACCTTGAAGAGTTTGATGGTGTTCCAAAGGGAGCCACTTCTTCATTTGCTTCACCTCCTCATGAAGGCAATAAAGGTGAAAGAGGTAGGTATAAATCTAGTTCTAATTATATTCCTTTTGATTTTGCAAAGCATGATAAATTTCCACATAAGTATAAGGAAAGAGTTGCATGTTCCTTTTGTGTTTTGGATAACCATGATGTTTCTAGATGTTGGAAGAGAATGACCGCATACAGGAAGCAGAAGAAGGAAAAGAAGCAAGCAGCCAAAGGTCCATTGGACAAGGAAAATCATGCTATCAAGAGGATGCACATGCAGTTCACTTACTGCTATAAGCAAGGACATATTGCTGCAAAGTGTTGGACACTGAATCCAACAATGCTTCCACCAAAGCTGAAGAAAGTTGAAAGAGAAGATGGCAAAAATGGAAGTGAAGATTCCATGAATGATGTGTCTCAAAATGATTCACATGTTGATGCTGATGTGTAGGCAAGGGTAGTACCTTTGAAAGGGATTGGTAAGAAACAGTTAGAGTTCTTATTCGATTAAGATTTCATGTCTATTGATGCGTCTACATTATATTTCATTACAACTTTGAAAGTACAGTGTGCTTAAGTGAAAGTTGAAGGATGAAATGCATGCATGAGCACAAGGATGTTGATGATTTCCTTGTTATTGAACATGTATGTGTAATTAACTTGCAGGGTTGATTTCTTTGACATGTATGTGATGCCATGTTGACTTGGAAGAAGTTAACTTGGTCTCCAAATGGAGATGATGATGAAAGTTTCATCTTTTGAAAAAGAGTCCTAATGGTCTTTTTCTACATGCTTGACTTGAAGGGTCATTTGTTTAAAGGCATGTTTTATGGGCTTGTATTTAGTCCATCATTCGTATGAATATGTAAGACATGGAGGTGTTCACAAGATGTGAAATCTGTTTCTTTTGTTGAAGCAGGAGTTAGTCCATCCAGTTGTTATTTGTATGCCTGTTGTTGTTAACGGTTGTTGTTGGCAGCCTTTCAAACAGGTACAAATGAAAGTTTTGTGGAGCAAATGTACTTCACATTTGTTGAGCCACCTCAGATCAATGATCAAGGAAAAGAAGCTCAAACTACCTTCTATGACCATTTCAGTAGAAGTTCTGCAGGAAGGCAATGAGGAAGACAATTCTTCTCAAGAAGACCAACCCATCCAGAGAAGGGAAGTGGTCAGAAACTTTGGTTTAGAGGCGCTATGCAAAGGCAAGCGTAAGGAGGCTGAAAGAAGAGGGTGAGTCACTCTCATTTACTGTTCAGATCAGTATATCAGTGTTTTGGAGGCCAAAAGTTCTTTTAGTGGGAAGGCGTGATCCAAAAATGGATCCTGGATAAACCTCTAAGTCTAAAAGACTTCATGCAAGAGGTAAAAGGTGCCACATGGCACACATCCTTTGTAAATCAGAGGAAAATAAAAATCGCAGGCTACTCTCAGTTATAGTCTCATTGCAGGGATCCCTCTATTCTGAATCCAACACAACTTAAATGGGCGAAAACGAACTTCAGATGGGAAAGCTATCATAAAATGAAGTTGCCCTTTTTCAAAGGAAAAAGAGGCAAAATCCCTTGAATAATGGGTCTAAAAACCCTCTAAGTCTTCCAAATCTCCCAAAAGGGCGAGACCACCGAAAAAGGAGAAGTCTTGGACTTATCGGATTACACTATTGGGCCTTAAAAACCTGAAGAAAACCTTAAAAACAAGGCTATCAAGGCTTTAACAATGTATGCACAGGGGCCGTCGGATCTGGCTGATCAACGGTCCAGATCCGATCGGCATATCGCATCGGCGGTAATAGGTGGATCGGTAATCGCAATCGGCGAAGGCAGTCGGGGGACAGTTGGAGGCATATAGTGCGATGGGCCGATGCGATACCGCGATCACCAATATCCGTAGATCGCAATCGGCGAACACAATGAAGTGGGGCCGATATATATATATATATATATATATATATATATATATATCTGTGTGTGTGTGTGTGTGTGTGCTCGATGCGATGGTCGGACCCGACGGGGCGGTAAATGACATTTGTTATATTTTGAAGTCCGTTGAAAGGGCCGTTTTATATGCATTTTCGCATATTTCGTTTATTTAACGAAAAGCGAAGGGAAGCGATATGAGATGTAAACTAGACCCAGAAGGGTTCCGGAATGGAAATATATATAATTTCAAATCTGCCCAAAAGCCATATTTACGTTAATTTCACCGTTTTGATGTATTTTAAAATACAAAGGGAAACCTATGGACAGGCCAGTTGCGATAAGCGACAACGACCAATAGGTGGATCCGTTAGGAAAATAAGGTGGATTTAAGGACTTTTAAAGTCCGATACATTGAGTTTTGGCAGATTTTCTTTGTTAAAATACATTTTTCCCTGTGTTAACAGAGCGCGGCTATTCAGGAACTGTAGAGGCCCGAGGCACTCTTGCGTTACAGAAATGATGACCACCTCCCCTTTTGGTGTTAAGTAATGATTTTATAATGCCTTGAAGAGGGATTCGAAGCAGACGGAGGCCAGGGAGACCGAGAGACGAGAATCTGAAATGAACAGGTAGCGGAGTTTTGGCTTAAAAGCCATGAATGTCAAAGACAGAGGGCTACTGAGTTTGTTGTTGACAATGGCCGAGTTGTTGTTGCTGTTGAAGGTTGCTATTGGGGTTTTACTGTGAAGCAGAAGCCAAAGAGGCAGCGCAGAAACCAAGGAGGCAACACAAGAAGCAAAAGAGCAGCTGAGGGAGCCTTTGGGGTCACTTGAAGTTCAAGTGAAAATCCAGAGAGCGTGAAGGTTGCAAAAGGCAGAAAGAAGCCAGAGCCGAAGAGCCAAGAGCCAAGAGCCAGAGCCAAAGAGCCAAGAGTCAGAGCCAAGAGCCAGAACCAGAGCTAAAGAGCCAGAGTCAGAGCCAAGAGCCAGAGCCAAGAGCGAGATCTTCAAGAGCTAGAGGGGATTAAATGGTGTCTGAGCCCACTGTTTTTGTGTAGAATAGCAGGAGTTGAGTCAAAGACTTGTAAAAGACTTACACCATAATCCCAGAGAGCCTAGTTGAGTTAACTAGAGCTCACAGAGATGTAGCCCGAGAGTTGTGGGTGAACTCCTAATTAATTTGCAGTCTTATGTGTTTGTTTTTACTAATGCATTATTCACTGTTATATGCATTTATATATCAGTTTAAAGCACATTCACATATCGGCACAAACAACAGATTTTAAAGCAAATAATCAACTGAAAACAAATACAAGCATACACCATATTTTCAAGTATTTCTTAATTCCGCATTGGTTAATCAAATAGACTTGGGAATATTCAAGCTTTGGAAGTGGGAGAGGTTCTTGTAAGCTAGACAAGAAGCCTAAGAGCCCCATTTTTAGATCAATCTAGTTGAACCATTGCAGGATCAACCTTGTAAAACCAGACGACCTCCTTTCAAAATGTTGCTTGAGGAAGCCCTCGAGCGATAAAGGGACGTGATGATGGATAACTTTTCCCAGATCCTTCGACCGCTACCCACAGGTGATGTATCTTCATCCAATAGCCACTCTGGAGGCGTCACTTTTTTTAAGGTACAAGTTAACTTCGATATTCCCATATTTGAAGGCCTGATAGATGCATACGCCGTAGATAAATGGTTAAATCTATTCCAAGGATATTTTTTAGTTCATGAATTTTCCAATCGGGAAAAGATTATGTTTGCACTTCTCAAAGCCTCCCCATATATCAAGGACTGGTCAGAAACCTACTGTGAACAAAAGGACAAGAGTGAACCCTCGCTGTTTTCAACTGCACCCACTTGGAATTCTTTCCGAGACACCATCAAGGAACAATATTACCTTGTCGAGAGCTATGAATATATATACATAAAGTGGACCACGCTATGGCAGGGAAGGGACGAAGATGTGCCAGATTTCACAAAACCTTTCCATACCCTTCACACGAAGCTAGGTATCAAGGAAACTGAGCAACATTTCATGCTGAAGTACCACAGTTATCTACACAAATACATCCAGGACGAGATAGAGTTCATGGACATTTCCTTGCTTGGCACGACGTATCGGTACGCTGTAAAGATTGAGCAGAAGTTTAAGCAAAAGAAGCGAGTCTTTGGATTTGCGAATCTAAAGTAAGGAAAATGCGCCCTCAAACCACAGAACAAGGGAGCAAGCCAAGGAGGGGCTACCCAGGATAGCCCGCCGAAGCCATAAGCAAAGAACAACACCACAAAGACGAGAAAGGACACGAGAAAATGGTGTGAGTTCCATAAGAGCTCCAGTGACAATACAAGCGAGTGTCGGGCCAAGCAGTGATTGGTGGCCGAGATGAAGGCTTCCGAATCAAACGCAGGTTCTGACTCTGAATCAGAACCCAATAAGGGGATTGACTGATCTGATTTAGAATATTAGATTGCTATGCTAAGATCCTCCTTAGATTAGAAACGAAATGATTTCATTGTGCTTAAGGATTCATGAATTTTTGCAAGTGAAAATGAGTTTTTATGTTAATTTTATGAGAAATTAAACATAAATAAGAGACTGAACAACAATATAAACATGTACATAACATCATCAAAAAAATTTACAATAGGAACATGATAAAGGAGTTCACCCCTCCTGGGCTACATCTCCTTGGTCTAGCTTCGAATGGCTTGGGCCTCTCTATTATGCTCAAAAGTGTAAAATTATGTGTTACAATGCTCAAATGCTTTTGAAACCTGCTCCAATGAGTCCAAAATGTCCAAAAATGACTATCTAGCCTCTTTTTGCATCCAATTTGGTGGAAAACTCAAGAAGTTATGACATCTCCTAGTTTTCCCAATATTTGCGCCACAAATTGCAACATTTCTGGCATGATCCTATAATTTCACTCCAAAAAGCTCTAATTGGGTGAAAATTTCACCGCGTAGTGCCCATAAGCTATCAACACCGACAGCTCCATCGCAAATCGCAATCAGCGAGAACCGGTGGGTCTTATGGTTTGTGAACTCGGCGTGGGCGATATGTAATTACGATAAACGACAAACCCAACGGAACTATCAACTGAAACCCATAATCTTATTGCATCCAGGATCCATCACAAATCGCAATCGGTGGAGTCAAGGGGTAACATATATACGGGACTCTGCACTGTGTGATCTGCGATTGCGATTATCGCATCACAACCCAGTATGCTGGGGGCCGATTTCTGTAGTACTTCCCTTCTGCGATGTGCGATTGCAATTATCGCATCGCACCTTGGCTTGTTCTAGGGCCGATTCTTTAACGTCGACTCGCTTGCGATATGTGATTTGAAAAATGCAGGGCCAATGGCGGCCTACCACTTGGCGCTTCCCCATTCACTGAAGAGTCCTGCCACGTCATCTTCTCCTGCCATCTGTCCAAGTCAAACTTGAACTTTGACTTGCTCTAACTTCTTCATATGAGCTCGGATTTGAGTGCCGTTCACACCATTGGAATCAGGATGACGAGCACTTCGATATAAAGCTAAGTTTATCGAGATTCTGCCACTTTGAGTTTTGAGCCTAATTTTGAGCACCTGATCACTCCTCCCCATTAGAAGCCTTTTGGACCCCAAAAGATCACTTTCAATTGTCCAGTAGGTGAGGGTACAGTTCCCTCACCTTTCCAACCTCTATCCATTTTTCTTTTAAAAGATTTGTACCCTTGAGCCCCACTCGAAGATAATGGATACTTCCCCTTTTTGATGTCCTTGTTCTTTGTCAATTATACTGTCTTGCTGAAGCTCATCAATGAATTCTGGAGAAAAGTCTTCAATAGATGGAATTTGAATATTTTGTCCTTGATCTTCAATCAAAGGAGGCTCATACAACCTTAAATTCTCAACATTAACAACAGCATAAATTTTCATATATGAAGGCAAATCCAACCTGAAGGCATTGTTACCAATCTTTTAAATAATTCTGAATGGACCATATCTAATTGGTTTTAGCTTTTTACCTTCTCCTTGGAGCCTCTCTTTGTTAATGTGAAGCCAAAATTCATCACCAACTTGGAACTTGTGATCTTGACGATGCTTGTCGTGCCTTTCTTTGTACTTGCCTTGGCTTTTCTCAAGCTGTTCTTGAACCTTTTGGTGTACTAATTGGATTTGTTCAATGAACTTTCTTACTTTGTCTATGTCACTATGACCTTCAATAGAAACATCTTTGCCAAAAATAAAATCCAAAGGAGATTTAGGCAAGTACCCCAAGCATGCCTCAAATGGCGAAGCTTGAGTTAAGGAGTGCTTGGCTCGGTTGTAAGCATGCTGAATATAGTGCAAATGTTCATCCCACAACTTAGGATTCTTGCTGCAATACCCACGAAGAAGATGTATCACTCTTCTGTTTGACCATCTGTTTGTGGATGAAAAGTTGTACTCTTTTTCAATTTGGTGTCCATGAATCCCCACAAGCTTGACCAAAAATTCCCAACAAAGCGAGAATCTCGATCACTAACAATGGATGTGGGCAATCCAAAATGCACCCAAACATTCTGAAAGAATAACTGAGTAGTTTGTTCAACTGTAACTTGCTTTTTACATGGCATCAAAATACACATTTTGCTGAACCTATCCATAACTACATACAAATAATCATGACCTATTTTTGACAATGGAAGACCTCCTACAAAATCCATAGAAACACTCTCCCATGGTCGTGAAGGAATCGGAAGTGGTGTGTACAATCCTAACTTCCTATTGCTAGGCTTACTGATTGCACATAATGAACATCCTTTAATAAAATGAGACACACTTTCAAGCATACGAGGCCAATAACAATACCTCTGTAGATGTGCCACCGTCTTACTTACACTGAAATGACCAACAATAAGAGAAGTATGTGCCTCTCTTATGATGTTAACTCTTTCTTTTTGTGGAATACAAGGCTTGCCAAGATGGTACAACAAGCTATCATGCAAATGATAATCCAATTCCTCTACTTGGTTACCTTGACTCAAGCTTGCATAAACATTTGTCATTATCTAATGCATATTGCTCAATATAACTTTCATGTAAACATAATTATGCTTGAGTAAAGTAGTTGTACTAACAATAGGCCTAGAAAGCATATCAACAACTTTATTGTAGATACCTTTATTATACCTGATTACCAAGTGGAATTGTTGAAGAAAACCCATCCATTAGAAGTGCCTTGATTGCTGCAACTTTGATTGAGATTGAAAGTATTGCAATGGTTGATGATCAATGTGAATGACGGTTTCCTTACCCATCAAGTAGTGTTTCCATTTTTTCACACTTTGCACCAATGCATACAATTCCTTGTCATATGTAGGATAGTTAATCACTGCACCATTAAAAGTTTCCGAATGAAAATAGATAGGTTTACGATGTTGCATGAAGACTGCACCCATGGCGTAGTCGCTAGCATCAGTCTGAATCTCAAATGACTGTCTCAAGTCTGGGAGTGCAAGTACTGGAGCTGTACTGATCTTTTCCTTCAATACATCAAAGGACTTTTTTTGTTTGCCTCCCCACTAAAAAACCTTTTTCACACTTGTCAAAGCATGCAAAGGAGCGGCTATAAGAGAAAAATTAGCAATGAATTTCCTCCAATATTGGGCTGCTCCCAAAAAAATTCTTACCTTAATAACTGTCTTGGGCCTTGGCCAATTCATAATGATATCAACCTTGGAGGGATTATTTTCAACTCACCTCCTCTAACAATATGACCCAAGTAAATTAAAGAAGTTTTTTCCAAACTCACACTTTGACATCTTAAGATACAACTGTTCTTTTTTCAAGACATCAAGTACTTTTCTTACCTGCATTGTTAGACCAGGCAGTAACTCCTCAACCAAAAATTGATTCGTGTTTATTCCTTGAGGTAGGTCTTCATTATATACACGAGGGAGAGACTGTTCACTTCATCTCCCGATGAATGTTCATATTATTTATTTATCTATTTACATTATATTCACCCAATCATGAGGATTAGGTGTCAACATTCCCCCCCTTAATCTGAAGGGATGTTGGGGAGTCCAAGCATCATTTTGAAACGTTCAAGCTTTTCTCTTCCAAGCGCTTTGGTGAAGATGTCTGCAATTTGCTCATTAGTGGAACAATGACGGAGATGGATTGTTTTGGCCTCAACATGATGTCGAATTAGATGATATTTAGTATTGATGTGCTTCGTTCGATCATGGAACTTTGGGTTCTTGGCCAACTTTATTGCAAAAGTATTGTCAATCATGAGTGGAGTTGATTGTACTTGTTTTACCTGCAAATCTTCAAGAATTTTCCCAAGCCACACAATTTCTTTTGTTGCTTCAGCTGTTCCCACGTATTCTGATTCTGTTGTGGAATCTGCTAGAACTGATTGTTTGCGTGATCTCCGAGAGACAGCTCCTGATCCAACACTCATAGCATATCCTAAAGTAGATACCCCAATTTCTTTGTCTCCATCGAAGTCTGAATCAGAGTATCCAATCAAGCTGAAGTCGTCCACCTGTGTATACTTGATTCCAAAGTCTTGAGTTCCCTTCAAGTACCTTAGAACTCTTTTTGTAGTAGACCAATGTCCCTCACAAGGCTTTTCCATAAACCTGGAGAGGATTTTAACAGCAAACGAAATGTCTGGTCTGGTAGTAGTTAGGTAGTTGAGACTTCCTACAAGCTGTCTATACTTTATTGCATCCTCAAATTCTTTTCCTTCAATAGATGTGAGCTTTAAGTTTTGTTCCATTGGAGTAGTAAGAGGATTGCATTCTGTCATGCCAAACCTGTTCAACAGATCTCCAATGTATTTCTTTTGAGAAAGAAATATGGACTTCAGATGTTGGGTTACTTCAATGCCAAGATAGTAATGAACATAGCCCAAATCAGTCATTTCAAAACTTTTCCCTAATTCCTTCTTTATGGATGCAATGTAGCTTTCATTGTTCCCTGTCATCAAAAGATCATCTACATATACCGGAAGATATACAACTGTTTTGCCAACTTTCTTGACAAATAAAGTTGCATCATCAGGATCATAATGTTTGAAATTGAGTTTCAGAAGATGCTCAGTTAGTTTTTCATACCAGGCTCGCGGTGCTTGTTTGAGGCCATACAAGGATTTCACAAGTTTGCATACTTTATGTTCATGTCCTTTCACAGAAAATCCTTGAGGCTGAGACATAAAAACATTCTCTTTTAGATCTCCATTTAAGAAAGAAGTTTTTACATCCATTTGATGGACTTTCCAATCGTTATGAGCTGCTAGTGCAAAGAGTGTCTGGATGGTAGCCCATTTTGCTGTGGGGGCAAAAGTCTCCTCATAATCAACCCCTTCCTTCTGTGTAAAACCTTTTGCCACAAGCCTAGCTTTTGTTGGGCGTGGAGCCTGATTATCTTCTGTATTCAAAGGTTTCAGCCGGATGTATACCCCAGGAAGACTGTACACCCCTCCACGTGGGGGGGTGCGGGGGGACTTGTCCCCCTCGCGGGGGGTCCGGGGGGGCTAATCCCCCCCGGCTGGGGGTTCCGGGGCCAGCAGGGGTTCGGGGGCAGTGCCTCCGAAGCTAAAAATAGATGTAAAATTGCCTTGTAAAAGTCTAGTAATTTCCAGTCAATCTGGGCCGTTCATTAGGCAGATGATCTGATGGTAAAAGTTATGTTTAATTTAGGGTTTTTCTCCCTAGAAGGCAACCCCTCACTATATATGAGGGAATTGTATTGCGTCTATGTACATCTATATTCTGAGTGAGGAAGAGAGAGGAGATTGAGAGCAAAGAGGGTGTTATAGCGGATCTGCTGTAGGTTGTATCTCTTCAGTTTGCTGGATAATATAATAGGAAGGACTGGTTGTTTCTCTATGGACGTAGCCCACACTGGGTGAACCATGTATATTTGTGTCTCTCTTGTTTTATGCGTTTTCTGAGTTTATATTTTTGCAATATTTTATGTGTTCCATTACTCCGTAATATATAATTTTCTAACAACTGGTATCAGAGCCGAAGGTCTATTTGGCTGATAAACTCGCAAGAGAGAAGGGTTCCTGGTTCGAGTGGGAGCAATGACAGAAGATGGTAGGTTTAGGGTCGAAAAATTCAATGGCCAAAACTACCAGCTGTGGAAAATGCAGAAGGAAGATTATCTGTATCAGAGAGATCTGTACCTACCATTGAGCAGAAAGACAAAGAAGCCGACGAGTATGACAGACACAGAATGGGATATTCTGGACAGAAAGGCACTTGGAATAATACGGCTGTGCCTAGTGGCATCGGTAGCGTTTAATATTTCAAAGGAAATGACAACACAGGGTTTAATGTCGGCATTGGCCAAACTGTATGAAAAACCCTTGGCCTCAAATAAGGTATTTCTTATGAAGCGTTTATTTAATATGAAGATGTTAGAAGGTGGATCTATTGCAAATCATTTAAATGATTTTAATATAGTTACAAGTCAGTTAAGTTCTGTAGGGGTAAATTTTGATGATGAAGTTAGGGCTTTGTTATTTCTGTGCTCATTGCCAGAAAGTTGGAATGGTTTAGTTATGGCCGTTAGTAACTCTGTCTCTGGATCTAGTACTTTAAAGTTTGATGATGTTGTTGGTGCAATCCTTAGCGAGGAAATGCGATGGAAAAGCTCTAGTGAGACATCAGGTAATGCTTTGACTGCAGAGACTAGGGGAAGAAAAATGGAAAGAGGAAAGAGCCCAGGATATCGCAGTAAGTCAAGAAAAGGCAAATCCAAGTCCAGATCAGGGATAGTGTGCTGGAAATGCGGGAAGAAAGGACACCTGAAGAAAGACTGCAAGTCTCGGAAGGGAAAAGAAGGAGATGCGCAACAAGAAACTAATCATGAAGCGAATGTAACAGGTGATGTGTTGCAAGATGCTTTGATTCTTTCATTAGAAAATATTATTGATGCCTGGGTGATAGATTCAGGGGCCTCATTCCATGCCACACCTGATAAGAAACATTTTCATGATTATGTTCAAGGAGATTTTGGACAAGTTCGATTGGGTGATGATAAACCCTGTAAAATCGTTGGAATGGGTACAATTTTCATAAAACAACAAAATGGAAATCAGTGGCTATTGAAGAAGGTAAGGCATGTTCCAGATCTGAAGAAAAATTTGATTTCAATAGGGTAGTTGGGAGGTGAAGGTTGCGTAACTACTTTCACAGATAAAACCTGGAAGGTCACTAAAGGATCCCTGGTAATAACGAAAGGAGAAAAGGTTGGTACATTGTATTTATGCAATGGTATTTCTAATTCTGTTAATGCTTTAACCTCTACAGGAGAAGATACGACATTGTGGCATCATAGGCTCGGGCACATGAGTGAGAAGGGGATGCAGATTCTTCACTCAAGAAATTTGTTGCTAGGTTTGAAGCATGTTGATTTAAAATTCTGTGAGAATTGTGTTTATGGAAAACAGAAGAGATTCAGATTCCTTAGAGTTGGGAAAGAAAAGAAGAGTGAAAAATTAGAGCTTGTGCATACAGATGTATGGGGACTTGCTCATGTATCATCTCTTGGTGGCTCTTGTTATTATGTTACTTTTATTGATGATGCAACCAGAAAAACCTAGATTTATTGTATTCGAAATAAATCTGATGTATTTGATACTTTCAAGAAATGGAAAGATTTGGTTGAAAATGAGACAGGGAAAAGGTTGAAGTGTCTCAGATCAGATAATGGAGGTGAATATTGCAGCAAAGAGTTTGATAGGTATTGTTCAGAGAATGGAATTCGTAGAGAGAAGACAGTTCCAGGAACACCACAAGAAAATGGTGTGTCAGAAAGGATGAACAAGACAATCATGGAGCATACAAGGTGCATGAGATTGCATGCAGGATTGCCTTTACAATTTTGGGCAGATGCTGTAGATACTGCTATTTATCTAATAAACAGAGGGCCTTCGAGTTCCTTGGATGGTGGTATTCCAGAGGAGGCATGGACAGGTAAAAAGGTAAACTACTCATTTTTGAAGACTTTTGGTTATGAAGCCTTTGTCCACATTAACAAAGAAAATAGAACAAAGATTGAGGCAAAATCAAATAAATGCACCTTTATTGGATATGGTGTTAATGATTTTGGTTATCGCTTATATGATTATGAAAATCACAAAACATTAGGAGCAGAGATGTAATATTCAATGAAAAGGTCTTGTATAAGAATCAATGGTAGGAAAAGAAACAAGAAAAAGAAAACAGAGAATACACAGTGCTTGACGATATCACAACAAAAGTGATGGTGCCTGAAAATCATAATGATCAACAACCAGAACAACAACCACAACAGCAACAAGCACTTCAAACACCTGAAAGTGGTGTTAGAAGATCTACCAGGATAAGTAGACCCCTTGAACGATACTCTCCTTCATTATATTATGTATTGTTGACTGATTCTGGTGAACCAGAATGTTATGAAGAAGTAGTGTAGGTAGAAACCAGGAAGAAGTGGGAGCAAGCCATGAAAGAAGAGATGGACTCCTTAGCACATAACCAGACTTGGGACTTAGTCAGATTGCCTGTAGGTAAAACAACATTGCAGAATAAATGGGTTTATAGGCTGAAGGAAGAAGATGGAGGAAAACAGAGGTACAAAGCTAGACTTGTAGTGAAGGGATTTGCACAGCAGAAAGTTCTTGATTTTTATGAAATATTTTCTCCTGTTGTTAAAATGACTTCAATCAGAACTATTTAAGTCTAGTAGCAGCTGAAGATTTTCATCTTGAGCAGTTAGACGTATAAACAACCTTTCTCCATTTGGATTTGGAGGAAGAGATATATATGCAACAACGACAAGGATATGACGTAAAAGGGAAGGAGAAACTAGTGT
This sequence comes from Pinus tabuliformis, assembly GCA_031772625.1. Taxonomy (NCBI): domain Eukaryota; kingdom Viridiplantae; phylum Streptophyta; class Pinopsida; order Pinales; family Pinaceae; genus Pinus; species Pinus tabuliformis. The sequence continues at coordinate 1,128,318,925 of CM062811.1, read as the reverse complement.
GCAGGTTGAAGAAGAGCTTGTATGGCTTAAAACAGGCTCCAAGGCAGTGGTATCTAAAATTTGATAGGTTTATGTTTGAACAAGGTTATACTAGATGTCACTCTGATCATTGTGTTTATCTCAAAAGACAAAATGATGGCAGCTATATTATATTGTTATTGTATGTAGATGACATGCTTGTTGTAGGTTATAACATGCAGGAAATAAATGTGCTCAAAAGGAAATTGGCAAACTAATTTGCAATGAAGGATTTGGGTGCTGCGAAACAAATCCTTGGTATGAGAATAACTAGAGACAGGAAGAATCGCAAATTAACATTGTCTCAAAGTGAATACGTAGAAAAGGTGTTGAAAAGGTTTAATATACAGAATGCAAAACCAATTAGTATACCTTTGGCTAGCCATTTCAAATTAAGTAAGGAGGTGTGTCCCAAGACCCAGGAAGAAATGGCTCATATTTCTAAAGTTCCATATGCATCAGCAGTTGGAAGCTTAATGTATGCAATGGTCTGCATAAGGCCTGATGTTGCACATGCAGTGGGATTTGTAAGCAGGAACATGAACAATCCAGGAAAAGAACATTGGATGGCAGTGAAGTGGATTCTCAGGTATTTGAGAGGTACCACAAATCAAGCATTATGCTTTGGTGGTTCAAACATTGCTCTACAGGGATATGTTGATGCAGATATGGCAGGTGATAGAGATAACAGGAGGAGCACAATAGAATATGTGTTTACTATAGGTGGAACAACTGTCAGTTGGGTTTCAAAAATCCAAAGTGTTGTTGCACTTTTAACAACAGAAGCAGAGTATGTTGCTGCTATAGAGGCTAGTAAAGAAATGATTTGGTTACAAAGGTTTTTGGATGAATTGGGCAAGAAGCAAGAGTTGGGCAGGTTATACAGTGACAGCCAGAGTGCCATACATCTTGCAAAGAACTCTGTATTTAATTCCAAGACTAAACATATACATCTCAAGTACCATTTCATACGGTCAGCATTGGAAGATGGACAATTGAAGTTGGAAAGGATACACACTAGCCAAAATCCTGCAGATATGTTAACAAAAGTTGTAACCAGGGAGAAACTGAGAATCTGCTCAGTTTCAATTGGTATTCAAGTATGATGAAGAAGAAGAGAAACAAACAGGTCCAAAGTGGAGTTATTATCTAGCAAATGAAGCAATGGTGGAGTTGCTATAATCAGTCTCCAAGTGGGAGATTGTTGGGTGTGGAGCCTGATTATCTTTTGTATTCAAAGGTTTCAACCGGATGTATACCCCAGGAAGAATGTACACCCCTCCACGCGGGGGGGTGCAGGGGGCACTTATCCCCCCTGCGGGGGTCCGGGGGGCTAATCCCCCCCGGCTGGGGGGTTCGGGGGCAGCGCCCTCGAAGCTAAAAATAGATGTAAAATTGCCTTGTAAAAGTCTAGTAATTTCTAGTCAATCTGGGCCGTTCGTTAGGCGAATGATCTGACAGTAGAAGTTATTTTTAATTTAGGGGTTTTCGCCCTAGAAGGTAATCCCTCACTATATATGAGGGAATTGTATTGCGTCTATGTACATCTATATTCTGAGTGAGGAAGAGAGAGGAGATTGAGAGAAAAGAGGGTTTTACAACAGATCTGTTGTAGGTTGTATCTCTTCAGTTTGCTGGATAATATAAAAGGAAGGATTGGTTGTTTCTCCATGGATGTAGCCCAAACTGGGTGAACCACGTATATCTGTGTCTCTCTTGTTTTATGCGTTTTCTGTGTTTATATTTCTGCAATATTTTATGTGTTCCATTGTTCCGTAATATATAATTTTCTAACAGCTTTGTGCTGTGAAGTGAGCCATCAGCTTTATACTTGTTCCTGTAGACCCACTTGCAGCCAATTGGTTTGTTTCCTAATGGAGGATCAACCAGCTTCCAAGTGCCGTTCTTTATGAGGCATCATACTCCTTTTGCATCGCTTCTTTCCATTCATCATGAGAAGCAGCTTCTTTGAAGCAAGTTGGTTCAAAATATGTAGACAAGTTCAATTCACAATCATAAGAAACATCCATATCAACAGGTGAATTAGAGTCATCCACATCACCTCCATTTTTCCAGTTTGAATTTCTAGTTCCTGTCTTTCCAACCTCATCGGGATGAACACTTTCAAGTGTCTTTGTCAGCCACTTTGGGGGACCTTTCTCAGATGGTCCAGGCTTCTTCGTTGATTGAGTTGGGACTGAATCAAGATTGAGTCTCCCAATTCTATCAATCACATCACTTAAAGCATCATCTGTTGTTGGAGTTTCATGCGGGGGAGAGTGTTCTTCAGAAGAAGATTCCACATGTTGATCTAGTATAGGAATCCCCCCTTCAAGATGTGGAATCTGATTATCAAATTCTTGAAATGATTTTGCTTTTGCGAATCTATCCAAGCGATCAAGTTGCCGCTCAACAACATTGTCAGTTTTGGATGATTCAAGAAAAATTACATCTCTAGATACAACAAACTTTTTATTTACTTCATCATAGAGACAATATGCTTTGGAGGTGTTTGAATACCCCAGGAAGATACACTTACGACTTCTAGTACCAAGTTTGTTTCTATGTACCTTTGGTATCAAGGCATAACATATGGAACCAAAGACCTCGAGATGCTTTACCGAAGGAACATGTCCATACCACATTTCATAACGAGTCTGGTTTCTAATAGCATTAGATGGACATCTATTCTTTATATATGTAGCACATAGAACAACATCAGCCCAAAACATTATCTTTACATTTTGGAAGAAGAGCATGGATCGTACCATATTTAAGATTGTCCTATTCATTCTTTCAGCTACACCATTCTGTTGGGGATTATAAAGCACAATTGTTTGATGTTTGATCCCATGTTGGCGAAGATAGTTTTCAAATTCATTTGATGTGTATTCTTTTCCATTATCAGTGTGAATAGACCCAATATGAGATTGTGCATCATTTTCAATCCATTTATGAAAATTCTTGAATGTTTGAAAATCATCAGATTTGTTCTTCAATAAATAAACCCAACACATTCTGGTGTAGTCATCAATAAATGTCATCATATATTTATTTCCATTTGCAGAAGGAACAGGCATTGGACCACATAAATCTGAATGAATGAGTTCAAGTTTTCTATGTGCTCTTGAATGTGAATCATGAAAAGACTGTTTGCTATGCTTTCCTAGAATACAAGCATCACATTGCTTAAATTTCCTAGGAATTGTAGGCAAACCAGCAACACCATTTTTCTTCAACAAGCGGAGGCTGTCATAGTTCAAATGTCCAAATCTAGCATGCCATAATAAACTTGATGGAAGTGTACCTTCTTCATGATGAGAATTGTATGAGAAATGTTGTGCATGAGCAGAGGTTCCTTGCAGCTTGAGAAGCCTTTCTTCTTCTATTCCCCTCATGACAAGTGAGTGGTCAGATGCTTTTCTTACCTCAAGCTTGCCATCAAAAATATGAATGGAGTGACCTTGCTGGCAGATGTGGACCAAGGAAAACAAGTTTCTCTTGAGCTGTGGGAGATATAGAACATGATGCGGAAGAAAGTCTGGAAGACCAGGCAGTTTAAGCCTGATTGTGCCAAGCCTTGATGGCTTGATTTTTGATTGGTCTGAAAAGTTACTGCTCCATCAACATTGTCAATGAAATCTTCAAAAAAATCTTTTCTATGAGTCATGTGGCAGGTTGCTCCTGAATCAAGCAACCAATCATTTTTCCAAGAAGCAAGTGAAGCATTAAATAAATCTTCATTTACTCTAATGTTACATTGTGCCACAACATAGTGAGCGGATTCAAGTGCTTTACCTTTGTCTGTATCATCAGTTTTACCTTTCTGTTAGTTTCTTTTCTGCTCAATTTTGTCCCATGGTAGCTTGCATGTAGAGGCATCATGTGATCTATTTCTTTTGCAGCGAATGCAGTGCAAATATGCTTTTTCTCCTTGAGAATGTATGCCCCTCCTGCCTCTGAAATATCTTCCTCTTCCTCTTCGACCACCTCTTCCTCTTGAAGAATCTTGAGTAGGATGATTTTCTTTATGAGCAAGGCACATAGCCTCTTTAGAAGATTCAGGGGCTGTCTTCTTTCCAAAATCTTTCTCTCTTTCAACAAACTTTTTCACAAGAGAGTCAAAGGTGATGTCTTTGAGATTTCCATTTGCTTGCAATGATTCAAGATAATTGGAGTAAGTAGGATAAAGTGCCTTGAGAAAAGCGATAAGAGGAATATCGAATTCAACCTTAGTGGATTTGATATCATTCATTATAGACTTTACTTCAGATGCAAGAGCAAGAGGATCATTATTTTGCAGTTCAAGAGTGAAGAGTTTAATCATGAGTTGAACAACTTCAAGTGCAGAATGTGAGTCATACAGTTCTTTTAGCTTTTGTATAGCTTCAAAGGCAGTTGAAAATGACGAAATATGGTGACTCACCTCTTCATTTACAGATGTTGCGATTAATGCATAAGCTTTGCTGTTCTTGTTTTCCCAAATGACGAGCTCTTTGTCTGAGGTAGGCTATACTGGTTCATTTTCTCCGTCTCCAACACACACTCCTTTCCACAAATCATTGAAAATGAGGGTGTGTTTTATCATCCGGGACCATTCAGGATAGTTCTCCTTACCAGTGAGAACTATTCCCACCATGGATATGATTGAATGCATTCTGTAAAAAAAATTACTTCTGCTGATAGAAAAATACTTCTGCCAATATACAGTAAAATTGTACTTCTGGTGGTAATTTTTTTTTTTTAAATTACATTTCAAAAGGGCATTCTCTCCATGTACTGTCTTTGTCTTTAATGAAAATATAAAACATAGATCAGCTAGGCATTCTCAAAAGATTTCAAATCTCTTTCACAGTCAGCATACCAAAAAATAGATAATTACACTTAAATTTATATAACCCGATTCCCAAATATTTGAGGGGTAGATGATGCTAGTGCGTGGAAGCCATTCTAGTCCTGATGTCGTCACATTAACTGTGCCGTAGCTCATGAACCTAATATTACATCAAATCAAATGCACATGGGTTTCGCATATCTGACACCAATCTTGTAATCTTCAACTTTTGCACAATATCAACATACACTAACAACTTTTCTAATATGTATTAAAACATATTGCAAAAAAATACAGGGAGAGTCGATAGTTTGAGAAAAAACGTTGTCTATAAAGTAGCTGGATGCATCAGCATTGGGCCTGAATTTTTGTGGAGCCACTCCTCTGCTGTACTGGTGGACATTCAACGTGGTGATGAGCGTGGCGCTGACATTGATGCGTGGACCAAGGGTGGCGCATGTGGCTGGAAGTTCAAGCACAAATTCATAACCCACAGTGCTATTTATCTATCCGGAACAATCTGAAAACTTAGACAGTTCCTGCACAACTCTGCTCTTAATCGATGGGTGAAAAGACAATCTTATCAGTGTGAAGAATCACCACCCAAAAATTCAACGTAGCAGATCACAAACACCGGCGTTTACACCAGATTAAGGTTCTGGTTCGAAACAGCATGTGTGGATATCCAAGAAGCAGCGCGGAGGGCTGTGCATCATTCTGAGATGTCTTGAAAGAATAAGGGGACAAAAACGGGAAAACAAAACCCTCGAAGCAAAGAAAAACTCTCAAAATACAATCAAACAAAAACCTGTGAAACTCGCAAGAGCCGCAGAACAAAGAGTTCCAAGAAACCTATGGCAGCTCAGTGAATGTGCTAAGACTGTATACAGGCCATGCAGATTTCGATCGAGAATCCATGAGACTAGGGTTTCTCTGTAATCTGCGCGAGCTCCGGAGGAGCCAAAAAGGTTTTAGATATGGAGCAGCATCAATGAGCAGCGTTCATAATGGTTTTAGATATGGAGAGCTGGATAGTTCATCAGGATAGTTCAACGCATGTCAAGCCAACATTTGTAATGAGCAGCGTTTAGCCAACGGACCAACGTACAGCACACAACAACTACTATGGAGGGGATAGAGAGTAGTAGGCAGTGGACAGAGAGCAGTAGGCAGAGGACAAAGAGCAGTAGGCAGATGGGAGTTACAACTATTTTGGGAGCTGGCTCTGATACCATGTCAGACCAGGCAGTAACTCCTCAACCAAAAATTGATTCGTGTTTATTCCTTCAGGTAGGTCTTCATTATATACATGAGGGAGAGACTGTTCACTTCATCTCCCGATGATTGTTCATATTATTTATTTATCTATTTACATTATATTCACCCAATCATGAGGATTAGGTGTCAACATGCATGACATGTTCATCACGAGATTTACTAGAAATTAAGATGTCATCTAAGTAGATTATGACAAACTCATCAAGAAATGGCCTCAACACATCATTCATCACACGCATGAATGTAGCGGGAGAATTACATAAACCAAACAGCATAACTAGCTGTTCAAACAAACCTTGTTTTGTTTTGAATGATGTCTTCCAAATGTCTCCTTCAACTATTCTAATTTGATGGTAGCCACTTCTTAAGTTCAGCTTAGTAAAATACTTTGCATCTTTCAATTAATCATGTAAATAATCTATTCTAGGTAGTGGGTAACGGTTCTTTACCGTAATTTTGTTCAATGCATGAAAATCCACACACATGCGCCATGTTCCATCCTTCTTTGGCACCAAGACAATAGGTGAAACACATGGCGAGGAAGATGGTCTAATGATCCATTTATTCAACAACTTTTGGATTTGCTTCTTAATTTCTGCATTTTCCATCCCTGACATCCTGTACATGACAATGTTAGGAAGAGGACAACCTTGCTACAACTGTATCTCATGTTGGATTCATCTCTTGGGAGGTAATCCCTTTGGTTCCTGAAACATCTCATAATATTGGTTAACTACGTCAACCAATTCAAATTTCAAATTTGAATCACAACTTATAAAAGCTTCATTATCAACATCATTCTTGGGTTTGATCATTAGAAGCACAAAATTCTTGCTCAAATTCACTAGTATTTTCATAAGCCTTGCATTAACAAGTGAAAGATTTATTTTCTTGCTATGATCTCTCGCAATATATTCTACTCCCTCTTTGAATAAATGATATTTTTTTTCATGTCTATGGAAGATAACTTTTCTGTCATAAAGGTACGGGCTGCCCAAAACTATGCCATAGATATCTAACGACACAACATCAAGCTCCACTTCATCTATGAAATTTACAGTAATGGCAAATTTCAGTTTACACTTTCTAGTAACCTGCAATTGTGCATTGTCACACACCCATCCAAGTGGATATGGTTTATGATGTGGAACGGTTTCCAAGTTTAAACTTTTGACAATGTTTTCAAAGATAAGATTGGCTTGAGAGCCACTATCGAAAAGCATATCAATCTTGTTGTGTTTTGATATCACCCTTGTGTGAAAAAGTTTTATTATCCTCTTTTCGTTTGGAGTTTCATTTTATGAGTTTGAAGAACTAGTGCTAGTAATGGATTCCTTTTCTTTTAACCCTGTGGCTGTAATTTTAGTTTCATCACCTGAATCGGATCCCAAATCCTGTTGAGTGGTTGCAATTGTCTTTTGTTTTCCCTGGTTTTTGTTTCTCTTTGGTCTCATTTTGGGATGAAGCTTCCAACAATGAGCTTCATCGTGACCCTCTCCAGAATAATGTTTGCATGTAACTTTCTCTTCTTCTTTTTTGATATACACATTTTTATTTTCCTTCCCTTTGAAAGCCTTTTCCTTTCCTTTACTCTTAAATGGCTTTTTACTACCTTCTTCTGAGGTGGTTTTCCCTCTTGCCTCAAGATGAGTGGCTTGCACACACACATCATCTAGATTATTGGGATTAAACATTAAGATAGTATGCATAAGGTAACTGTGTAAACCCCCTATGTACTTCAGTAATGTGTCCTGTGATTGCAAATCTACACCTAACATCAAAGACCTTTTTCTGAATTCTTGGGTGTAATCTTGCACATTTTGACCTTTAAGCTGTCTAAAGTTCTGCCAATTCATGATGGCTTTATGCATATAAGCTAGAGGGTAGAATTGTCTTTTGATTGCAGCAATGAAATCATTCCAAGAAATTGAGATCTTACCGTGTTTTTTAATCTCCTCTTGGGTCTTTGATTCCCACCATACCAGTGTTGCACCCTCCATTCTCAAGGAAGCTAACTAAATCTTTATGTCATCCTCTTGAAGGTTTTGAATCTTGCAATAGACCTCCAACTAACGAATCCAATTATCAAGCTTCTCTGCATTCACTTCACCATTATACATGGGCAACTCAAATTTAACATCAAGTTTTAAAAAAGGTGATTTACCAGTTCCTTTTGAAGTATGATGATGAGTATGAGTAAGGGTTGTGTTAGTGGAAGAGGGTGAAGATTCTATTCTGGTCAGGACCAGCCCTTCCAGCATTTGGGTTTTGATTTTTTCTAAAATTTGGGTTTCTGGCTGTGTTACTTGTTTGACCCTCCCAAGATGATTTTCTCTCTATGGTCTCTACCCTATCACCTAGTCTGTCCATCCCTTTAATGATGGCATCTAATTTCTGCTCGAAGGCAGAAGGTTCTTCCTTAAAAGTGGTTCTCCTTTCAGCTCTTGCCCGATTTCTCTTAGAGATCAGATTTGCCTCTACACTAACAGCTATATTCTGCATGTCTGCTAAGCTTGGAGGAGCTCTTTCCCTCAGCTGATATGCCATATCAGGATCAAATCCATCAGGGAATTTGATCAAGGCTAAGTCTGGTGGAGGTCTAAGATTTTGCGGGATAGCATGGTATACATTGTTGAACCTAGCACAATAGTCCTGAACAGTTTCTTGGGGGCCTCTTTTCAAGTTCTCATATTTGGTTAGGATGTGTAAAGGGTCCTTCTTCTTCTCCCATCTGTTCAAGAATGATTGATAAAGGGCTTCTGGATCAGCTATATAATTTACAGCAAGTGCTCTAAACCAAGTCCTTACATCACCAGTTAGGCTTTGGACAAAGATCTTCATTCTCACATCATCATCATCAATTTCATAATTCTCAAAATAATCTTGCATTTTCTTGGTATGTTGTTGGGCCGTATAGGTGCCAGTACCATCAAAATAAGTGATCTTACTTTGATAATCTTGGGGCATAGCCCCTGGATTTGCAGGCAACAGCAAGGGAGCATATCGGTTAGCCATATTTGCAGGGATAAATGGGACAATAGGAAGGAGTGGGATAGCTGGAATAACAGGGACAACAATGGGAATATGTGCAGTGGATGGAGGAGTGAAGAAGATGCTTTGAGAAGTGGATGAAGAACTAGGAGAAGCAACAGTAATGTGAGGACGAACTGATGCTTTAGCAAGAGTTTGGATATAGTTCTGCTGAATTGTTTCATGGTTTAAATCAACAGAATTTTCTTGAGTTTCTCATTTTCTAAGGTCCTTTGGTATCAGATTAGGATTTTTGAAGATGGCCGGAGGGTTTGGATCAGGATTAGATCTAGTATAACGGGTTTTCTTCTTTGGAGCCAACTTCTAAATCTATTTTTGGTATTTTCAGGAAATATTTTGAAGGATACAACTTTTTACAATGTTTTGAAGGAAGTTAATGAAATATAGGAGCTTGAATTTCCTTCAGATGTATTTGAAACAAGGAAACTAATTAAGCCTTTGAGACAGTTGTTTAAGGCCTAAAACTAGACTAGAGATAGACTGAAGCAGCTTTTATTTACTCCTGTAATTGCATAGCAAAAACAGTTTCAAAGGCTGCCTGGCTAACTTCAGGCTCCATCTGTAGTTTTAGAAAATAGACAACAGTAACAAACATTCATTCAAGTTCCCTAGCGGAGTCACCAATGATGTTAACACTCAGGTTGTTCCCTAAGCTCCTCAAAGGGAATACGGCCGAGGTAACCACAGACCAATCTTTTGGTTGCAGATTCTAGCCAATCTACAGCCAGAGAGGGCTCTCTCTTTATAATTTAACTTTGTTTTGAGGTATTTTAGGCTAGTTATGATGTACAGGGTTTGGTTTTAAGTTTGTTGGATGGTGATTTTAAACAGAGCTGGGATGCAAGTTTAAAACAGTTTATTCCATTGGGCAATGGAGTCTATTAGGATGAACTGCTGAGTGTGTTTTCTTTGATAATGGGCAATACTACAGAGCAACATAATCGATCTTGGAACAATTTTGAAATTTGAAAATTGATGGAATGTAAGCCAGTGGATGAAGAGCAGTTAAGAATCCTTCATCATGCTGGCAGAGGGAAAGTGCATGAATATTATCAAGGAGAAGTAAAGAATTCCTTGGCAATATTCAAAGTGAAAGAATCAGTGGAAACAGGAGCAGCTAAGAATTCCAGTTTATGGCTAATTCTGAAGAAAACGTAATTAATACCAGAGATTGAACACAGAGTGTATTTAAAACAAATTCTGGGCTATTCTTTTTCTCTGTTACTAAGGTTATGAAGCATATATGAAATTCGCAAACACAGAAGACACAAAACACGGTTTAGAACAACTTATTGATCCATTGAAAGACACAGGAATTCAGTAGCAGGTCCCAGAACATCAAATCCACATTCATATGGTCCAGCAGTAGTGAACTTCAACAGCCTTTGTATTAAAAAATCTCAAAGTTACAGCGCAGTCCAGAGAGAAAATCACTAACCCCGAATACATATCATGGGGAGGTGTTTATATAAAAAGGAGATACAAAATATCATGTAGATAAGCCATTTAAGCAATAACTTCCTACACCAACTCTACAAAAGGAGTAAATGAGAGAAATGAATGCAGCAGTAAATGTTGGTGTGCTGGCTGTTTAGTTTGTCAGATATATTTGACTTTTTGGACTGAGTGAGTCGGCTGGTAGTTGTGTCTTTACTCTGCGTTCCTGCGTTGCTGTTTTGCTGTGTTGCTGTTCCGGCCTTGTCATCGCAGCTTGGTCTTGCTTTAATGAGCTGCAGTCCCAACTTGATTTCCTTTTCCTACCGTTTTCATTCTTTGACAGGTGGCCCGCACATTTGAATTTGCTGATATGTAGATGATCAAAAAAGGAAAAGAACCAAAATTACCTTGGTAAAACCTCCAGCATTTCTTGCCACCATTGGTCTGTCAGCAACTGATGTCTTTGTATTTTTATCAGTGTCTCATCAGCTTCAGTATACCTGTAGAAGTTGGGTTGGACATCAAAAAGATGATTTATTTCATGTTCAATATAGAACATATTTTCCAGTTTATCATATAAGCTCTGCCCAGTGGGAGGTTCAGTGCCTTCTGAAGTGCTTGATGATGTAGTGATTTGGTTGGCAACATAATTATTTACCTTGTGAGCATACTGTTCATGTGTCAATAGCCTCTGACTGCTGGTTAACAAACTAGGTAGACCCCTTTGCTGCAAGGCTGTAAACTTTTCTTTAAAATCATTTATTTCTGCCTGCATTTCTTGACATTTTCTTTCCAGATTTTGAACAAAATTCCTCAGGGTCAACACCTTTTTCACTATCAAAATGGTGTCTGTTCTGCTTCTGATATCTAGAGCTGCTAGTTGCTCTTTGGTATGAGTATTCAAAAAATGAATGAGTCTAGTGGCCTGCTCAGGCATGTTTCCCAATGATGCCCTGGCTCTTTGCATCTCTACTCGGGCCAATTCTATCAAATCAATCTGCTCATGGATTGTTTGAATTGATTACCATTGAGCAGTGATGGACTGGCCAATTTTGGTCCACAAAATTGTTTTAATGTTTGCTAGAGGTTTATGAAGAGTGAGATCCTTTTCCAAGGATTTCACCTTATTCTCCAAGGCCTTTATCTCTCTGGTTTTCTCTGCCACTGTTATCTTGGATTTGTCATAGCTTACCTCTAGCTTGGCCAACTTTTCTTTTGCCTCTTTCAGCTCTGACATTTGGACTTCTAGCTCTTTTACTACTTTCATCATTTCTTCCATGCTCATGCTAGATTCTAGTGCTGTTATTGCTGTTGCTGAAGCATCTGTGGCTGATGTACTTGTTGTTGATGCTGGGATGATAGGAGGGATTGCTGCTGCAACTGTGGGAGGGGCAGTGGTGACTGTTGGAGCTGTTTAAGGTGGTTGGGAGGTCGACTCTCCCTGCTTGGCCTGCAATGCTTTCTCCAATTCTTGCTCCATTTGAATTATCCTTTAATTCATCCTCATCAACAAATCCATCATGTCTTCCCTGCCTTTTCTTGTGCAAGTTCTGTAGTTTGAGGATGTGTGGTTACAGGCAGCCTTAATTTCTTTCTAAGTGCAGCAATATCTTCTTCCTTTTTCTTCATGAGGGCCTTGATGCCCTTGGCATCCTTAGGATCATGCCCTAGCTCCATAATAATTTCCTCCAAAGTCTTTATTCTGTTGTCTTTAGCCAAGGAGGATATTTTTTCAAAATGCAATTGGGCAGATGTATTGCTCAATGACTCCTTCAATTGGTGGGCCAACATTGCCTTGTCTGCTAATGTAGCATAGACCATTTCGCCTGTTTGCTTATGCAGCTCAATTTGGTCCATTGGATGTATGTCTTTGGCGAGGACCTCTAGATTTGTCTTTATGTAGTCCGCAGCTATCTGTGGTTGCTGAACTTTAGGCTTGAAATGACTTAAGATCATCTTTTCCTCCTTAATGTCATAAGCTGCTATTAGTCTTTGCTGTTTGGAGGGTGTTGTTTTGAGAAATTGATCATAGAGCTGTATTCTCAATAACTCATTTTGGGCTTTGATTTCCATGAATGTTCCTTTAATACCAGATGGTTGCTCACTTTGCCGCTTTGAGGAGGACACTTCCATACCATGTTGCCTCTCCATTTCTTGCCTGTGAGAGCTGGTGGATGTCTGTTGGCTGGTTTCCCTCTCCCTCCTTGGACTTCCTGTGATTTCTTCACTAATTTCCTCCTCAGGTTGAGGATATACTCTTTGCCTTTTGGCCTCTGGCTGCTCTGTTGGTCCACTTGCAGGTGTAGTTTCTTCTCTGTCCCGTTTCTTGCTTCTTTCCTCATTGAGAGGAGTCTGTAATGCTGGTACTTGTGGTGCCTCTGTTTGTAGTGAAGGGGCTTTTCCTTGACCCTGTTCCTTTGAGGTAGTTGGCTGATTTGTCATTGTTTCTTGCTCTGTATCTACCACCTCCTCTCCCTTTGCTGTACATGCTACTGGTGTAATCCCTTCTTGGGCAGCTTGTAAACCTGCAGTAGCTGACGTGCCTTCTCCGATTTGCTATGGCTGTTTGAATGACACCTGCCCAAAAGAATCCAAGTCAAGATTTTTTTCCAGATTTTTCATATTTTGCTCCATTTTCTCTTCCTCAGTGAACTGTTCAACTAGTGTGCCTTCTACCCACTCATCTTGGTTGGCAAATTGTTCTATCTCTGGGATTTTGCAATGCTCATAAGCTGACAGCCTATATTTTATTTTTCTTGCATTGATATAGCCATTTGGGTCATAGGGTACCCACCAAAAGCTCCTTTTTAATCTGAGTTTTTCACCCAATATCTGATCAGCCTCTTGCCATCCTTCTTTTTTGTTCATGACAAAGGGGCCTAGTTGGTCTCTGAATTTCAATTGAGCCTTCTTCTTGGTGCTATGGAAATGAGTCAAATCTGAATTAATAAACTGCCTGTAATATTCCAAGGCAAACAGTCTCATTGGCACATATCTTGGCAGCTTGTAGGGACACAACTCACAACCATATATCTTGATGACAGTGTGATTCTGGTAAAAGTAACAGTCACCTATTTTGTATCTTTTTGAGAGCTGCAATATTTTTTGCATATCATAAGATAGTCTAGTAGGAGAATCTCTCTTTAGGAGAGAAGACTGGATAGACAAACATGTCAATGAACTCACAGTAGGAGTAGGGAGAGTTGTGGACTTCATGAAAGACTGAAGTCCAAAAAATGACAAACCTCCTTTCTCCTTTAGAGTCCAATCTTTTGATGGGGAATTGGAAACAGTCTGGCTGATAATACAGGAACAGATGATAGATGTAGGATGAATACTTGAAGACTCCCTCCCTTTCTAGATTCAAAAGTTGGTTATGTATCTTGTTGGCAATGAATTTGGCATAATTGTACTTGACAGCAGGGGGCTGCCCTGGGGTAAATGTGGACAATAAGACCAATATAGTTTCATCAATATGTTCACTTGTCTTGAAACCCAACACATAAGATATCATATCAACAAGTAATTTACCCACTTGATTGAACCATTCATAGTGAAAAGGAGGTGGCTCTGTAGGCTGGCGGTCTGCTCTCATGAATATTTGGGCAATTCTGGTTATCTCTGAGCTGGAGAGTTTAGGACCTTCATCAAGCAATAATTTCATAGTAAGAGGGAATAGAAGCTGAGTTGGTTTGAAGTTTAGCATTTGATTGATGGAGTCAGGGGTTATATGAAAGAGGATGCTCCCAGATGGAGTTTTGACTGCCCTTTGAGTTTTTCATAGTTTTCACAGCAGAGGCGAATTATCTCAGGAAAGACATTGACAGAGGGGAGGAAGTAGATGGGCAGAGGCGAATTATCTCAGCTCACAGAATGTTTTCAGGTGGTTTCTGTCACCAACCAATTCTTGGATTAGATAATCCCTATCAGCCAAAGGCAGTGATTCCAATTCCTTGTGGGGTGCTTTGAGAGGAGTGATATTCAAGGCTGCTGGGGTCTCCATTTTTGGATTGTCTGTGTTTTTTCTTTGAATGTGGGTCTAAGCAGCAACAAAACAATGAGTACTAGCTCTGAGGTTTCCCCAGGGAATTGCAGACTGAGCCTTATATTAGAACTGGCCTCACTATGTAAAAGTTATGGTTAAAAAACAAATTTTGCAGGGTTTAGTCAGGGTTTTTGACTGAATTAGCTGGATTTGCTAGCTCTGCGAGCAGAATGCAGAGAAAATGGGCTTGAATTTTAGCCAAACGAGCAAACTTGTAGAGGGAAATGGATTTTGATGAGCTCTTTTGGTAAACAGGAAAAAAACAACAGATATAGCGCGCAGGTTTGGGTACGGGACTGCGTTTTTGTTTAAAAAGTGTGGTTTACTGTGAAAATGGGTAAAACTGGCCGCTTTGTGGAAAGGATGTTAAAAACAGGGATGGTGGCAGTATATCTGTCAAGAGCTGGTGACTTGATTTGTGCAATTTATTGGTTCCACAGGTTCAGAGACAGAGAAAAACTGGAAATGCAGAGGGTTCGGGAGTATTTGAGTAAATACCTGCTTCAGATGGGTGCTAGGTGCACAATATGGACTGCAGGCCGAGCTGAGGGACGCGCTGTGGAGTTGCTTTGAGTGGGTGACGGACTGTGCAGCTTTGGTGGCGAATTGGTCGTAAATCGCATGCAGAGGTTTCCACAAACGAACAAATAGAAATAAACAAAAACAATCACTTTCGCGACTTTTAACACAATTTGGGCTTTTTCGGGCTTTTGGCACTTTTTTATGATGACGTCATGATGACGTAATTTTGTCGTGTAGCGGGTACGGAGGATGACGTGTCAGCTGACGTGTCGGATGACGTGGTGGATGACACAGAGGCGGGGTGGTGATGTCAACAGATGACATGGCGCTGATGCGGAGTGGTGGTGGGCGACGTGGATGCGACATCATCATGTGACGTGGGTATGACGTCAGGGGGTAGGCAGCTGGGCGGTAAGCGGTATTCCCCGCACCGCCTTTGGGCCATGGTGGTTTCGGAGGAGGGGGCTCTAATCACGCCGGGAAGCCGAAGTGTGGCAGGGGTACGACAGAAATACTACCCATCCCCCGGATGCTAATGTTCAGCAGATGGGAGCTTCCGATATCGCCGCCAGCCGTTGGATCTACGGCGCTGGATCAGACGGTCGACGGGTGAGGCAAGTGGCGGAGGTGTAATGCACGGGGCCCACGTTAAATTTCAATGTTTTATAATGTTTTTCGCGGGGTTTGTAATGTTTTTGACTTTGGATTTTGGCGGAAAGGCTATTCATTTAACCAAATGTTTAAATGAAACCCAATATATACATGCGCGCCAAGGGTTAATGCATGGTTTATGTGGGAGACTTAGGTGCGGTTGTTTATTTAACCGAGTGTTAAATAAACCCCGATGATTTATGAATGCGGAAGGGTTATTACTAAGGTGCCAAATGGACCAATAATTCCCGAAACTATGTTATATGGCTATAGTTGCCAACAGTAGGGATATTATACATTTTTTGGGTTTTTTTTGTTATTTATATATAGTAGGGGTGGGGGAAAACTTTACATAGGAGTTATATAATATAGTTAGGGTGTTAATATGACAAATGATAGGAGAATACTAAGTTTATAAGGTAGAAACTTAGTTTTATAGGGAAATGAAGTAAAATGGTATGATTTTTTACACAAGAAATGTGGCTTGTTTTGACTAAGTAAACTCAGAGTTCAACTTAGCATTTCTCATAAAATGAAATGAAGTAGGACCACTGAGTAGATCCCAATGTCCTTGAGGGGATGTCAGTAAATGTTTTTTGGGGAAATGAGAGGGGAAATTAGTCATGCTTCAACTCTTTTTGCAGCCACCTTCGCCATGGCAGTTGTGATACCCATGAGATAGATCATATTCAATAAAGACAAAGCTGATCACAAACTTGCTTCTGCAACCTCAAACTACCTACCCAGCCTAATACACCTAACATTTTTTCTTCATCTTATTTGGGTGCATTTGAACTAGCAAACCCTGGTTCTCTTCTTTTCTTTTAGCCGCCCTCCTATCTAAGTCTACCCTTATCTCTTCCAGGGGTTCAGATTCAGCTGTTTGAGCACCCTTGTTTCTCTACCTAGCCAATTACCTACCAAGATTGAACAGTTTGGACAGGTTTCATTCTCTATTCTAAACAAGAAATTTAAACATAGAGAGGCCAATGATTAAGCTATTTGGCCTTCCCTCAACTGTGACAAAAATCACTGACTGCACTCAATGAAATTCTTCAAAAATGGAACAGTAGTGGCATTTGAGCTAGCACACTTTCCTGGCCTTGTGGTTGGGGTTCATTTTTTCATTTTTCTCTTGGCCATTTCCTTCTTTTTGCCCTTTGGATTTTATTTTATGGCATACCCTCTTTTTATTTTTTGATTTTCTTAGAAATATGGAACCTTTGCAACATGGGAAGGATGACATATTTGGCATTTCCATAGTCAATCATGAGAAATGACACCTATTGGTATAGGAACCTAACAGTTTCTACATGCATTATTTCTTCATAACATTTTGGTTCAGCAGAATCAATCAACGATATATAACTAATGAAGGAGAGTATTGTTCAGGGGGTCTTCTTGTCTTGGTAGATCTCCTAACACTAATTTCAGGCATTTGAGGTGCTTGCTGCTATTTTGTTCGTTGTTGTTGTGGTCGCTAATCATTATGATTTTCAAACACCTTTACTTTTTTTGTGATCTCATCAAGCACTATGTATTCTTTATTTTCCTTTTCCTGTTTCTTTTCTTGCATCTGATCCTTATATAAGACCTTTTCATTGAATATGACATCTCTGCACCTAATGACTTTGTGATTTTCATAATCATATAAGTGAAAACCAAAATCATTAACACCATATCCAATAAAGGTACATTTCTTTGATTTTTCCTCAAGCTTTGTTATATTAACTTTATTACTGTGGACAAAGGCTTCACAACCGAAAGTCTTTAAAAATGATTAGTTTTCCTTTTTACATGTCCATCCCTCCTCTGGAATACCACCATCCAAGGAACTTGAAGGCCCTCTATTTATTAGATAAACAACATGTTGGCTTGAGGGGGCCTGACCCAGGTTCAATGTTAGTTATCCAAACAAATCCCTACACTACTGGCCCTTTCGGCATTAGCCCACAGAGCGCGGATTGAAGTCTCACCCGAAGCAGTATGGGGGGATGTTGGAACCAAGTTTCCGCACCCTTGAGATGGATGTGATGTTAGTTTATTGCGGCTATACCTGCCTTCATGCAGGTTGCTTAGCCCTCTGTTCCACCCTTCATTACCTTCGCGAAAGGGTACAATTGGTTTTCGCGTAGCCCTAACCTGCGGCTCAGGGACTTTCGCGTTGCTAGGGTAGCGAACTGCGATATCTCCCAAACTAGGCTAAGTGTTTTACTTATCTTATTAACTGATCTTAGTTAGCTTTGCGTAAATAGATGTTCTTACTTGCATTCACTTAACCAACACATTTACATACATTCGCGCATCATATAAGTATTATAAGTGAAATTCATACCCAACATAACAAGATGCATAAACAGGAAATAAAGATGCAGAAGTCATTGAATACTTCTCTTTATTGATAATTCCAGACGATTACAGACTTGAACCATCCCACACACTTAGCTGCAGGGGTCCACGCACTCAACTACAGACTTCTACCCTAGGCCTCTGCGCACTCAGCTGCAGAGCCTCTACCTACACTACAACCCAAGACTTAGACTTCTTGCTCTAAGGCTATGACTCTCTTCATCGTATTCTTACTATCAAACTACTTAGAGCTTAGCTCTATTTATAGTAGATCTTTTATAGCCGACATAACATTTCCAAAATAAGGGCGGACAACCTTATGACTCTTTAACACCTATGCACTCTGCGACCACAAAATGCGGAGTCTTTACACTTAGATTACAAAATTTGACCAAAATATGGGCTTTTAGCCCCAAAAGTGCCCTTGGGGGATCCCGCGCCCAACACAACAGTATCTACAACATCTACCCAAAATTGTAAAGACAATCCTTCATGTAATCTCATGCACCTTTCACGCTCCATGATTGTCCTGTTCATCCTTTATGACACACCATTTTCCTGTGGTGTTCCTGGAACTATTTTCATCTGTGAATTCCATGCTCTGAACAATACTTATCAAACTCTTTGCTGCAGTATTCACCTCCATTGTCTGATCTGAGACACTTCAACTTCTTTTCTGTATCATTCTCAACCAAAGCTTTCCATTTCTTGAAAGTATCAAATACATCATATTTATTCTGAATACAATAAATCCAGGTTTTCCTAGTTGCATCATCAATAAAAGTAACATAATAGCGAGAGCCACCAAGAGATGATACCTGAGAAGGTCCTTGCACATATGTATGTACAAGCTCTAATTTTTCACTCTTCTTTTCTTTCCCAACTCTAAGAAATCTGACTCTCTTATGTTTTCCATTAAAACAATTCTCACAAAAATCCAAATCAACATGCTTCAAACCTGGCAACACATTTCTTGAGTGAAGAATCTGCATCCCCTTCTCACTCATGTGCCCCAGCCTTTGATGCCACAATGTTGTATCTTCTCATGTGGAGGTTAAAGCATTAACATAATTAGAAATATCATTGCATAAATACAATGTACCAACCTTTTCTCCTTTTTCTATTACTAGGGCTCCTTTAGTGACTTTCTAGGATTTCCCTATAAAAGTAGTCACACAACCTTCACCACCTAACTTCCCTATTGTAATTAGATTTTTATTTAGATCTGGAATGTGCCTTACCTCCTTCAATAGCCATTGGTTTCCATTCTGTTTCTTTATAAAAACCTTACCCATTCCAACGATTTTACAGGGTTTATCATCACCCAGACGAACTTGTGCAAAATCTCCTTGAACATAGTCATGAAAATGTTTCCTATCAGGTGTGGCATGGAATGAGGCACCTAAATCTACCACCTAGGCATCAATAATATTTTATAATGAAATAATCAAAGCATCTTGAAACACATCAAATGTCACATTCACTTCATGATTGTTCCCTTGTTGTGCATCTCCTTCTTTTCCCTTCCGAGACTTACATTCTTTCTTCAAGTGTCCTTTCTTCCCACATTTCCAGCACACTATCCCTAATCTAGACTTGGATCTTCCTTTTCTTGACTTACTGCGATTTCTTGGGATCTTTCCTCCTTCCATTTTTCTTCCCATAGTCTTTGCAGTCAAAGAATTACCTGATGTCTCACTGGAGATTTTTCGTCGCATTTCCTCGCTAAGGATAGCACCAACAACATCATCAAACTTTAAAGTACTAGATCTAGAGACAGAGTTACTAATGACCATAACTAAACCATTCCAAATTTCTGGCAATGAGCACAGAAATAACAAAGCCCTAATTTCAACATCAAAATTTACCCCTACAAAACTTAATTGACTGGTAACTATATTAAATTCATTTAAATGATCAACAATAGATCCACCTTCTAACATCTTCATATTAAATAAATTCCTCATAAGAAATAACTTGTTTGAGGCCAAAGGTTTTTCTTATAGTTTGGCCAATGCCATCATTAAAACCTTTGTTGTCATTTTCTTTGAAATGTTGAATGCGACTAATGCTGCCAAACACAACCGTATTGTTCCAAGTGCTTTTTTGTCGAGAATCTCCCATTCTTCACTTTCCATACTCATCGACTTCTTTGATTTTCTGCTCGAGGGTAGGCACAGACCTTTCTGATATAAATAATATCCCATCTACATCTTCCATAACTAGTAGTTTTGGCCATTAAATTTCTCGACCCTAAACCTACCATCTTCTGCCATTGCTCCCACTCGAACCGGGAACTCTTCTTTCCAAGAAGTTAATCAACCAAATATACCTTCAACTCTAATACCATTTATTATAAAATTATATATTAGAGAGAAATGGAACATATAACATATCATGGAAACACAAATACAAAAACACATAAAACAAGAGAGACACAGATATACGTGGTTCACCCAATTTGGGCTACGTCCACAAAGAAAAAGACAGTCCTTCCTTTTATATTATCCAGCAAAATGAAGAGATACAACCTACAACAAATCCACTGTAATTTCCTCTTCGCTCTCACACAGTCTCCTCTCTCTTTCTCGCTCAGAATGATAATCCCCAACTGCAATACAATTCCTTCATATAAACCGAGGGTTGCCTTCTAGGGCAAAAAATCCTAAATTAACATAACTTCTACCGTCATATCATTAGCCTAATGAATGGCCCAGCTTGACTATGAAATTACAATATTTTACAAGGCAATTTTTCATCTATTTATAGTTTTGGGGGCACTTCCCCCAAACCCCTGCCAAGCGGGGGGGGGGGTCATCCCCTTGCACCATCATGACAACGATTAAACGGGTGGCATTTCCACTCCGTTAGGAACTAGGATCCAGACACAGCTGAAACAAAACCTGAGTAAGGAAGATAATCAGGCTCCACACCCAACAAGTCTAGGAGATGGGACCATTTTAGAGTGTCAGATCTATAAAACTATTGAATGGCAGAATACCAATTTTTGTGATTGTTATAATTCACAAAAATTTAAATTATTGTTATAGTAACTTATTTTGTTTATATTGAGATTTAAGGAAATACACCCACGTATCATATCCTCTTCAACAAATCATATATTTCTCCCATTGAAAGCATGGCATCAATATCTTATGTATAAGAAGAGGTTAAATAACATGGAAGACAAGGGTTTCCTGAAATTTATTGTAACTCTAGCCAAAACCACCTTCAACTCAAGTGGGGATTACATACATATGAGAAACCTTGGCTATACAATTGGGAGATAAAGGAGGAGATCATTTTGTAGAAACAAGATATTAATACTTAAGATATTATTACATCAAAAATTTATTTATTATTAAATAGTGGAGAGATAAAGAGATAGATGGTAAACAAAAACTAAAATATTATTTTAAGGCCTGATCAAGCCAAATCTAAAAAAATAGAAGTATCTAGACTTTGTTTTGAGTAGTGCAAAGAAGAAAATAAACATTTCTAAAATAAGAACAAGCGCTCATGATCTCCATAGAGAAACTAGGCGTATTTGGTAAATTCCCAAAACACCATGGGAGGAAAGTGTGTCACCATTTTAACACTAAGATGGTTGAATATGAAACACAATAATTTCTCTTAGATTTTCTAGATCATACTCAGATTGGATCTAAATTTCAAAATATTTGTGACAACCAACATTTTTTATCTTTTAACTCAACCAAACTATGTTGATCTTGGAATGCTTCTCTTAACGCTTTTCGAGCATAGAAATAAAATTCTAAAGATTATGAGTAATCAGTTTATGCCCTAGAAATGTCCAAGAGACTATATGTCTCTCTATCAAAATTGTGATTGAAGCGTTCACCGGATCACAACATAAGAGGTGATTATCAATGCTTGCATTGGGTGTCTTTCTGGTGCAGAGCATTTGGAGATGCTTGAATTTGATGAATATTTTTGTATCAAGAAATTGTGCTTAAGGGAGGAGCTTGATTGAATTTTGGCATTATCACAAAATATATAGAAAAAATAATGTTGAATTTGGCACCCATAGTGGTACCTCCTATGCTCATGTCGTCTCTAGAACTCGCAATGAGGAGCTTCGATGGAAAGCAACCTGCATTTTCCTTGGTCAATTTTATTTTAGGACCATTGATTTACAACACTATAGTTAATTATGGAACTTGAAAGATCTAGGTAAACCCTTGGCGCTGGAACTTACAATGAATGGAAGGGATTGAGGATATGGATATCAATGTTTCCCATTCCTATCATTAATGAATTGTTGGATGAATTACATGGAGAAATTTACTTCACCAAGATGGATATTCATTCAAGATATCATCAAATTAGAATGAAGACCAAAGACATTCCAAAAAAACTTTCAGAACTCATGAGGGTCATTATGAATTTTTGGTCATGCCTTTTGGCCTTACTAATGCACCTTCCACATTTCAAGGTTTGACGAATTCCATTTTCAAACCCTTCCTTAGAAAATTTGTGTTAGTATTTTTTAATGATATAATAATCTACAACAAGTCTTGGAAGGATCATGTTCAACATGTTGACAGGGTGCTCAAACTATTGGAGGAGAAATAATTATATGCAAAAACCTCCAAATGTTTCTTTGGAGTACAGGAGGTGGAATATTTGGGTCATATTGTATCTCACGAGGGTGTTCAGGTAGACCCTAACAAAATTAAAGCCATTAAGGAAAGGAAAATCCCAACAACCATAAAGAATCTTCGAGGATTTCTCGGGTTGACAGGGTATTATCGCAAGTTTTTAAGAATTATGGGAGAATAGCAGCACCTCTAACATCATTACTGAAGAAAGATGCATTTTCTTGGACTCCAAAAGCAATGAAGGCCTTTGAACATCTTAAAGAGGCAATGTTCCAAGCACTAATCTTAGCTATGTCAGACTTCACAAAAACTTTTATTGTGGAATGTGATGCTTCATGAAATGGAATTGGTGTTGTTTTAATGCAAGAAGGAAGACCCATTTCTTTTGAAAGTCATCCAATCAAAGGACAATATTTACACAAACCTATTTATGAGAAGGAAATGTTGGCAATACTACATGCACTAAAGCAATGACGACCTTACCTAATGGGAAGACATTTCAAGATAAAAACAGATCATGATAGTATTAAATACTTTTTGGAAAAAAGATTATATTTAGAAGAGCAACAAAAATAGGTGACAAAGATGTTGGGTCATGACTTTGAAATAATCTACAAAAAAGAGAAGAAAAATTTTGTTGCAGATGCACTCTCTAGAAAGGATGAGGATGTGGAAGCATTTCTTTGTGCCATTTCTATTATCCAACTTGAGTGGATAACTGAAGAAAGTGATGAATATAAGAATGATGAAGAGGTGTGGTCACTTATTCAAAAGTTGTAGCAAGATCCCAGTACATCTGATACATTTAGCTATAAAAATGATTCATTATGGTACAAAGATCGCTTATATATTTGTAAGAATTCCCAACTCAAACAAAAGATTCTTTTAGAATTGCACACCTCTCCCTTAGGAGGGCACTTAGGATTTTTAAAAATTTACCATAGGGTCAAGAAGGAATTTTTTTGGGATGGCCTTAAATCTGATATTCAGAAGTTTGTGGTAGAATGTTTGGTTTGCCAACAAAACAAAGTTGAGACAATTAAGACCCTGGGTCGGTTACAACCTTTAGCCATTCCAAGTCAGCATTGGGAAGAGGTCCCAATGGATTTTATCACAAGTTTACCCAAGTCTAAAGGAAAGAGTGTCATCATGGTGGTAGTTAATAGACTTACCAAGTATGCACACTTTTGTGCATTATCTCATCCTTTTAAAGCTAGTACACTTGTTATTACATTTATGGAAACAATTCCAAAGCTTCATGGAAATCCAAATATTATAGTAAGTGACATAGATCCCATTTTCACTCAAAAATTTTGGACGGAATTATTTTCTTGTCTTGCTACTCAATTAGGTCATAGCTCATCTTATCATCCTCAATTTGATGGGAAAATTGAGATAATGAACAAATGTTTGGAAGTATATCTTCATTGCTTTGTATTTGATAAATAAACACAATACGTCAAGTGGTTACCTCTAGCTGAGTGGTGGTAAGACACTTCCTTCCATAGTTCAACAAAAATGACCCCATTTATGGCACTTTATGGATATCATCCACCATCCATCACATCGTATTTAAGAGAAAATTCTAAGGTTCAAGCAGTGGAAGATCACATCGAGCATCAACAACAAGTTCTCCAACTCTTAAAGGATAACCTCACTATGGCGCAGAATCAAATGAACAACAAGCAAATCATCATTGCAATGAAATAATTTTTGATGTAGATGACTAGGTATTTGTACAGCTACAACCATACAAAATAATTTCTCTCAAGCAAGCTAAGAAGGATAATAAATTATCACCCAAGTACTACAATCCTTCTAAGGTGTTCCAAAAGATTTGTACTATGGAATACAAATTGGAGTTGCCTGCATCTTCCCGAGTACACCCAGTTTTCCATGTTTCATGCTTAAAGAAGGTTATCAATGACAAGCTTCCAGTTCAAACAATGTTTCCATAACTTGACGAAGAAGGACAAATCATATTTGAGCCTGAAGCAGTCATGGAAACAAGAACCCGACAACTACGGAATCGATCAATTTTTAAGTATCTCATTAAGTGTAAGAACTTACCCGCTAAAGATTCCACATGGGAGGATGAGAATTTTATATAGAAGCATCCAGAACTACACAAGCGTTGAGGACAACACCTTTTTGAAGGAGAGGGGCATGTTACGTCCCTATAATACTAGTGTATCCCCATTATTGTTACTGTTGTGCCCATGTAGCCCCCATATTGTTATTGTTGTGCCCTTACATTATTATTTTTATGTAGGCTTTGATTATATTGTGACCCCTTAGACTCCTATATATACAAAGGATGTCTTTTCATTTGTATCATCCAAGAATTGTTCATTTATGTAATGTAAAGGAGGTCCCCCCCGAAGAGGACAATTTTTAAGTCATTGATATATCTATCTGTGAGTTGGTTGCATAACAACTTCACTTACAATGTAAATCTCCTAGGTTTTTACTGCGACCGAGCGTGAATTTAATGAAAAAAAAAACTCATTAATGTTGAAAAAAAAACAAAGTAATAATTTAGACGTATTCTAACTTATAGACGAAATGGCCTTTTTTCAAAGCATTTTTCCAGTTAATTTTAATCAAAATCCGACAAATATTTTTAAAAAATTTGAGTTTAAGTTGTTTAATCTGTTAAGTTTGAGTGCCACAAAGGTTTTTTAGGGCGCTAAATCTATTTATGCATTCAAAAATGTATTTTAAACAACAAAAAATCACAATTTTGCTTGAGATTGTAATGCCTGATTTTGGTGAAAAATTCATTTCGTCTATAAGTTAGACTATGTCAATAATTTATGTTACTTTATAATATATTCCATATAAATTGCGTTTAATTTTATAAAATACTTTCAAACTATTAAATAATCTAAATAAAATACTTTTTAATTTTTATAAAATACTTTCATTTAATTATTAAAAAATGCATGCAACATCGTTGTTTAATGTTTATCAAAGAATATATATTTTAAATTTGAAATATGCAGAAATAGCAACCGGAGTTTATATATATATATATATATATATATATATATATGAGAAAATCTATTTTTTAGTGTTTTTAGACCAATATATATATATAAAAGGAAAATTGAAAACACCGAGGATTTGTACTTTACACAGAAATAAAGTTGGTATAAAATATAATATTTTGTAACACGTTGTTAACTAAGCCATCTCGTAAACTTTAAATATTTAAAATAAAATTTTTAGAAAAATAAAAAATAAAACTATATATATATATGATGATGATGATGATGGTGGTGGTGGTGGTGTTTAACATCCACACTAATTTGGCCTATCAGACCTAAAGAAAGTAAGTGGTTAACTGGGGCTCTTTAATAGTTTATTTCTATGATCAAAGAGAAGGTTGAGAAGCGTTCCGAGATAATTGTAGTTTTGTTAACTTAACAAGTCAAGAAGGTTTGTAGTGTGGAAAATGTTTTGAAAAGGAGAACATATGTGAGTAAGGGTCGGGCAATCCAAGAGAAAGTGTTTTTCATCTTCAACTCCCTTAGTATCGCAAAGGGGGCAGATTATTTCGTCCCAAGGTGTTTTGGGAATAGACTAATGTCCGACATCACTCTGAAGCTCATGAGAATTAGTTCCTATATTTTCAATGTTCCTTTTCTTCTTAGCACTCGTCAAGGAAAAAAGATAATTTTAGTTAGCAAGAGTGAGGTTGATCACCTCCTTATAATATCTTAGCTTCCTTTTTCCCTCTAACTCCTTATCATTCCACAACTTATCCTTAAATTTGGAAGTAATAATGTTTTTAATATCATCCTTATCCTTCAAGATGGTCTCCTCCTTTATCCCCCGATGGTCGAACTAGAACTGGGCATCCTTATTCCAGCCTCGCCTAAGCCAGAGGTGGGGGTTTTAGCTGGAGTTATAAGCAAATTTTGGGATCCTCTTGGTTTCCATGTTGTACAACTTCTTCTTATACATTAGATACCTAAACATAACTATGTTTTTAATGGGGGAGAGGCCAGCTTCAATCAAGAGAATAAGGTAGGGAGTGTTTCCTTTAATCTTGAGGTTGTAATTTATAAATTGCTTTTGGATCTTCTCAATATTTCTCCATGATTCTCTAGATATATTGCATCCCCAAAACTCACATCCATATAAAATAATAGGGGTGACGAGAGTCTAGAAGAGGAACTTATTTTTACTCCAAACCCAAAGATCAATTGACTTACAATTGTTTTCAAGCTCATAGTAAGCTTTCCAACCTCCTATAATCCTTTTCTCAATGTTATAGTTCCAGTTGAGTTGACGGTGAATGTAAATACCTAAATATTCGTATGAGGAAACCTTATCTGAGTAATTGTTGTCATAAATGAAATTATCATAGTTGATCCTTTTGGATTTAATTAACATGAGTTTAGTCTTGTCGGTATTAATAGTCATACCCATATTGGAGTAGTAATCATGGAGGATTCTAAGCTACTTGTCGAGATCATCATGTCTTCTTGCAAGAAGAACGATATCATTAGCATAAATGAGAAGAGTAATGACTATATTAGTGAGCTTGGGTCTATCGCATCCTGCAGCTTCTAAATGCTCTTCTAGCTTATCAATGTAAACACCAAAAAGGGTCGAGGATAGGGGACATCCTTGCTAAACCCCGATATTGCATTTAATCTCCTCAGACCAACCCTCGATGATCTTAAGCTTGAAAATAACTTTCTCATATAACCTAGTTACAACAACCCTTAGCTTGAGAGGAACCATTATCTCATTGAGCCTTTTCCATAACTTCTCCCAAGGAACAATGTTGAAATATTTTCTAATGTCAACAAAACAACATAAGAGATAAATTTTACTATTACGACACTCCTCTGCAATGGTCCTAAGAGTGATAAGGTGGTCAATAGTTGAGTGATGCCTCCTAAAACCAACTTGCGCTTTAGCTCTTTTACCATTAAGTGCCCATGAAATTTTCATGTAATTTCCATGTCATAATATGTGATCATATCAAAATCATTTAAATTTAAAAGAGGAACATGTAAATATTTAGGAGGGAAAAGAAAAAAAACTATTTTTAATTGTATTTTTGTCTTATCTCACTATACGTTTACTGAAATTTCAAGTGTAGACACTCGTTGGATGTAGAATTAAATTCCACATCTAACGAGTACCCATTATGCATACTTTTGAGAGGAACCACATTGATAAAAATTGAAGATACATTAAAAAGTGTGTTAAACACACTTTTTTATATATACGCTTACACATTACCATATGTGTTGGCCATGATGCATACATAGTTAATGTGCGCCATATGCAAATAATTCATACCGCACCAAATCACCACAGTACCAACAATTAATAGGGACCCACTACTATCCATCTTCATATGACGGATGTAAATGCACCAACTCAATCGATAGTAGGAGGACCCTTGACCCCTCCTTGTCGACGTCATGGGGTAGTAGTCTTGTCAGCATCTTGGTTGTTGGTTTCCCCCTGCTCTATCTATGGATGAGATCAAGGCAGGGGTCCCCCTCATCCTTGCTGACGTTGCAAGGGGAAGACTCTATGATGCCCTTGACCATTGATTTACCAATAAAATCATCGTTGTCCAATGCATTAAAAATCCACCCTCAGTCACTATGTATGGTCGGGTGGATGATATAGCTTACAGGGCTTAATTATATGAATTTTATGTCGTAGACCACAAGGCTTTAACATCCATTTTGACACAAACGTAAGGATGACTTCCCCCATGGTTATGCCCATGATTATATGGTCTCCACCTGTCATTTGTTATCTACCTCACACAACATGTATACATGCAACACAAACACACACACACACACACATAAATTGGCTCTAACCTCTGTCGCAATCCATACATGGAGTATAGCCTCGACCATTATCTAACGGCCCACACCCATGGTAGATCAATGGTCAAAACACCACAATGCCACCACTGCGCTCACATTTCCGCTTGGGGATACAATAGTCGATCCGAAAGTCCAGCAAGAGCTTGATCATCCAATGGTAGGCAGGGGTTCAAATTCCCTCTGCCGATGTCAAGAGGGAAGGTCCCTGCAGTGACATGGGTCATTGATTTCCCAACAAGTAATGGACGGTCTGAATTTAAGAGGGGGCTCCCCTCCCTTGGTTGACATCACAGAGGGGAAGGTCTCGCAACAACTCCATCTATCGATCCTTTCTTTACTTCTCTATCATCCATTATGTTTATCTCCACCCACGGTCGAGATGGGAGGTTGTATGGGTCACAGGGCTAACATATGAGTTGTGATTGACTCTACATACTATGCGACTCTAGTGAAGCTCCCCTCTCATTATCATGAAGTGCATCATTTCACACACGCTATATATCTACACATATATGTAACACATATTACTATCACATAACTCGTCATGTGTTACATATAATTCATTTGCTAGAACACAACTGGTAAAAATTTTCCATTTCCCCCTCCATTTCTGGCAGGTACCCCAATTATTTTTTATCACAAGCTTGAAGGGGATAGCATATTATTGTAATATAAGTCCATCCTTCAGATAGATCCGACCTAATTGGATTAATGAGCCCTAGGAAGGAGAATCTCGTGTCCGTCATGGTGATGAATCCGATGTCATTTAAAGTTTGACAAAGGGAAAACTTGGTATCTTTTTCATGTTTAGAGAGTTTGAAAAAGACACGGAAAAGAAAACTCCAAAAGGTCCCTTTTCGTAAAGTTGTCTCTCGAGTTTGAAAAGGTAGAAAATAATACTCAAAAAAACCTCTTGACCATGTCAGCCAAGGACTACCTTTTTCGTAAATAGTTTAATCCAGCCCAAAAAAGGGGTAAACGTATATTGGGTAAACGACATTTTGAAACCATTTACGAGGTCAAAACGACAAGAACTCGACAATATTTTCGTGTTTTGAGAGTCGGAAAAGGGCTTAAAGCAAACTCCCCATTTTTATTTTCTTTAATAAGTCAAAAAGGGAAAAATACTCAGCAATCTTTTCATTTCAGTTTTTTACGAGTCGAGAAAAGAGCTTAAATACGACTCCAGTTTCGTATCACCATCAGCAAACCATCACCTGTTGCTACACAAGAAGCAAATGCATTATCCATTTCTAAGGAAAAATGGCAAAAAATAATTTTTAAAACCCTAAAACAGAGCGAAAAGCTTATAAAAAGGGAAAAAAGTAAAACATTTTTACCATTTACCTCATTTGGAGCAATTTTTACCTATTTGTGCCCTAAATCTTCAGGAGTGGATTTCTGCAGATCCAGGAGGCCAATCGTCGATCCGTCTGTTACAGGTAAGAGTCGAGGCCCTAATCTTGTCATTAATACCTGTTTTTCAAGCATTTAACCATTTTTTCAATGTTTTTGAGGGATTTTTGGTATAAAAAATTCGCCCTCCGTCGGCGCGAGATCCAGGCACAGGACCGTGCCAATAGGGGGTTTTTAGCATTCGCCAATTTGTGGAGTAGGAAGATTCTCTTTGTGGACAGAGACAATCCCTCTAGCCTAGGGGAGAGGGTCTAGCCACAAACAAGACAATCTAATATAAGTTCCCTTAGATTGAGAATGGATAATATCCTACCTCTTGTATTGCTAATCCTTGTTTGATGAAGTCCTTGTGCCTTTGCTCCAGCAATCAGCTCCTTAGTGTCAATCAAGCACCTGAAACAATGAGACAAGAAACCAAAGCATACATGATAGCATACAAAATATTCAACCTACTTAAGAGGCTAAGGAGTCTTAAGCTACCAACTAACATATGCAATTGATATAGGAAACAAAATATCAGTTGTATTATTATAACAAAAAGGAAAGTACAACCGTCGCCTTAGCGTTGCAGGTCTCCTTCGACGTGTCCAGGTTCTAGCACTGCCGTTAGCATATCATGATTCACCCTCAAAATAATGGAAGTTCAAGGCTTCTTCCTCTTTGCTCCAAACCAAACAAACTACAAGCTTATTCTCCCTTCACAAACACAAACTAGAAGGCTAAGGTTCTCAATATGGCTATCAAGATTTGCAGATTATTCCAGCCCTTTCATTAGCTAGATGAGGTTGGAAAAGGAGGATTTTATATAGCTTTGAAAGAGGGGAAATGGATCCTCTTATGATGGAAGAGGCCTTATCCCTTTTGGTTTGTTCCATTTTAATAGGGGAAAGGAGCCCAAACAGTCTCTCTCGGCTCTATCTTGCTCAACCATTTACTAGACTTTCGTTCACGAAGCTTCTAGACCTAGAAGCCTCAACTCCATTTTTAAAAACTTGCCAAAAGAGGGTCAACGCAGGTGATGAATGGCTTACCAGCGCCATTTGGCACTAAGCCCAGTGTTAGACTCGGCAAATCGGCACAGGGAAGAAACTGAGTGCTAGCGCCAGTCTTGAAAACTGAGTTTGAAGGAATATTCTTGGGAAATGATGTAAGAGGGAAATGTTCTACAAATGAAGAGGGATGTAAGGACATGTTCTTCATGGTAGGGAAACACATGAGGGTCACTGTAGAGGTCCTCCAGGATCGAGGAATAGGGAGTACAGGGACAGTGACAAAATGTTGTGTAACAGGGGCCTATCAGGAGGCACTAGGTGGGCTCCATAACTTGTTTGGTCTTCCCAACATGGTACATGTGGTGCAGAGAAATGGTCGTCATTGCTTTGCCATAACCAGAGCCTTGCCTTGTCAAACATTAGTCGATGTTCTTCGTTTGATGATGAATGAAGCCAACATGATGTTTAATTATCTTGATTGTCCCATTAAGGACTCCTTGCAACTGGATGATTGATTGTACCCTGGACTCTACCATATCCAACCTTAACACCATTGCTTTCACATTCAACTCTTTTCCATACCTCTCCTCCTCATCTTTCACCTCTTCCTTCTTCACTGACGATGATGAAGAATCCCATGAACATTACCACGATACCTGGTAGCCTTGCTTTGGATCAGTTGATAAAAATAAACCATTCATTTTCCCTAAATTTTCAGTTGGATTAGGTATAACTAAGTATTTAAGTTCTTTCTTCATCTGTAGAGGCCCATTTATAGTAGTAGTAGCAACCATGTTTTGAATTTCATTATGGAACCAAAAAACAAAAAAATATTGAGATGTAAATTCAATTCTTAGTTCTAATTGTATAGGCCATTATGTAGTTTAAAAAAAGAAAATGATTATGTTATTTTGATAAAGGATTGTGTGAGATCCTATCATAGATTTTGTTGTGGAAATCACCACGAGCCCACCACCGTCAGTTTCGGCTGTTGTTGTATTGTGCCAAGACATGTCACTTATGCAAGTCCTCTATTTTCAATCTACTGGAATACTTGACTTCTGCTGTTACAAACACTGCATGCTTTGATCTACTATTTATCTCATCAAAGCTGAATTTGTTTGTGGTGTTTACCAGGGTGATGAGCTCCAGGTTAACTGAACAAGTTGTTTTTCATGAAGACAACTTCCTTATGATTATTATTTGTTGAATCACTATAAACCAAAAACAATTGTCAACAGTCCTGAAAACCTCGAAGATCGCATTGAGAACTCTCCTTATATGGTGAGTATTATACTTTCCATTCTTGGCTTGGTTGTTCATTGGATTGGTAGTAGAGGACTTAGGTTTTTTTTCCTTTGTAGTATTTTTTGAAGGTATAAAAGTGTGTATGCAAAAGAAATTATGGCTTGCTTTAGGGTTTGTATAGCATTGTGTGATGGATTGTTGATATCTTGTCAAAATTGACATTATGACTACTTGTTACCAAGTCTGCTGGAACCACCAGCCTGACCAACTTTGTCTAACCAAGTATTTAACCTGTTTCTTCTGCAGTAGTTCCACATGAGAGAGGAGAAGCTTTGTAATTATGTATGCTAGATAAATCTAGATGTAAAGTTTGTAAAGAATTTCAAGGAGAAAATAGATGATGATTATTGTGTTAATATGTACACATTTTTCAATTGAGAAATGCACTTTGCTTTGTGCATATATTTTCTTCCAGTGGAACTCATCGAGACTTTTTTTTCTGGCAAGTTCATTTATTAGCGTTTTTGTTTGAGAAGATATATTCAAGTGTATATCACAAGTGTTAAATCCTATCATTGTTTTTGTGACATTTTATATTATTTTTATTAATGGTCAAATCCTATTACTTCTATTTATTTACAACATAAGAAAACTCATTTATATCTGTAATGAGCTTCTTTTTATCCCGTGGTGATGGGTGTAGTGTCCACCCAAATTGTTGGGATGTTTCTAAACCCCTTCACAGTTTATATCCAGAAAATTTATCACAATAAGATATCTTGTTTTATATTTGGGATACACATCCTGCTATGAAAGTCACTTGTCTAAGTTTGATTGAAATAGGATTTTGGATAATATACCCTTGGCTATAGCCAAACAAAGAGTAGATGGAACTTTAGTTACTTCATATGAACATGGTTTCGTGTTGGCTTTAAAGCTAGATATGAAGGGGTAATTCAAGATCGGGTGCTGAAGCAGTTACACTCTTGAAAAGTTGTATCTTTGGATCCTAAGTGTTTATCTAATGTGGAATCTGGTGCAAATTTTGCACAGTACAGAAGAGAGATACTTCATACACGGTTAAGTTTCACAAAGATTCAGAGGCTGATTTTTCTCGGATTGTTGGATTTGGAGTCACACCATATAGGTACTTTGGACATTGGATTCAAATTATTAGAATTTGTTAGTTATGTAAGGATCAATTAGTTGTCTTTTTCAATTTTGAAATTAATATGAAATTGGTTTTATAGTTACAACATGAATTTTTTGTTGCATGTGCATTTGAAAGTATTAAAATTGGTTGTATGTCTATCAATCAAATTTACCTATGCTTTAGTTGTCATTTAGTTGCCCAAAATCGAAAGGGCATATGGTTTCTAAGATCAATCCTAATGTTACATTAGTTTAAATCTCATTTTCAAAACCTATGAGCTAAAGGGTAGTCTTGTGTGGTGTTAAGAAAATAGGTTTCATAGAAGTTTGGTAATTTTGTACCTTTCTAAGGTGTGTTTGTGAGATCCCTAAAGGTGTATACAATGGTTTTGAAGGCCATTACAGAAAAGGAGAAATGGGGTGAAAATTTCTGTTAATTTTCTCAATCATTTTTTATGGGGAATGGTTTGATTATGTTAGAAGTGCAATGTCTAATAGGTTTTATTATTCCTTTTTGTAGTTTAATGCAAAATGATAGTAGCAACAAGAAACATTGTTTGTGCCCATTCGGAAATGTTCAAGGTCGAGAATGAGATAGGAGGGAACACAAAGGATGGTTAGTAATGTTTCACGATCTGTCTGGTTCTCCTATAGAAGCTCCATCCATGGTCACACTCTTTGTTCCTTCACCTACCTCTGATTGTGTAAGTCGCTCAAATCCTGATATCTGGCTCATTCTCAGACCCAACCACTGGGGTGAAGATAGTTTGAGCCAGACTCGACCATGGGGTGAAGACAATTGGAGACCATGTGGTGGCCTAAAAGATTGGAGAAAATGAGGGAGTGATAGTGAATTGGCATGCAAATTTGATCTTATGGTAGATGGTGGTGGTTTGGCTCAAATGGGAAGTGGAATTTTGCTAACATAATCAATTATTAATGCTCAGAAGGGTGGAAAGTTTCTTAGACAGTGGTCATGGCAAGTCAGGCACACCTATATCTAACTCCCCTACTTCAACACCTCATAGCAGTGGAGACTTTAGTTTAAGCATGTGGCCTTACCAATCTTACTATGGCTTTGTGATGAGCTCTACTATTCAAGGAGAAATAAAGTGCAGTATGCCTATGGTTCAATTGGAAATGAGACATGTTACCTGCATGGAGGATGCTACAATGTTTATAGCCTTGTTAGCAAGAGTGGATCTAAGCATGGATGCATGCCAGCTTTTTTCCAGGAATTTGAAGAAACAATTATGTCGCAGTAATGATAGATTCTAGAGGAAGAGCTATTTGTGATAGCCATAAACAAAATCAGATCAAAGCATCAAACTTTCCAAAGGCCAAGTGAGAACATTCACATCCTTATTGGGGAGGTCATATGGTAACCTCATAGAATTAGATACATATTATATTAAAGGCATGATTATTGAGTTTAGTATTTGGGGTTTTTTGTGCCACAAAGAGAAGCAGATTGCTCATTTGCTTGGCTCTGAGGTGAAAGGTGTCTCATATCATGAGTCTGCAATCTTTAAAGATGAAGTACTACTTGTCACATTTCAGTGATTTTTTATCACAGCTTGGGATCATCAGAGCATTGATTAGTTTACAAGATGTGTAGTTTGTAGGATATTTTTTCGCACTGACCATCTGAAGAATAGAAATCAAATATAACAAACCGTGCTATCAAATTTTAGGCCATCCAAAATATTATGTCGTTGTGATATATGGGGATATATTCCTATAATATATTAGAGGCTCTTATTTTCCCCCTTAGAGAAAAGTTTGAGCTATTTGTGCTTTAACAACTAATGGAGTCTCTAGGTATCTCTAAATCTTTTTGAGCCTTGAAGTTCTGTCCGCAGACAGGGGAGGCAGTTTCGAAACCGATTTGCAAAGTTGCTTGAACTGAAACATAACGAAAAGGGTTTCTAGAAAAGGTCCATGACACCCCAATATGTGTGAAAGAGTAGAGTAGCATGTATAATATATATCTTTAAATAGTTGATATCGGTAATCCATTCATGTTTAAACGAGCAGGATTTGAAATTTTAACACATTAATAAATAGGTATTTTTATTTATATGAATTTATGATATATGAAATTCGTGAGTGGTTATAAATTTACTTATATATATATATATAGTATTATATTTTAGGTGTAATATATTAATTAAATAGTATATTGTTAGTTAAAGAATTTAGATTGTATGTACAGTATAAGTAATTTTGACAAATATATGCTATTTAAAAAAAATTGAAATTGAATATAATTGTGAGAAAATAGGGTATAATAAAATATTTTCATATTTTAGTGTAGTTGATAAAGTATCAATATTTTCATTCTTGTTTACTAATTAGAGATAGAGACAATTATCTTTTCTAGGTGAATTTCAATGTTTATATATTTTAGTTCAATGGATTGACATGAGTGTTGAATACTTTAAATCACAAGCAAGAGGTTGTCAAGACTATAATGGGTGAGTTTAATGTAGAACCATCCTTAAATGAGGGAAAGTACATGAACCATCCCAACACGGTGCGCCTGCTACGATGTGCTTGCTCATCTGTCGCATTTAATCGACCACTACACCCATGCATGCCTTTAACTGATGGTGGGGCCGTATATAACCGAAAATTCACCTCCAAGTTGCCTTTAACCGAACATGGGTGCCAGTCGCACCTCTTGGGTGCGCTCGCACGCCTTTAACTGAGGTTGTCGATTTTTCGACTCTCTTGGGCGCTCACCAACTCGAGGCCCTGACATCCTCCTCCACTCTAAAAATGTTGTCGCCCTCGACAACACCATCTCAGCAACCTCCATTGCTAAGACAAATATCTCCATATATCAGCACCTAGATAGCTCTGCCCATGACCTGCTCCATGCCCAAATCCTGTCGTAACTCTGCAAGAACATCATGTGTTGGATCCCCCTGTGATGGTGATTAGTTGGGTAGCTAATCCAACCGTAGCATCTCCTCCACAAGAACACATGCATCTCATATCGTCATGACTATCATCACATCCTGTTGTCAATCGCATCTATCTTGCCCCAAGTGTCTGCCCATTATGTCAAAGAGGACTCACTGCCATGAGAAGAAGACAATGAGCCTCATCCCCATGCTAGTCTAGAAAGAGGGAGGGGATGGGAAGGCTGAAGGCCCTCCATCCTCCTTCTCCAACATCTCAATCCATCTATCAGGATCCTCCTCTTCCAATCTCTGCATGTATGCTTCTCGACTTTCCTCCTGATGAGTCTCCAACTTCACATCTATGTTATCCTCCACTGCATCTAGTCTGCCTGTCAAGTCCAAAACACTATTAGACAATGCTTTCATAATCTCTACCTGCTCTATGAGTTTTTCCTCCACACGGTTCAACCTCTCATAGACCTCTTCATCTCGCTTGATGTCCTCCACATTCATTGTTTTTAATTTACACCCATCTGTCATAGCTACCACAGTAGGTACCCCTAATGGTTCATCCTCCCGTCCATCATAAATATACAACTTCTTCATATGTGGCACCATCATAGCTTCATACTGCTTCATGAATTCTATCCCCAGAACTGCCTCATAGTCATCCATAGTCGATGTTTCCCAGATTACTCACCAATGCATACCTCCACATTCTCTACAATGCCAATAACTTTGTCTGGTGGAGAGTTCACTGCCTTAAGACGAGCTTGGGTTGGCACAAATTTCAACCCAACTTTCCTTGCAGCCTCCTCTCTAATGAAGTTATGGGTTGCACCGCTATCCACCATAGTGAGAAATGTGCCTTGCCCAACCTTCATGTCCACATACTCCAACTTGTTCCTCTCAGGACCGTGCCTTGGGATAGCCTCCATTGCTGTTGCAGCACCCAATATCTGCATCATCCCAACCGTTGGTTCTTCCTTTTTCTTTCCATCAGATTGTGCCAAAGCTGTCATTATCGGTCTTGAAGGACAATTCTTCATCTTATGCTCTTCTCCACACAACCAACACTTCAGAGGTTTCTTTTCCTTCGGTTCTCCACCTACTCTCGCATGGTCCTCCTTTGTAGTCTTCTCTTTTGGTTTTTGAGACTTTTTATTCTTCTCTTCAGTCCCTTCATCGTAATGGTCCACCAACCTATCAACTGCAACAAATGCCTCCTCAAGTGTTTTGATCTTTTGCCTCTTCACCTCATTGTGTGCCCAAGGTTTCAATCCAATAATGAAGTTGAACACCTTGTCTTTCTCTGCCATATCAGGTAGTTCCAAGACCACACTCGTAAATTCTCATTGATATGCTTACAGACTCCCTGTTTGCTTAATGTACTTGATCTTCGTCCTTGCATCCCAAGTCTCATCTTGTGGGCTAAAGTGAGTTTGCAACGCTTCCTTCATTTCTTCCCAAGTAGAGATGTCCTCAGCATCACCATGAGAAATTTGGTATGCTTTCCTTCTCCACCACATCTTGGCATCCTTTGTAAGGAATTGAGAAACTACCTTCACCTTGGCCTCTTCATTAGAAAGCCCCAAGTGTTCCAAGTATTGCTCCATATCCCATAGAAAGTTTCCAAGTGTCTTCACGCTCCTCACCCCATCATAAGAATCGGGTTCCTTGATTTTGATGTGGGCATCTCCTCTAACTGGTCCCTGCCCAACTGCCTTCTTCAAGATAGCAATCTCATTGAGAGCCTCATCAAGACTCTTCTACAACTTCTTGATCTCCTCTACTCCTTGATCCTTCGCATCTTCAAAGTCTTTGACCTCATTCATAGTTTTCCCATACTGCCACTCAAGATACTCATATCGTTCCTTTAGGTTCTCATGGTCCTTTGTCTACTTCGTGAACTTATCTCTAAATTCAACATTCTCGACTTCCAATGCACTCATCTTTGAAGTTATCTCATCCATATGATCCAACATCTTGTTCATGAAAACTGTCTCGGGACTCATACTAGATTCAACTGTTACCTATGGTTCCTCCATATTGTCTACCATCAACTTTTCCCTTGAACGTGTCACGACCATACACTTCCCTATTCAGCTCGGCCCTAACCTATTGTCTTTCCCTTGCCAAATTCCCTAATGTTGCACTGTGACCAACTACACAATGCTTCAACTTCAATACCAACTGCAACCATTGTATGTCGTATTCCTTCTTTTTGTCAAAACCCCTTTCTGCAAGAGGTGCTCTGATACCAACTGTCACACCCCTACACTAGTGGTATCTTCCAACCAACACATAGGTTGGTGTGGCACTGCAGAACTTTTTCATTTCACCACTACTTGAGTTCATGGGCTACGCCTACTCAACACTTAACAAATTTTTCACTAAGTGTTGTCATGCAGCAGAAATCATTTCATTTATCTTTATCAGTTAATATTTCATATGCAGCGGAAATAAATATAACTCAACGGTGTACACACATATCATAAATGGGAGGGGCAACTCCTAAAATAGTCTGCCCACTCAATTTATTCAGCTATGTACAAATATTACAAAACTTTACAAATATGTCCAATTCGTGCAACCACTGAACGACTTGCACACTTGTTCAAAACCGTGCACCAGTTGTGCACCCAACCACATCACCATGCAACCCTGCATGTTCTACCCATTCACCGTCATCATCGTGTAGTTCTTGCACGCCCTGCCCGAACGTTACCACCGTCGTGTAGCTCTCGGCCCGCACTACCATGCCACCCCATCGTGCCGCAAACCAAACTTCGTTCAACCTGCCGATAATCCGCCCACTCAGTTCTTGGCCCATCGTGCTTCTCTACACAACCGCGTCCCATCGTAACATAACTTTGCCCGAACACTTGTGCCGTGGGCCTGTATTGTGCCCCACCCGCACTGCTACTGCACAATCATGTGTCGAGTCTGTCATCGGTTACTACACTGCCCTGCGGCTCGTTCACCTCAACGTGCAGTGTCCCACCCGACCTACGGAAGCCCCAAAGTCACCCGTCAGCAATACACAATCTTGTAGTTGTGCCACACCTTTGCTCATATACCTCAGCCTCCTTCGCTCTTCGTTCAAGCTCTGAAATTCTGTTCTGATGGTTTGATGATTTGATGCCTAAGTGGTTCATCCTCATCGCATATTTATATGTTGTCCATACGCCACCATTCTCCAAGGATCACATCCTTTGGATTTTCATATGGGTTGGCCCGCCCATATTAATTATGCAGCCGACCTGTCCACCTATGGAATGTGCCCGACAAGTGTTATGTCATTTGGGTTGGTCGTGGGTCGGCTCGCCCATGTTACCGGCCAACTCGCCCACGACTCATTCACCCCACCACGACTCGCCCATCGCTCGATCGTTCACCACTACATGTTTTTCCCAACTCGTCGCTCCGCCTGCTGGGGCGCTCGCCCGACTCGTGTCGCCTGTGTTGCCGCTATACTTGGTCGCTTCTCACAATGGGCATGCGCCCACCCAATGTGGCACGCCCGCTACAACGCACTCGCCCATATGTCGCATTTAATCGACCTCTACACCCATGCATGCCTTTAACCGACGGTGGGGTCATACATAATTGAACGTCCACCTCCAAGTCACCTTTAACTGGACGCCTCCACCTTAGTCACCT
Organism: Pinus tabuliformis; assembly: GCA_031772625.1. NCBI lineage: Eukaryota > Viridiplantae > Streptophyta > Pinopsida > Pinales > Pinaceae > Pinus > Pinus tabuliformis. The sequence goes on along the minus strand of CM062811.1, from coordinate 1,128,278,868 downwards.
TTAACCGAACACGGGCACCCGTAACACATCTTGGGCACACCCGCATGCCTTTAACCGAGGTCGTTGGTTTTTCAACTCTCTTGGGCGCTCGCCAACTTGAAGCCCTGACAATATTACTTTATGCAATTTACCATTGTTCTCTCTTGTTCCATGTTACATAATGTCTTGTTCCATGAGGTCGTAATAGTTTATGCAATTTACCAATGTTCTCTCTTGTTCCATGTTACAAAATGTCTACAAATAGGTTGTGTACTCATTATCAAATGCATTTATTCTTGGTGTTTATTTTTGGAGTTTTTGGGTGGAATTTGGGCAAAAATTTGATTGTCCAAATCTCAATTTTTTTTTGTTTGAAATGGGTTTTTGACTAAATATATGGATTCAACACCCTGAAAAATTTGTGGAGAGTTTACAACTCAAACTTGTGATTCCAAGAAATCTGTGTCAGATTCTATACAAGTTAAACCAGAAAGACTACATCATTATTCTTACTTAAAAGTCTTGTAACTCATTTAACATAGGCAACAAATCCTCAATTAACTTTACAACAATTTTTACAAATTAAATTTTAAATTTTATGTTGTTTTTGGCAACAAAACTTTAACTAATATTATAATGATTTGGGTTTTTTTACAAAATGATTGCTTACTTATTAACAATGCATTCTTCTTATTTAAAATAAAGTCTTGTAAGACATTTAACATCCACAACAAAACCTTAATTAATATTATAACAAATTTAATACATTAAATTTTAAAATTTAATATTGTATTTGTCAACAAAACTTTAACTAATATTTTGTATACAAGAAGCCTAGGCTAGATTTGTGTTGAGGATAAACATACGGTTTACACCATCTTCTTGTATGGATAGTGACTGTAATATTCCTTTCCTTGATCTGGCCAAAATGGACGAAATTGGTCCATGGTATTTACCCATGGTATCAGCCCATGGTAAATGCCTTTGGTTTTTGAAGGAAAATAATAAAATAGGGTCTCTAGAGAGGCCATCAAGCCTATAAAAATGGATAGAAGCTAAGCATCGGTATCATTCAGGTTTATCTATCTTGTTATTTTTTTTTTTGAGAACTTGGCATGGCCAGTTCCAGTTTGATTTGAGGGATGAAAACCCACATGAGTGTTATTTTTTTTTGGTGGATACATCTAGGGTGTACAATTGTGCTTCAACGCATGTGTCTTCTCTCTGATAAGAAATCATGTGTGCCATTGCAAGGGCTTGAAAATTATTGTATGGGCATGTACTATTTATTCAGTTATTAATATAAATAAAGGCTGCATTTTCATATATGTTTTATGTTTGGTATTTTTACTTTAATCATTTTTAGAACATCTAGAGTGTACTAGATCTGTTTAAAAATTTTGATGTTTGGAATTTTACAGTGGTACTAGAGTTGTACATCCTGCCAACCTAACGGATTTTTGTTTGCAGGATTGTCGTAACTTCGGTGGGATTTCTTCTCACCCTAGCCGACACTTTCCATCTTCGGTGATATTTGGTATTACACTAGTTGGTCTCCTACTTTTCAATTAATTAATTTTGAAATTTCCTACTGCCAGTTCCAGAATTGAATCTAGATCTACATTGGAGCAGAAATTTTCACTTTAAAAAAAAAATAATAATTATCGTTTATTCTGGGTTTAGTGCTCTGGGTGTCCGGGCACTAGATCTCGGTTTTTCAGCGAGATTCATTTGGCCTGATCGGGGCTGCATTACGAGTCATTGCAAAAGGGGATACGAGCATTACTATTATGTTGGGTGACCATGAGCAACAACCTCATTACAGGCTAGGACTAAGCACTGTTGTTTCCTGAAGCCGACCGTTGTAGAAGATTGGTGGATGGTCTTAATTGATTGAGGTGGGTCTTTATTTAAATCATAGAGGCTGCTACCTGCATATGTCGATTAGCAGAGGACCAGGACTGTGAAGCCATTTGATTCACATTATTTACCTTCATCGAGCCGCCAAGTCTATGTAGACGGGTTGAATATGACTCAATAAGGTTGACCATCATCTGGTTGGTTTAATGAGTATTGGATAAAGGGATATTACAGTGGGATTTATGAATTAAAACTCCATAACTATTACAAACCCTTCCTCATTTAATGCTTCTTGCTCAACATAGGAGGCAAGTACTATGAGGAGGTAAACGATGACATAGTTGCATTCATTGAAGAACGGGTTGGATCCATCATCGTAGGAAGGGCAGTTGTGTCAAGAGACCAATCACAAGGCCGAATGAGACCATCAATGTCATCATTTTACTTTGGGAACACCTCAGGAATCGACCCAGTAATACATCAGCGGGTCCTTTGGGCTACAATACTTCTGCGGAGAAACAGCAACAACTCACAGATCATAAGCAAGAGCAAAACAACAAGTCTTTCTCTCGAAAGGTCCATGCGATCCTTCAGCAGTCAAAAGATATCTGCAAGGAAGATGTAAAAAGTATGTATCTCTTCACACTTGGATCTGAATTACAATGAACAAAGTCATACATAGACCTTCATAAGTTGGAGGAATTAGGTACATGTTTGTCTAGGGTGGGGTAGCCAAATTGGAAGAAACTCAGTTGGGCTCTCAAGTTATCCATGCTTGCATTGATACAACCCAAATTTTGGGAACATTTTTGTGAAGAGGTCAGTTTCACAGTTGCTTCTTGTCTCAGTAGGGTCATAGCTCTAACACCGCCACTACTGCCCTACAATAATGATCTCATGAGAGATATACTACAACTGATAGTAGAAGCCCTTCAAGGATTGAATAACATCATGCTTCCTACCTTTCATATGCAGTGTAGAATTTTAAAACTCATGGCAGAATTCAGCTTTGGCACATTCATGCTGAATCTGGAATGTGATGAGTTGATCTTTAAGTTGCTCCAAAACTTTTATACCAATATTACATCAACGCATTCAGACTATGTCAAAAAAAGCATGCAAAAGATTGTGTCTCTATTCTTAGAAGGTGATGATGACATCTGCAAGATACTAAGATCCAAATTGTTGACCATTTGGAGGAAGGAACCACAAGGATCACCAATTGCCTATGATCTAGTCGAGAAGTTGGTCAAGAAAAACATAAAATTGCTCAAAAGGGTGTTGACTAAGAAGGAGTTGAGAAGGATTGATGGAGGAAGCAAGAACAAAATCTACAGCAAGAATGAACTGAGGAGGAGAGGACTATGCTTTATCTACAAGGGACCTTGGGCCCTTAACCATTCATGTCCAGGTGATAAGGAGGCAACAAGGGCAGATCACGGGGATTCATCCATAGTTGGGTTCATCGGTTTTCAAAAGAGAAACTATGAAGGATCCAAGCAGTCAAATACAAATGGTGAGCAACAACACCATGTTTTCCATAGAAACTTGCAAGACAAACCGATGATAATCAGTCATTTTGACAGAGTACATGGGGAAAGGAAGGAGGGAATTCCTCTTGATGACGAGGTAGTTGAATCTATAAAAATCCAGGAGAACATTCATAAAGAGTATAGGAAATCGGGTATAGATAACAGCCCACCAAAACATCCATGTTTGACAATCAGAGAGGGTGGACAACTTACCCCCACATGTGGAGAAGGCCAAGAAGAAGACATTCAAGGAGAATCAAATGAGGTGCCAATAATAATAAACCGACATGATGAGCATTATCATGCAGGGCAACATGAAAAATATAGTATGCAGGATGAGCCATTTCTGGAAGGTCAGTCAAAGGTTCAAGTTGAAGTTGTAGTCATGGGTCATCTGGTGCAAACAGATACATAGACATTCAATAGGGCATGAAAATTTCCAGTAGAGGACTTTCGAGAAAGGATCATGCATTTCAAGACATATCTTATGATGTTGAAGCAAAGAGTTTGGAAAGTCTGAGACATTATCTTACAGGAGAATAGAAAAAATGAGGAGCTCATAGGGGTATGTGCCAAATCAATGACCCAGCTGTCTAATGTTGAGGAACAACTCAAGTCCCTCACAAGGCAGCAAGAGGAGTACAATGAGGAGTTTCAGAGCAGCCCTCTATAGGAGTACATAGATAAGGCTTGCAACACTACCAAACCACCTTTCTGTATTGGGGAGAGTAGGGCAGAATTCTCCAAATGGATCATGTTGGATGACCGAGTCGAGCAGCATGAGTTGAGCATCAGGCAACATCAACATGGTAGACTTATTCCATGTGCAGGCATTCATGCATTATATCCTCCCCACGAGATGGATTGGCGAGAGATTATGAGTTGAAACTCTATTGATGGGATACTCTTAGCCAATAGCATATTATAGCTTGGGTCCTATGGCATAGGCAATGATGGAGGGCTAAGATGGTACCATAACCCACAGGGCTCAGGACTTAGGTGGCATTGTGATCCAAGAGAATCCATTGAGGGAAGGATTGGTCGGAGGATCGTTTGGGATCCAAGTATCGAAGGATCCATTCAGGATCATCTAACATGGAGGTATGGAATAACACACTGGGTTGTATGGGATCATGGTATCAATGCTTATGTTGTGGATAATAGTGAATTGCTTGAGGACAAGCAATCTTTGGGTAGGAGGATTTGTAATATTCCCTTTCTTGATCTGGTCAAAATGGACGGAATCGGTCCATGGTATTTACCCATGGTATGTTGAAAATAGCAACAAGAAATGCTAAAAATAGCACTACTATAAATAGCATTTCGGGATACCTTCCTATTTTAATTAGTCCCTAAACTAAAATAGAGAGGTAAAATTCGAATTTGATCTTAGCAGCTGTTTGTAAAATAATTAATTAATTCATCTTGAGTTAATTAGATGTAGGAAATCAAACATGAAGTCTATGTGAAGACATGCAACATTTTCTCCATTGATTGAGGAAGTTATCCCTTGATTAAAGGAGATCAGAATGAGTTGTACCTTGAGTTGTAATTAGTTAACTCAGTGATCTGAGTTAAGTCTAGTTAGATTAGTTCAAATAGTTTGTTGAACTAATTGTGAGTTCAGTTAGTTAATGCATGCATGCATATAACTGCTGCACTTCATATAACTGAATATTCTCTCATAAATAACTCATGCATGTCAGTTTAGTCAAAGACCCAGTTGAGATCAGGTGATGGGACAGTGTACTATCAATTGCAGGAATATTCCTTGGAGGATATCTCTTGCATGCAGAAGGAATTCATTCCTTGGAGATTGCGCAGTTACTATTGAGGTTGATGGTTGTGTGATGAGGCCAATTCACACAGGTGGCAGCATTGGACCCCAAGAGAAACTGCGCAAGGAAATAGGAGGCTTGGAGGGCTGAAGGAAGACATATGTTGTGTCTATTCAGTCTGTGAGTTGTATTGTTCGATTGTGCTGAGAGCTGGATGGCTTGTGAGCTGAAGCTTTGTGTAATCTGAACATATTTCCACTTGTATGATATTACAAAGATCAGGGTTTTAGGCTGAGGCTTTCCCCAGAGTATTCTTCTATGTTCATGTGTGATTGCTTTCTCATTCTCAGTTATATGTGTTCTATTTGATCTTGCTCATATTCAATTAAGCTTCCGCAAAGTTTGTCGTAGAAGTAGATATTGTATTTTGTTTTAATATATTGCATAATCTATTGATCTACAGTGAGAATTCCTACATGGTATCAGAGAAAAGGTGATCAAAGGAGAGAACTGTATACAAGAAGGGAGAAGTTTGAAGTATGAGGTTCCTGAATATAGAAATCAAGTTCTTATCACATCTCAATTTCACCAATGGTGTTCAACGGTTTAAGACTCGATTATGCCCTTCATGGAAGCTCGAATTATATAGCCTGGAAGGATCGCATGGAAGCAGTATTAGAGGATAACGGTTTAAAGGACTTCATTGATCAAGAAGTCCCCAAGCTCGCAGTGGCTAATGCTACAGAATTGGCGGAATGGAAGAAATGTGTGGCTAGAGCAAGGAGAATCCTTATGGAGGGAGTTCGAGACCACATAGTCTCGAGTCTCCATGGGAAGGAGACACCATTTTCGATGTGGAAAACATTGAAAGATCTATACCAGAACAACAGCGATAAGAGGAAGTTGGTGCTGAAAGACAAGCTTCAGAAAATCAAGTGTGAAAAGGGTGACACCATCTCTATGTATCTAAACAAGCTCACCACCTGCAGGGATGAGCTTGGAAGTGTAGGGATCATGACAACCGATGATGACATGGTGAGTCTTGCGCTCCTCGGTCTTCCTAAGAGCTGGCATAGCTACCAAGACTCGGTAAATGGAAGAGAAAAACTGCCAGATTGGGAACGACTTTGGTCAGATCTGATGCAGGAGGAGATAAGAAGAAGCACCAGAGATGGATCCTCATCAAAGCAAGATGATGAGGAAAATCTAGCCTTAGCGAGTAAGGCAAGGAAAGGGAAAGGGAAGGCGTCCCAATCCAAATCCAGTTCTTCCCATGGTGGGAAGAAGTTTGACAAATCGAAAGTGCAATGCTTTCATTGTCATGAAGTGGGCCATTATGCTACAAATTGTCCACAGAAGAAATCCAAGAAGGGATCCTTGAAGGGATCTGATGGTGAGGCACTGGCCTCACAGTTTGAGTTGGATTTCTCTCTTATCGCATGCATGGTTTCATCCATGGTGGGATGTGTTTGGTACCTGGACAGTGGAGCTTCATTCCACATGTCAGGTGACAAGAATCTCTTCATTTCCTTGGAGGAGAAGGATCTCTAGATGCGGATCAAGATGGGCGATGATGGAAAGTACCATGTTTCAGGTGAAGGTACGGTTGTGTTTCAAAGGGAGCACAGAGCTCCCTTCACCCTGATTGATGTAAACTATGTACCAGGTCTGAAGAAGAATCTTATGTCCATTGCTATGCTAGAAAATAAAGGCTATGATGTAGTCTTTAGTAAAGGAAAGTATTCTTGAAGCATATCGGCACTGGACAGACCAAGAGGATAGGGATTCAAGTTAAGAATCTCTACAAGCTGGAGGTAGACCACTGTGTTGCATTGAGTTCCAAAGCTGAGATGGTGCAGAGCCAAGATGTTGGCGAGCTATGGCATAGAAGATTGGGCCACTTGCACCATGGAGCCTTGAAGATCATGCAATAGATTTCTACCGGACTTCCCAAGGGAAAACTGGAGCAGACAAATACATGCAAAGGTTGTACCTTGGGTAAGTATGTGAAATCTTCCTTTCCGGATTGAGACAATAGAGCTGGAGCAATCCTGGAGCAAGTTCACTCAGATGTTTATGGACCATTCTCTACAACCTCCACCGCTAAACAAAGGTACTATGTTATTTTTATTGATGATTTTTCTCGTAGATGTTGGATCTACTTTATGCAAAAGAAGGATCAGACCTTCTTGAGGTTTTGTGAGTTTAAAGCCTTGGCAGAGAGAATCTGGAAAGAAAATAAAAGCTTTGCGTAGCGACAATGGTGGAGAGTATGTCTCCCAATAGTTTAAGGACTTCTGCGTTGCAGAAGGAATTAAACGAGAGTTGACGACACCCCATAACCCACAGCAGAATGGGGTGGTCGAAAATAAGAATAGATCGATTGTGGGAGCAGCTCAAGCGATGTTGCATGACCAAAGCCTACCACTTCATTTGTGGGCCGAAGCATGCAATACAATAGTATACTTGCATAACAGAAGCCCGCACCGTATACTAGGAATGAAGACACCTATGGAGGCCTTTTCTGGGAAGCGACTAAATGTGAGTCACTTCCGAATCTTTGGATCATCGGTTTACTGCCATGTGACCAAAGATGCCCGGAAGATGCTAGATCCAACAGCTGAGTTGGGAATACTTGTGGGATACACGGATACACCCTACAACTATCGGGTGTTCCTACCTACCAGTCAGAGGACTGTGGCATGCAGAGATCTGAAGTTTGACGAGTAGAAAGCCATGCGAGTATTACTTGAGAGGGAGCTCAATTTGCATGCAGATGAGGAAATTTTAGTTCCTAAGGAGGAGGAGCCTCAGATTGATGTGGAGCAACCACATGCAAAGGATCTGGGAGTGGAGACATCCACTCATGCTGAGTCTTCCAGAGATGGGCAAAAATGCTCAAGGGACGTTGACAGGTTGATGTTGGATGCGCAGGAGAATGTAGGACAACCATCTTCTCAGCGCAGACAAAGGAGGTCACCCGAGCGGTACACTGGTTACATGGCCCTGGTTTGGGAGTGTGTAGAGTCTGAGCCTTCTTCATTTGAGGAGGCAGTGCAGCAACTAGTCTGGGTTGATGCAATGGTGGAGGAGTATGACTCCATCGTGCAGAACTGTGTTTGGGATGTTGTCCCAAGACCTCAGGACAAGTCAGTGGTGAGTTCCAGATGGCTTTACAAAGTAAAGCAGGAAGCTGATGGTAGTGTTGAGAAACATAAGGCAAGGTTTGTTGCCCATGGTTTCTCACAGGTCGAGGGGATCGACTACGATGAGACCTTTACTCCTGTAGCAAGGTACTCATCTATAAGATCGATGTTGGCACTATCAACTCAGATGGGCTGGAAGATCCATTAAATGGACGTGAAGACAACATTCCTCAATGGGGAGATTGAGGAGGAGGTGTACATTGAGCAGCCAGAAGGTTTCGAGACCTTCGGTCATGAGTCGCATGTGTGCCGACTCAAGAGGGCTTTGTATGCGCTGAAGCAAGCACCCCGTGCTTGGTACACTAGGATTGAAAACTATTTCCCAGGTTGGGCTTCAACAAGAGTGAAGCAGATGCGAACCTTTACCACATCATTGTCGAAGGTAAGCCATTGATCATTGTTCTTTATGTCGATGATTTGATTTTACAAGTGATGATCCATTGATCCAGTCTTGCAAGGAGGACCTTGCAAGAGAGTTCGAAATGAAAGACATGGGTCTTATGCACTACTTTCTAGGCATGGAAGTGTGGTAGAGAGATGGAGAAGTTTTTGTGTCTCAAGGCATGTATGCCAATGAGATCCTCAGGCAATTCCATATGGAGAAGTGCAAACCCATGCAAAATCCTCTAGTTGGGAACTGGAGGAAGGAGGATGCTACTTTAGGTAAGGTAGTAGCTGCTATTGTTTATCGGCAGCGGGTGGGTTCACTTATGTATCTGGTGAACACATGACCTGACTTATGCTTTGCGGTGAACTAGCTGAGTCAAGCTATGGTTTAGCCTACCACGCTGTTTTGGAAGGCAGCGAAGCATGTGCTGAGATACCTTAGAGGCACATCTCAGTTTGGATTGTGGTACAGATGGACAGAGGGAGTGAAGCTTCAGGGCTTCATAGATGCAGATTGGGTAGGGAGTCCATCAGACCGGAAGAGCACTTCTGGAGGAATCTTCAACCTTGGTTCAGCTACAGTTTCCTGGTACAACAGGAAACATAGATCAGTTGCACTTAGCTAAGCAGAGGCTGAATACATGGCTGCTAGTCAGGGTGCATTGGAGGCCATTTGGATGCAGAAGATTCTAGTGGGATTGTTTGGTCAGAGGATGGATCCTATAGTGATCTACTGCAACAATCAGAGTTGTATCAAAGTTTCTGAGAATCCAGTTTTTCATGATAGGTCCAAGCACATTGATATCCGATATCACCATCTTCGAGACTGTGTGGTCAAGAGGATCATGTTGTTGCTGTATGTTTCGAACGAGGAACAAGATGCAGATATTTTGACGAAGGCATTGTCAAAATGAAAGTTTGAGTTCGATAGAGATAGGATTGGGGTTACTGATAATCCCTTTATTGTTGAGAGGGAGTGTCGAAAATAGCAACAAGAAATGCTAAAAATAGCACTGCTATAAATAGAATTTCGGGATACCTTCCTATTTTAGTTAGTCCCTAAACTAAAATAGAGAAGTAAAATTCGAATTTGATCTTAGTAGTTGTTTGTAAAATAATTAATTAATTCATCTTGAGTTAATTAGTTGTATAAAATCAAACATGAAGTCTATGTGAAGACATGCAACAGTTTCTCCATTGATTGAGGTAGATATCCCTTGGTTAAAGGAGATCAGGATGAGTTGCACCTTGAGTTGTAATTAGTTAGCTCAGTTATCTGAGTTAAGTCCAGTTAGATTAGTTCAAATAGTTTGTTGAACTAATTGTGAGTTCAGTTAGTTAATGCATACATGCATGTAACTGTTTCACTTCAGATAACTGAATATTCTGCATGTCAGTTCAGTCAGAGACCCATTGGAGATCAGGTGATGGAACAGTGTATTATCAGTTGCAGGAATATTCCTTGGAGAATATCTCTTGCATGCAGAAGGAATTCATTCCTTAGAGATTGTGCAGTTACAATTGAGGTTGATGGTTGTGTGATGAAGCCAATTCACATAGGTAGCAACATTGGACCCCAAGAGAAACTGCGCAAGGAAATAGGAGGTTTGGAGGGCTGGAGGAAGACATATGTTGTGTCTATTCAGTGTGTGAGTTGTATTGTTTGATTGTGCTGAGAGTTGGATGGCTTGTGAACTGAAGCTTTGTGTAATCTGAACATATTTCCACTTGTATGATATTACAAAGATCGGGGTTTTAGGTTGAGGCTTTCCCCTGAGTATTCTTTTGTGTTCATGTGTGATTGCTTTCTCATTCTCAGTGATATGTGTTCTATTTGATCTTGCTCGTATTCGATTAAGCTTCCGCAAAGTTTGTTGTAGAAGTAGATCTTGTATTTTTCTTTAGTATATTGCATAATCTGTTGATGTACAGTGAGAATTTCTACATGGTATCAACCCATGGTATATGCCTTCAGTTTTCGAAGGAAAATAATAAAATATGGCCTCTAGAAAGGCCATCAAGCCTATAAAAGGGGATAGAAGCTAAGCATTGGGATCATTCAGGTTTATCTATCTTGTTATTTTTTTTTAGAACTTGGCATGGCCAGTTCCAGTTTGATCCCAAGGACGAAAACCCCATGGGTGTTATTTTGTCTAGTGGATCCATCCAGGGTCCACGATTGTGCTTCAGTGCATTTGTCTTCTCTTTGATAAGCAGTCGTGTGTGCCATTGCAAGGGCTTGAAATTTATTGTATGGGCATGTACTATTTCTTCAGTTATTAATATAAATAAAGGCTGCATTTTCATATCTGTTTTGTTTTTGGTATTTTTACTGCAAGAATTTTTAGAACATCTAGAGTGTACCAGATCTGTTAGAAATTTTGATGTTTTGAATTTTACAGTGACACATAGCATTGTATTTTGTTTTGTTACATCCACTAACTAAAGAGGTAAATTATATGTATAGAAGCCCACAAGGGACGCATCTCCTTAGGATATGGAGTTGAGTTTTTTCAATGCATTGAAGAATGCCTCTGCACCTGTGCCATTTTATGTCATTGGTGCACATGTATATTCTTTCTTTTAAATCATATGTATTCTTTCTCTCTCTCTCTCTTTATATATATATGTGTGTGTGTGTGTGTTTTGTGCAGAAAATTTTTAACATAATTTTCCATTCTCCAAATAATTCTACATAGATATATGAATAATAATACGATAGAAGAGCCTCCATCTATGGTAGATGTAAAAGCATTCGACTTTGAAGGGCCTTCCGCTGAGGCTGAATCTCTAGGGTATGTCAAGATCAATTTTCTAAAATCTACTTCATAGGAACTAACTGATTTGTTATAATTTACTTCATGTGAACTTATTGGTAAGGAGAGATAATCGATACTGACATGAGTCTTAAAGGGGATAAGAGCACATGCAATTCTCAGTGATTTTGGTGTAACAAAAGCTTCTCGTACCAAGCACACCTAATCTTAAGGCATTCCATTGTTTGCAACACAGATCTTGCAGAAGGTTTTTGAAAACTTTAACCTTCATTGTGAAGAAGTTTAAAATGGGAAGATAATAGTGAATTTCTTCAAGCACCAAAAAACTTATGATCTTATGTTAATGGACAAAGGAAGCTGAAAATAGAAAGTGAATTTCTTCAATACTTTCTTAGAAAAAGCATTATTAGCATGATCATAATACAATCTAAATTAGAGAAAGCATTGTTGTTGGCATTATGATACAGGTATGATACAGGTGTTTTCCTTGATGGAAACTCACTCAGATGACAGATCATAGTGCAGCAAGTCAATAGCAAAGAATTAATGATCAGAGAGAGGTATATGCAGGTTCACCATGACAAAGTAGTGTATACACGTGGGTTAGCAGACCAAAAGGAGCGTATAACATACACACGCACTTTCACAGAAGGAAAGGTGCGTACATGTTGGAAAACTAAGTTTTGGTCTGTGGTATTTGGTCCATGGTATTTTGATCCATGGTATTGGTCCATGGTATTTGGTCTGAGGTATTGACCCCAGGTATTGGGTCCAAGGTATTGGTCCTACGTGGTTTTGGACCATGGTATTGAGAGAGGCCTAAACCTATATAAGGAGGAGAAGATCATTAGGCCAAGGTGGGCAAGTGGTGCAAGTATTGAATATCTGATGAAGTGTGAGATCCAGTATGCTGGTTATGGGTTTGTGATGCTTTGCTTGATCTAAACCAAGGATGCACCTATGTGGATGATGATGAATGATGGATCGAGATCATAAGGCTTGGAATGTATTATCATTATGTGGTTTAATCATGGAGAGACTACATCTGAATTATTGACGCATGTTTTATTATATAAATGTTATGATCTGGGTATGATTGATGTCTGGAATAGCTGCAAAGTTATGAGTAGATATTTACAGATCTGTACGTGGGTTCACTTTGGTAAAAGCGCGTATACATGCTGATTCGTCTCATCAGAGCAGCGTACACAATATGAAGTATGATGTTTGAAGTTGCAGTTGGATCTGGTTGTTTTTGCAGAGTTCTGTGTTCTACTCTATGTTCTGGTGACTATGTTTTGTTGACAGGGTTTCAGTGATTAAGTGCTGGGTGATTCAGAGATTGATGATGCAGGTGGTGATTGATTCTGTGCTTCAATGTTGTTGATGGATCCAATATGAAAATTGGATGAAATGTGGCCTTCAGATTATGGTGTTGCTTCAGGAGTGTCCAGTATGAAAATTTATGAAACGTGGTCCCTGGAGGAAGAGAGAAGGTCGTAGCCTTCTGTAGGTCGGCGCCTACGTACTGGTAAACATGTCGACCAGTACAAGAGCCAGGGGGTTGGAGCTCCCTTCCAGTAGTAGCTGGAAAACGAGTGAAGGTTGGAGCCTTCAGTAGGCGGGAACCTACGTACTAGTAAACATATTGACTAGTAACAGTGACAGCCTGTCGTTAGGTGGAAGCAAGTATTCAGATTCTGAATCACCTCATATTGAAGATGAACAAGCAAATGAAGCATCAGATAAAATCATAGATCAACAAGATCTATTTAACAAAAGGGAGAATGCCCTCAAAGAAGAAGTTATCAGCTTAAAAGCTCAGCGGGAGTGTGCCTTCAGAGTACGTCAAATGCTGCAGGAGCGGAATGAAAAACAAGAAAATGAGATTCTCAAACTAAGGCAACAAGTGAAAGAAGGAAGAAAGTCTGAAGAAATCTTGAAGAAGCAATATCTAGAAAAGGAAGAACAACATCAGGTTGAGGTAAATATCTTGAAAGGTAAATTAGAAGAAAAATATAAACTATTACGATTTCAAGACAGTACTAAGATTTTGGATGATATTCTTAGTAGTCAAAGGTCACCTGCTATCAAAACTGGTCTTGGTTTTTATGAATCTGTTGAAGGTGAATCTAACTCACAAGGTGAGGCAAGGAACTCTAATGCAAAATCTGAAATGATCAACAAAGAGATGAGAGGTCAACCTCATCAACAACCAAGGAAAGAAATCCTTCAAAGAAAATCCTTTACTCCTAACTATGGAAGTGATAGACGGTTATTTCCTCCGATGAATAATATTGAATGTTTCATATGTCATAATTTTGGACATGTTGCAGCCAGATGCAGAAGTAGAATGGTTCAAGACCGTCACACAGAAAGATCATCACATTCCAGGTACTTTAAGGGATACTGTTTTTCTTGCAATATGTTTGGTCACAAAGCCATTGACTTCTATAGAAGGAATATGAAACATGTAAGATGTTATGCATGTAACAAGCTTGGACATTTAGAAAAGGAATGTAGGAGAAGATTTTGGGAACCATACCAAAAGGAGAAAACATCATCACAGTCGAAGATATGGAAGAAAAACGAAGTACAGTCAGAAAGATGTGGCATAGCAGAGTATATAGACATGACAGACTTAGAGGTAGTTGAAAGTGTGAAACTTCAATGTTCTAAATCTCATACGCAAGTTTCATGAAGACAAGTCGTGTACGCGAGTTCGAAGCTACACAGTCGGAAAAGCAGTGGGACAGACTCAGGAAAAAGGGTCTGATATGGTTTAGTCAATTATTTTTTATGTTTGATGATTGTTACAATCTATTGATGATGTGTGGAAATGTGTTGGTACTCATAAGATGTTATTGATCCTCACAAGTTAACTTGATGTATATCTGATTGATGATGATGCCTTGATACTTCTCGCTGATATATGCATGATCAGATCTGACAGTGAACAGATGGAACAGGTTCAAGGGGGGCATGTGCTTCGAATAATGCATTGTTGGCACTATGGTTAAAAGTCTTTGGTGATGATCCGTATATGGCTAAATGATACATCTTGCTATGACACTTGGTGTAAGGACCTGCGGTTCTTACCATGTCCACCGGTGTGAAGTGCGACTCGTTTGATGAGCGAGCGAGTTGGAAACATGAAGTGCGAGCAAGCTGCGACTGAAGTGCGCGAGGAGACACATGTATAATGTTCATGAGAGGTGGAGCGAAGGTGTTTATAGCGTGGGGAGCGTGTGAACCAACCCATGGGCCGACCAAACATGCTATGGCGACTTGGGCATAGATTGCTCGCCGACCAGCAATAAACAAAGCGAACGAGCATATGTTGGGGCGTTTCACATATGGTGGACGAGTCGGCTTGGGCAGCGCGACTCACCCTACCATCCATATATATACAACGATGCGTGGAGTCATTCGGTCATCAAGCATTCAAGCAAGTCTTTTGTAGGCAAGTGAAGTGCGAAGAAGGTAGAGCCGCAACAAAGGAAAAGTCGCAGTTATAATGCGCCCAACCTTGGGCAGCTCCACACGGTAGCACACGGACTTGGAAGGAAAGGCGAGGGCGCAGGTGAAGGCGCCTGACGTTCGGGTGGAAGGCGTGGGTGGAGACTTGGGTGGGTCGTCCGCCGCCGTGCAGAAGTAAATGGAGGTGTCTCGGGTGGCTTGGGTAAGTCGCCCGCCCACCGTGCGAAAGTTGAAAGGTGACTCGGTTGAGGTCACCCGACAAAAGAAATAAGGTTCGGTTGAGGAGTCAGTTGGCAGCTCGTGTGAGGGTGCGCCCGCCCAGCTCGGGCAAGGAACTTTGGTTGTCACACGAAGGTGTGGAAAGTTGTAAATTTGGCTAAGTATGAAACTTGGTGTTTCCCAAGTATACTTGTAAAGTTTGTAACATTGTAAAGTTGAATGATATATTATATTCGGGCAGACTCATTGTTCAGGGAGTTGCCCCTCCCTTTATACTGTGCAATTGTGTTCTCTTGTATAATTGCTGATGATAATGAATGTGTATGGGTGTTCATTGGTATAAAGGAAACATAATAATTACTTGGTTGAGAAACACAAACTAAGTAGGACATATGGTTAGGCGTAGTCCATGAACATAAGTATTGGTGAAAAGAAAGTGTTCGGTGGTGCCACACCTCGCCAAGAGCAGTTGAAAGACTACCGCTGGCCTAGGGGCGTGACACTTGGGGTCGCATTGTTGGTATTCAGATCAAATTCATGGATGATTACTTAAGTGGCATATTATTGTTGGTTGGCCAAGAAAATGGTATTACAGGTTACAGGTCTGGATGTTGTTGACAGATGCTTATGGTGCAGATCATATATGGTGTATGATAGTTGCTAATGACTATCATGGTCTTGTTTAGATTGTTGGTCTTTGTTATAAAAGTCATGTATATCATTTGATGTAAAGGTCATGAAAAGACCTAAGTTGTAACCCCACTATGCATGGGAAGGATGATGTAATGATTTCTATTTTCAGTCATGTATAAACATTTGGTATATCCCCACTTGGTTGGGTGGATGAGTCAAAATTGGTGTATCCCTACTTGGTTGGGAGATTAATGAATCATTGGTGATAGGAAGGTCATACTCACTTAGTTGAGTTGTAGAGTCATGTTATTCTTTTGAATATATTTTTGCAGACTCTACATGTGCTCAAGGGGAGCATGGACGGTTTAGTGCATCTCAGCAGGGGGAGCTCAATCAGAGATTTCAGCATGTACTCAGGGGGAGTATGGACAACATAATGTATATCTAGGGAGAGAATATCTTGGTCCGCCCTTTGCCCTTGATGTCAAAGGGGGAGAGTGACTTGGTGTTGTTGTTGCCATCAAGTGCAAAGGGGGAGATTGTTGGCATTATGATACAGGTGTTGTCCTTGATGGAAACTCACTCAGATGACAGATCATAGTGCAACAGGTCAATAGAGAGAGGTACACGCAGGTTCACCGTGACAAAGTAGTGTATACACACGGGTTAGTAGACCAAAAGGAGCGTATAACGTACACACACACTTTCACAGAAGGAAAGGCGCGTACATGTTGGAAAACTAAGTTTTGGTTTGTGGTATTTGGTCCATGGTATTTTGATCCATGGTATTGGTCCATGGTATTTGGTCCGAGGTATTGACCCTAGGTATTGGGTCCAAGGTATTGGTCCTACGTGGTTTTGGACCATGGTATTGAGAGAAGCCTAAACCTATATAAGGAGGAGAAGATCATTAGGCCAAGGTGGGCAAGTGGTGCAAGTATTGAATATCTGATGAAGTGTGAGATCCAGTATGCTGGTTATGGGTTTGTGATGCTTTGCTTGATCTGAACCAAGGATGCACCTATGTGGATGATGATGAATGATGGATCGAGATCATAAGGCTTGGAATGTATTATCATTATGTGGTTTGATCATGGATAGACTAGATTTGAATTATTGACGCATGTTTTATTATATAAATGTTATGATCTGGGTATGACTGATGTCTGGAATAGCTGCAAAGTTATGAGTAAATATTTGCAGATCTGTACACGGGTTCGCTTTGGTAAAAGCGTGTATACACGCTAGTTCGGCTCATCAGAGTAGCATACACATTATGAAGTATGATGTTTGAAGTTGCAGTTGGATCTGGTTGTTGTTGCAGAGTTCTGTGTTCTGCTCTATGTTCTGGTGACTGTGTTTTGTTGACAGGGTTTCAGTGATTCAGTGTTGGGTGATTCAGAGATTGATGATGCAGGTGGTGATTGATTTTGTGCTTCAATGTTGTTGATGGGTCCAATATGAAAATTGGATGAAACGTGGCCTTCAGATTATGGTGTTGTGCTTCAGGAGTATCCAGTATGAAAGTTTATGAAACGTGGTCCCTGGAGGAAGAGAGAAGGTTGTAGCCTTCTGTAGGTCAGCGCCTACGTACTGGTAAACGCATCAGCCAGTACAAGAGCCAGGGTGTCACGCCCCCAGGCTGGTGGTAGTCTTTCAACCGCGCTTGGCGAGGTGCGGCACCACCAAACACTTTCTTTTCACCAATACTTATGTTCATGGACTACGCCTAACCACTTATCCTACTTAGTTTGTGTTTCGCAACCAAGTAATTATTATGTTTCCTTTATACCAATGAACACCCATACACATTCATTATCAACAACAATTATACATGAGAACACAATTGCACAGTATAAAGGGAGGGGCAACTCCCTAAACAATGAGTCTGCCCGAATAATATATTATATAGTCTTTCAATATTACAAAGCTTTACAAGTATACTTGGAAACACCAAGTTTCATACTTAGCCAATTTTACAACTTCATCACACCACCATGTGATAACCAAGATTTCCTTGCCCAAGTCAGGTGGGCGTGCCCTCACACGAGCTGCCTTCCGCACTTCACAACCGAACCTTGTTTCATGCACGACCGATGGGTGACTCCACCAAGTCACTAAGACACCCTCTTTGCACAACCGGCTTCACCAACGTTCCACCGTTCACCTGGCTTCACCAATGTTCCACCGTTCACCTGGCTTCACCAACGTACCACCGTTCACCAACTTCACACCGGCGGGTGACTTCACCAAGTCTCCACCGTTTACCAACCGGCGGGTACTCCTACCCGCGCCCTCACCCAAAACCGAGACAACGTGTTACCTCCGTGCGGCCTTGCCCAAGAGTGGGTGCATCACCGTTCTGCGCCTTCCCTTCTATTGCTGCGGCTACACTTAGTCTTGCGCACTTCTCCTTCGTTAGATGATGAGCGAAGTTCGTTGTTTCAAATGACTCCACGCATTGTTTTATATATAAGGTGCGTTGGGCAAGTTGAGCTGCCCAGACTGACTTTCCAACGCCCTACACTTCCATCACAAAACGCCCTCCAACATAGTCGGCCTTCGTTCCAAGTGTAGGTCAGCCCATGGGTATGGTTACATGCTCCCACGCCTTATAAAACCAAGTCGCTCCCCTTTCTTGTGCGCATTATTACATGTGTTCATCGCACTTTAAGTCTGAGCTCCTACTTCGCATATTTTCCTTCGTTCAAGCCGCTCGTTCACCAAGTCGACTTTGCACATCATGCCGGTGGGCGTGCCAAGGACCGCAGGTCCTTACATCCTCCTCCACCTGAAATCGTTGTCGTCCTCGACAACATACCATCCTGGTAGCCATCCACCAAGATCAACATCAACAATTGTCTCATCCTTGGTCCATGATATCAACTCCTCCACATACTGCAAACATCCCTGCAACATATGTAGAACTTCCATCTCCATCATGTGTCATCCCATCCTGTGAACTGTCCTCCTTGTCTGCCTGATGCCAACATCTCTCCGTGCACTTCCGGACCCCATGTTTGAACTAGTTGGGTAGCTAATCCAACTGTCACGCTCAAGCCATGAGAGTGAACATCCTTATGCTTTTACCAACCTATCTCGGATTCTGCCACATCCCGGACTCACCAAGAATCTCGCCCATGCTCAGGTCCATGGAAACTCCATCACATCTGCAACATGTCATGATGCTTGAAGCCAAGCCATCCCTGCACCATTTGCTATACTTACTCAACCTGTTTTAAGGACTCACTGCCATGAGCAGCTAACAATGAGCCCCATCTTCTTTGTCATCTAAGAAGATGTGGAGGGAGTAGAGCCTGAATGCTCTCCCTCACTAATCATCTCAATCCATCTCTCAGGATTCTCTATCTCCATCCTATGTAGATAAGTGACTCGATCCTCCTCCCGGACATTCGGCCTCACATATGCCTCATCATCATCATCATCCTCAACCACTTCTAGCCTTCTTTGACAAATCCAAGATACTATCAGAAAGTGTCATGATGATCAATGACTGCTCGGTAAGATTTGTCTCAACTGTAGACAACCGCTTACTCATATCCTCCATTCGCTTCTCATCCTCCATTTGCATTACTGCCAACTGAAAATCAGGCTTCGTCACTCCAATGGTTGGTACACCAATGGGTACATCCTCCCTTCCATCGTAAATGTACAGCCTCTTCAAATGTGGAACAATCATAGCATCAAATTGTTTCAAGAATTCCATTCCTAGCACAGCTTCATAGTCATCTATCCGCACTATAGTGAAGTTGACCTTCCCTGTCCACTCACCTAGTGTTGTGTCCACCTTTTCAGCTACACCAAGAACACAATCAGGAGGAGAATTGACTGTCTTCATTTGTGCCTTCACCAGTACAAATTTCAGCCCAATCCTTCTCGCAGTATCTTCACCCATGAAGTTGTGAGTAGCCCCACTATCCACCATAATGAGTATATCAGCACCTCCAACCTTCATCCGAAAATACTCCAAACTGTTCCTCTCAGGATCCCTCCGAGAGATCACCTCCGTAGCAAGAGCAACACTAAGTATCTACATCATCCCCACAGAAGCTTCTTCATTCTTCGCATTAGATTATGCAATCGCAGCCACTTTCGGTCTAGAAGGACAATTCTTCACTATATGTGGTTCAGCACATATCCAACACTTCAAGGCTTTCTTCGTCTTCGACTTATCATTCGATTTCGAAGCATCATCCTTCTTCTTCTCTTTCGGCTTATCAGACTTCTTCTTTCTATCATCAGAAGTCTCATCATAATGCTCCACCAACCTGTCCACAACAACAAAAGCTTCCTCAAGTGTTTTAATCTTCTGCCTCTTCACTTCATTGCGTGCCCAAGGCTTCAATCCAATAATGAAGTTGAACACCTTGTCCCTCTCCGCCATGTCAGGAAGTTCTAGAACCGCACTTGCAAACTCCCGCTGATATGTCTGAAGGTTCCCTGTCTGCTTTATGAACTTTATCTTCATCCTTGCTTCCCACGTTTCATCTTGAGGACTGAAATGGGTCTGCAAAGCCTTCTTCATCTCATCCCACGAAGTAATGTCACCAGCACTGCCATTGGCAATCTGATCCATACTCCTTCACCACCACATCTTAGCATCCTTTGTCAAGAACTGAGCAGCTACCTTCACCTTTGTCTCATCATCAGATAGACCCAATCGTTCCAAGTATTGCTCCATGTCCCATAGAAAGTTGCCAAGAGTTTTCGCACTCCTTGTACCATCATAAGATTCCGGTTCCTTGACTTTCACATGAGGCACTCCTCCACCTGAGTTATGCCTCACGACCTTCTTCAACACCGCGATCTCATCTCTGGCTTCGTCAAGAGATTTCTGCAAGTCCACGATCTCTACCAAACCTCGATCTCTTGCCTCTTCAATCTCCTTGACCCTTACTTCAAGTTGTGTACACAAAAGATCAGTGTACTCGTGTTGAGTCTGGAGTTCATCGAGCTCTTCCTTCATCTTCGAATTGGCCTCTTGATCTTTCACGACCAAGTCCATCTTCTTAGTCCAGTAAGCCTCTAAGTCCTCCATTCTTTCCAACACCTTTTCAATGAATGCCATAGTAGCATCCTTCGCACCATGACTAGACCCAACCTGAGATTCACCTGCCATTTCTAACAGTTTCCTTCTTTGCGATCTAGTTTCCACCATCCAACAACTTCACCAAGTTGCCTGCAACCTGAACCAGCCCTTGTTCCACTTGTATGTGAAATAGCTTCCTTCACCTGCAAGTACCTGCTTCACTATCACCACTTTCCAAGTCCCCAAGTGTATACACACCCGCACTTCGTCACGAGCAACCTTGCTCTGATAAGCTCTTCACCGAGCTCTGATACCAACTGTCACGCCCCCAGGCCGGTGATAGTCTTTCAACCGTGCTTGGCGAGGTGCGGCACCACCGAACACTTTCTTTTCACCAATACTTATGTTCGTGGACTACGCCTAACCACTTATCCTACTTAGTTTGTGTTTCGCAACCAAGTAATTATTATGTTTCCTTTATACCAATGAACACCCATACACATTCATTATCAACAGCAATTATACATGAGAACACAATTGCACAGTATAAAGGGAGGGGCAACTCCCTGAACAATGAGTTTGCCCGAATAATATATTATACAATCTTTCAATATTACAAAGCTTTACAAGTATACTTGGAAACACCAAGTTTCATACTTAGCCAATTTTACAACTTCATCACACCACTGTGTGATAACCAAGATTTCCTTGCCCAAGTCGGGCGGGCGCGCCCTCACACGAGCTGCCTTCCGCACTTCACAACCGAACCTTGTTTCGTGCACGACGGGCGGGTGACTCCACCAAGTCACCAAGACACCCTCTTTGCACAACCGGCTTCACCAACGTTCCACTGTTCACCCGGCTTCACCAACGTTCCACCGTTCACCAACTTCGCACCGACGGGTGACTTCACCAAGTCTCCACCGTTTACCAACCGGCGGGTACTCCTACCCATGCCCTCACCCAAAACCGAGACAACGCGTTACCTCCGTGCGGCCTTGCCCAAGAGTGGGCGCATCACCGATCTGCGCCTTCCCTTCTATTGCTGCGGCTACACTTAGTCCTGCACACTTCTCCTTTGTTAGTCTATGATGAGCGAAGTTTGTTGTTGCAAATGACTCCACGCATTGTTTTATATATAAGGTGCGTTGGGCAAGTCTTGAGCTACCCAGGCCGACTTGCCAATGCCCTACACTTCCATCGCAAAACGCCCTCCAACATAGTCGGCCTTCGTTCCAAGTGTAGGTCGGCCCATGGGTATGGTTACACGCTCCCCACGCCTTATAAAACCAAGTCGCTCCCCTTTCTTGTGCGCATTATTACATGTGTTCATCGCATATTAAGTCAGAGCTCCTACTTCACATATTTTCCTTTGTTCAAGCCGCTTGTTCACCAAGTCAACTTTGCACATCGTGCCGGAGGGCGTGCCAAGGACCGCAGGCCCTTACACAAGGGGTTGGAGCTCCCTTCCAGTAGCAACTAAAAAACGAGTGAAGGTTGGAGCCTTCAGTAGACCGACGTCTACGTACTAGTAAACATATCGACTAGTACAAGAGTCAGGGGGTTGTAGCTCCCTTCCAGTGGTAGTTGGAGAACGAGAGAAGGTTGTAGCCTTCTGCAAGTGGGTGCCTATGCACTGGTATGAGTTTGCGCCAGTACAAGATTGTAAACAGGTTTTTCTTATATTAAAGGAAGATAGCAGCAGGTGGTTTTTGTCCCGCATTGGGTTTCCACCTTATATCATGGTGTTCATGTGTGTTTCTTATGTGTGATGATCTGTTATGTTTTTACTGCACCTGGTTACTGTTTATATGGTTAATGAAGTTCTGATGCACTGATTAAAGATCAACATATGATGAATTCACTGAATCATAAGTTTACTGGATATACGCTAGTTGCATTAAACACAGTTGCATGTACACACAGGTTCCCTTAACTGAAGTAGCGCATATTGTTGGGTATACGAACAAAGTCCCACATTGATTAGAAGTGGTAGAAGTGGGAAGGATCATGGGTATATAAGGATGAACAAATATCTCCATTGGTATGAGGCCTTTTGGGGTAAAGCCCAAAAACAAACCCATGAGGGCTTAGGCCCAAAGTGGACAATATCATACCATTGTGGAGATATGTGGTGTCTAGAGTCCCAACAAGTGGTATCAGAGCCAAGTTCGAGGTTACCCAAGTGGATGAATCCTCGGAATGCTGAACAAAGATGGTGAGCCCCTGTAAGCCTGTGGATGAGCTCGGTTAAACAGGCGGTGTGCTCCGGATTCTTCATGGACGTGTCTTGTTCTCCAACACGGTGAAGAGGAGTTGACCTGGGATGGAGCAAGCTCTCGAGACAGGTGGTGCTACCATGTAAGGCGTGTGTTTCCAACGCATTGGAGCGGAGAATCCTAGTTGGTAGAGAGGGGAGAATCCTGCGGATGGTTTGAGGGGAGGCTCGATGGTCCTTTGTTCGAGGGGAGGATTGTTGGGTATACGAACAAAGTCCCACATTGATTAGAAGTGGTAGAAGTGGGAAGGATCATGGGTATATAAGGATGAACAAATATCTCCATTGGTATGAGGCCTTTTGGGGTAAAGCCCAAAAACAAACCCATGAGGGCTTAGGCCCAAAGTGGACAATATCATACCATTGTGGAGATATGTGGTGTCCAAAGTCCCAACACATATGAATCTGATTATGGAAATGAAAAAATTATTTGCTAACATTGATTCACCCCCTCTCAATATTATTTCCAACAATTGTTAGCATGATCATAATACAATCCAAACTAAAAAATTCTAACTGTTGCACCTAATACCTACATGGTTTTATATTTTCCACCAAAATATGTCATGTATGGTTTTTACTATCGAGACCGCATATTCTTTTCCCTCTATTTCAAATATTATTATATATATTCAAAAGGTAAAAAAAACCATACTGCTATCCGCGTGTTATTTGCACCTTCTCGTGGAAACGTATTTGTTGGAATTAAAACCAAGGTCACTCACCAAAAAGATAGCAATACAAAAACCAAACTCACTGACCAAAAATAGCAAAACCAAAACCAAACCCTGCAAATGAGAAGTTAAAAATTACCGTGGTTTTTGTACATCTGCACATGGGTTTGTACGAAAAATATATGCACTTTAACCAAAATACCGAATCACAACGACTGCAGGACACTTAAGGAGTACAGTACATCAGACCACCACCGTCTTAGCAGGATAGTAAAACTGCTGGGAGTTAAATAGTAATAGTTTAAATTACAGAGTCACTTTAACCAAAATACCGAATCACAACGACTGCAGGACACTTAAGGAGTACAGTACATCAGACCACCACCGTCTTAGCAGAATAGTAAAACTGCTGGGAATTAAATAGTAACAGTTTACATTACAGAGCACCACCGATTGCCTGTAGCATCTGCATCACTGTTTTCCGAACTGTGAGACATTCTTTCCAGTATGGCCTTGCAATCTGGGCATTCAGATGTTTGCATTGCTCCTCGACATTCACCCACCACGTAAAAATGGTCATTCTGGCATTTATACCAGTGCCCTCTTTCTCCCATCTCCTTACCCTTAACATCAATTACATGTCGTTTAGCATGATACACGAATATCAGATCCCCTTTGATTTCCGCAGTCTTTTCATGACCAGGGTTTCTCCGCAGAATAAGGTCGCAAATCGCCAACCCAGTAGCCAAGTCATTCTGAACAGAACAGACCAATACCCATTGGAGAAGTGCGTCAATGGCTAACTCATTATCTGCTATTTTAGAATCAAGGTTTTTGTTGGTTGAATCAGATTTCAGACCAAGTTTTGGAAGCTTTGCCATCATGATTTTCTTATAGGTGCTCTGCTCTATGATAAAACTGAGATGTGGTATTGCTTCCGTATCGGCACGCAACCCACAGAGAGCACACGCCTGTCCAAGATGAGCTTCAAGAAGCCCTGGATTGCTGCTCAGACCTTCCATGAACTCTTGTCTCGCTGCCAAATATTTTTTCACCTTTAGCATATCGTTCCCTCGCTTCACTTTTTGGAATCCAATAACTCGCTTCTTCACTTCTTCAATCTGTTGCAACTTTGTCTTCACAATGTTTGAATATCGCAGCGTTCTTCTGATAGGCGAACTACATTCAGGACTGCGTAGCAAAGAAATTCAGAAGGTTCATATATTAATTAGAATAGAAAGCCATTGCACAAAAGAAATATTTAATTGTCATATTTATATTACAAATAGCAGAACTTACCACTGCTTTAGCTTCACTGCAGTAGCACCTGCATTGTCCATGTCCATATAAGTATCGAGCACACTAACTTCAAATATATGTCCACATTCTACGAGCTCCACAAACCTGGCAGATGGATCACACTTGTCTAGAGCCACCAGCGTACTGTGATGTGAATTCTTGTGAGCGCAAACCCTGCAAACCCTGGGGCAGGGCTCCCCGCATAGACCTAGGCAAGGATGCCCACACTTTAGAGTTTTTGGGCAGGGTTGGTTGCAACGAGGCCTGGTGCATGTTTCATGGCAGGGGAGATCACAAGTATGATGCTCGCACTGCCATTCGCATTTTGCCATGCAAGGCGTGCATAAGCTTCCGCATATAAGACCACAGTTACTATGAAGGCAACTTTTTTGGCAAATATTTTTGCAGGGAGGACAGATCTCAGAGCAATCGGCCATGCATCTGTGGCCACATGGAAGAGACCTGAAGCACCGTTCCATGCAGGGAATGTGTGAAGTACCTTGCTTGCATGACTTGCATGTTCCTCTGCAAATATGTTCACATCCTGGCCTCAGGACCTTACCACAGGGCTGGTCACAAATGAATTTACAGGGGTCTTCATAGCATAGCAACTCTGCCTGATGTCCACATGGCAAGGCTTTGATGACATTTACTTTACAGGGTCCGCAAGGTCTTCCACACTTTTGTTTACATGGATGACCGCAATGAAGTCGAATTGAACATAATTCGTTGCAGATGATTCCCCTGAGAGGAGTGGAGCAAGGAAGAGTTATGCGGTGGCAACATCTAGGTTGAAGACTCTTCGAGACAGGGATCTGGCAAGGAGGACAATATGTGGGGAAATGGCATATCTTCGGGCACTGATGACCACATGTCTCGAATTTCTTCGGACAAGGCTTGGGGCATATGATTGAGTCATGGTCAGATGGATGACACTGCCTAGGACAAGCATGGCCGCATTTTAACTGATATTCACATGGTCTTCTGCAACCTCCGTCCTCCATTCGTCTGAAATCTTCGGCTACAGAGACTTTTATTTCTGTTTGTGGATGCCTTTGGCAAGTCAGTGTTAATGCCGGTCCAATCGAATTGGAATTCTCTAATTTCTGAATTATTGACTCCCACAGAGTACTTTTAGATGCTAGAAGCTCTGCATTGCCAAAGATGTAAAGCCCTGTCTTGGCTCTCGACAGTGCCACGCAGACCCTGTTCACTGTCTTGAGAAACCCAATATTTCCTCTTGACCCTCCAATTCCGAGCATTTTATTGCTCCTCACCAGAGACAATATTATAATATTGGATTCTTCTCCCTGATAATTATCCACAGAACAAACTCGAGGAGTAGGTGAAGTGACATCATCTAACTTCTCGTTTTGGCTTTTCCTGGGGCACAGGCGGTCACTGAGATGTGTTTGAATTTCAGTCATCTGGCCTTTATACATTGTCAGAATTGTAATGTCGGTGTTCTTATATCCTTGTCTCAGAAGATAAACACAAAGTTCCACTGCAAGCCGCGCTTCGCTTACGTTAATCTTGCTGGTGGTATCTGAGACCTGGGATTCCATGGCTTGATGATCTAAGAAAAACACATCACTTTTAATTCCTTTGATGTTTTCATACTTGCTCACGCTACAGTGGTCCTGCAATGAAGGATAGATATCAGATATTAATCTTGAAATTTCGGGCCTCATTCTTCTTTGGCATCTTAGGGTCACATGCTCGATCCCTCCGCTTATCAATCTCTCAAACAGGGAGACGTCCAATTTGTATTTGGTGCCTAATTCATATTCGGTAAGAGAAGGACGCAACTGCAAGTGATCGCCAAGGAGAATGAGATGTTGGGTGAAGGAGCTGATGCAGGGCAGAACATGGGCCTCCAAAACCTCGGCAGCCTCTTCTATCACCACTATTTCTGCTCGCAATGCCTGGAGAAGGTCATAATTTTTAGCAGCCCAAGTGGTTGTCATTCCAACAACTTTTGCTTCTCTTAAAATTTTGAGGCTGATCTTATGATCATGTTGAAGTAGCCCATCACATACTTCTCTGTATCTCTCAGATAGAGGATGCAGTTCCTCCTCAGCCCTTTCCTTGGCTTTCTGCAACCAGTGATTATGCAGCTTGATCCTTGATTTTTGGGGCAACAGCCATAAATCCTGGGAACTAAGTATGTTGTCCAGAGATGCATCTGCTGAAGAAGATTCATTCGACACTTTCTGCTTCCCTTTACGTTTCCCACCGTCTTTATCAGTTACTAGTTCATCTCCCGTCCCTTGCAACCATTCCTCTTCTATTGTCTGATCATTAACTGAATCCTTGCTATAGAGAGATACAATTTGCTGTTCTGAAGCTATACCCAATAGCATCCCCCTGGAGATTTGCGTTGCTCTCAGACAAATTGTACACCTTTTGATCTGCTCTTCCACATTCCTTTTAGTACTCATTAGTTCTCCGTGTCTATCACGAAGTGCTCCAGAAGTACTGGTACCACGTTTGAGCACATTCAAGCTTCGCTTCAACATAATTTGATTTTTTGATCCGCCACCGACTCGAACAATATTATTTTCTACGGAATAAATGGATTCAAGGAACTGATCCAGTGCATGGTTGGTATAACAGATGACCAGAATAGGACCGCACTGGATGTTAGATAGGAGGATTCTGGCAATTTTTAAGCCGACGAAGGTTTTCCCAGTTCCAGGAGGGCCCTGAATAATGGCCAGCCTCTTTGTCAGGCCCAGCTTCACGGCTTCCATCTGGCTTTCATCTAGATTGGAATTCCACTGAGGCCATTTCTGCAAGATGTGGATTGTGCTTCTGCCCAAATAATTTTGGATCCTTGGAAATGCACATTCTAGATTATATGCATCCTTTAATTGCCTCTTTTTCAGATAACCTGGCTCCATAGGCTGAGGTTCTAATGATAGAAAGTGCTCCCAAAAAGGAAGCTCTTTCATTTCTGGCCGTTGAAGGCATTTCAAAACATGGACATAGGTTTCATAGTATGCAGTTGACTGGATAATTTCATAGGTTTTGTTCTTTTCCAAACTCTCAAAGTTACCTTCTATCAGCTTCAAAGCAACGCTTCCCTTCTCGAGGCTTTTGCTGTCTGCGTCCTTGACAATTCCCCATACAAAGTTCCGAAATCCATCGGAGGAAATGCACAGCAGCGAGCCAGACATCATTTCTTTGGATGAGCTTGAATCTGCTGCCTTCTCCTTTGTTGTTTTTAAAAGCATGCAGTGCTCCAGCCCTTGATTCCCACATTGGATTCCGGTAAATTTTACTTTCTTGTATATAGTGATATTATCTGGAACTGTGTTCTTGCGGAGACCTTGAATAGCACGTCTAAGTGAGGCGAAGCAATCCTCACGAAGCAGACGAAAGTGGGTGGACAAGTATTCGTCAATACTGTTGTAAGTCTGGCATATTCGGTTGATAGGCAATGGTTCTGGACTCTGGGAAGATATTTCATCTTCAGTTGGTAAAATTGGGAAACTCGCCACGTCTGTCGATCCCTGTGCATAACCATCTAGCGATGAGTGTTTTCTTAAAATTATCTTGGATACAATGTAAAGCAAATTTATAACAAATCTTCGTGAAATTTTAGAATTTGATGGCTAATCTTTGAATTCAATGATCTATTTTAAATACAGATATTAGATTTAATATGAATTATTCAATTTTTTTTTCAGAGGAAAAAAACTAGCATAGATTTATATTAAGAAAATATAAAGATCTGCAATACATAATAAGTTTTTGAAAGCAAAAGAGATGTCCAAAAACAAATATTAAATATAAGGACAGATTTTCCCAGTTCATCAAAATCTAAAACAGAAACATAACCATATCTACTTATCCGATTTGATACAAAATTATTTTGCCGCAGAAGAAACAAAAACAACTAAAGATTGCATGATAATACACATTCATATAGAGACAAAGGCACAGTGAGCTCGCGGCCTTGCCATGGATGAGAGTCACATTCCATTGATACTGAAATCCTGTATGAGGAAGGAGATTCCAATTCTTTACCTTATAACATTCTAGAAATAATTAATATTTCTAAAATTTACAATCATTATAAATATTTCCAAAATTTGTAATCTATTTAATTAAGCCCAAACGCTGCAAAACATTTATTTAAAATAATTTGTTTAGTGTTACAAGAAAATAGAACAATTTAATTGGGAGCAATTTCCAAATTAATTTAGAATAAAAACAATTTCCAAAATTACAACAGAATATATTTTAATTATATTACAACCCAACTAAAATACTATTATAATGATATAAATTAAATTGTTAATAAATACGGTCAGTTATATGCCATATAATTTATCTACTATTTAAACCAATAACTTTGAAAAACCATTTGAAAAAGGAGTTGTCTATAATGTGACTTTTTGAAGATTTCGGTGACGGAATCCGGCGAAGAAATTGAGGTCAAATCTTGATTTCTTGCAGTTAAAATGGTTTTTTAACTGCATATTTGGATTCAGCACCCTGAAAAACCCTGAAAAACCCCTGGATGCTTTCATTGTGCAGAAACTAACTATCAAACATGCGATTCCAATAATTCTTGCCGGATTTCGACCGGAAAAATCCGCCGAAAGGCTTTCAAAAAGTCGCGTTATAGACAACTCCTTTGAAAAACCAGTCTTGAGTGCGTTCTTTGATGTGCACGTTTCTCAGTAACAGGACCACTTCAACGGCAATTCAGATCAGCAGAACCCCATTCCTCACTTCACTCAAGCGTCTAACAATGGAACCTGCGGGCCTTCATCCAGATTTTCCAGGTTTTGGAAAAAAATCGCTGAATTTATGCAATTTGAGGGCTGTTCGAAGAAGGGAGTCTCAGAAAAATTGAAGGCCGCGAGACACATGATTGACATAAATATGAGGGATTTGTTGAATAAATCAAACCCAATCGGTAACCCGAGAATTTGTAACTTAAACGCTGAATTAGTTTTGAAAGGGCGTGTGACAGAGGGCCAAATCTCTGTAAAAGAAGCATATTCATATATTACACAGAGGCGAAGGATTCCAAAGACTGATTCCTGGATAATTCGAATGTGACGGTGGGAGTTGCCTTTGAAACTTAAATGTTTCATGTGGCTCTTGTTCCATATGATGATCACCTTGCTCGTAGGGGTGGGTATTTGCTATCTGTGTGGCAGGGCGAATGAAGAGGTGACACTTTTTTTCTTGTTTTTTTTCAGAAGAAAAAACCCTGTTTTTTTATATTAGTAAAAAGACCAGTATATACATCTAATGAAAATGGATAGTCCAGAGACAACTAACAGGCCAGGCAGACAAAAGATGTGTCATGGCCATACAGACACACTTTTTTCTTGCTTGCCCATTTGTTGTTTCTATATGGGCAAGAGGTATTAGTGTTTCTCAAAATTTATGTAAGAATATTAGTTGTGTCATGGCCATACAGACACACCTTTTTCTTGCTTGCCCATTTGTTGTTTCTATATGGGCAAGAGGTATTAGTGTTTCTCAAAATTCATGTAAGAATATTAGTTGTATCATGGTCATATAGACACACTTTTTTCTTGCTTGCCTATTTGTTGTTTCTATATGGGCAAGAGGTATTAGTGTTTCTCAAAATTCATGTAAGAATATTAGTTTAATCCATAGCAAAGAAAGTCAAAATGAATTAACGTATAGGTCAATAATATATTTGAGTAATGTTTGTAAGTCTAGCTCAGACTTAGACCAGTGGACGAGTTAACATATAGGTCGTGATTAAGGAGAGGTGTCAGAATAATAATCATAATAATCATGACTCTATTCATGCTACGGTGATGACCGTTGGTCTGCAATAGTCGGCAAGTTTAGCTAAAAAAATGAAAGTCAGTGAAATTTACTGTTGAATCTCCGACTCGTTTATGTATAAATTACAATCATTAGAATGCAATCGTCAAGCTCTCTATGTGAGTTTTATTTTCTGATATCTCAAAGAGACTTGCACTGCACCTCTATTGCCATGTGTCTCTCTCAGTGGATTGAGGGCCAAAAAGAATATTTGATGCTTCATTTTTTCATCTTTTTGGGGTATATAGAAGAGTAGGTATGCTAAAATTTTGGAACAAATAGTCCCTGATGTGCGATATACATGTTCGAAGATTTTGGCTTCCTTTCAGGGAATCGGGCCTGCAGACTGAAGCCTAATGGGAATATTTGTTCATTTTGGGTAATTGTGTTGTCATGGTCGGTGGGGTATTTTGATGGGGCATCATCTGGTGGGCAATGCAGATGCGAGGCTTATATAGTTCTGAAGTAGGGCTAATCTTATCAGTTTTGCTGGTATTGTTGTATAGGTTCAAACAACATGACAAAGATGTTTTCTCTTTGGGAGTTTTACGATGGGTTAGCTGGCTGGAAATTAAAGAGATTGTGATTGCTAGTGATTCCAAATCGGTGATTGAGTGGGCTTAGGGACATTCCAGATTTGGGAGTCCTTCTCTTTTCCACTGGATGCAACATATCATAAGTTTGTAGGCGCAATTCAATCACATCACATTCACCCATGTTTTCAGAGAACCGAACATGGTGGCCGATTCCGTCTCCAAACGTTGTTTATCTTCCCAACCAGGCGTAATCAGGTTCCAACACTATGTTGAAGGCTCACTCTGCAGGGTTGGGAGTTTCTCTTTATAGAGGTCGCAGAGTCGGTCCTTTCTCTAATCACAGCACTAGTGCATTCTATGCTTTGGTCTTTTAGGAATTAGTCATGTTTTCTGTTTTTATTTTTTGCATTTATAGGCCTTTACTACCACAGTGGCAGTTATTTTTGTATCAGTTCATTAGCACATAGAAGAAGGTTTATGCATTGGGCAGACATAGAGATTGAGGTCACATAGTAGTTATGTGTGATTCGCATGTTCCTCTTGCTTTCAGTTTTTGTTAGAAAAATTGAGAGAGGGCATAGAGAAATTAAAACACATAACCAATCACACTTCACTGTTTTATTGATCACAAGAGATACAAATATAAAAAAACATAACACATTGACTTTGACACATCTAGATTATGACTCCAACTCATAACATAGTAATCAACAACTTCTAGACTGACACTTTGGAACTTACAATGACAACTCACAACAACACATGGAAGCATTACTTCCAACACCCTCCCTTAATGCTTACATGAAAAACACATATTACAACAACAAGGAAAATATGTCTCACTGGTCTTCATCAACACTCACATCCACTCTGGAATCTCGCAAACACCATTCTTTCACCACCACATCTTCGAGTTGTTACTTGATCTCCATTTAAAATGTAACTGCCTCTAACCATTGTTGATGAACTTTGCAAGATCAACAATATTGACAATTCGGCTTGTCAAGGCTTTCGCGATAAGAGCTGTCAAGTAATGAACCATCCTATGGACCAACCACCATCCGTCGGATATTTCGCTTTTGTCTATTTGTCAGTTGCTAGGATGGGAGGTCTTGATCAAACAACTTGACATTACTAACACACAAGAATTGATGTTTTGGACACCGAAGCTTCCAGTTTAAGAACCACAAACCCTTTTTATAACCAATAAAAACACACAAGAATTAATGTTTCGGGCACCTGATCTGAAATCACTCCTTGGTGACCTCAGGAAATTAATGAAGGTATTACAGACTCATGTGCTGGTGTGTGTGTCTATGTTATCTTGTGCAACGGATTGATAAGATTGCGAAATACACAGACACTTGAAACAGTAAGAGATCACAGTAAGCAAACATAAACACAACAAAATTTAATAAGGAGTTCACCCAATCCTCCTGGGCTACGTCTCCTGGTCTAGCCTTCAGTGGTGGCCTTTTTATTATGTTTTTAAAGTAGAGTCTTACAATAAGGAGCTCAATCTGAGTCTCACTTGACAGAGGATGATTAGTAGGATGGCACTTGGAATTCCCAAGTCCTTAGAGTTCACAGACTCCCCTTACCGAATTTCGACCTCAATTGGTCTATGTCTGCTCGATGCTTCCCTTACTCTGATGGTCAGCTCGACTTCTCTGTCCTCTGCAACTTTGCCTCTCTTTCTATGTCTCTTGGCCTTCGGCTTCTTCACTGCTTCTCTGCCTCACTGTCTGTCCTGTCTCTATCAGCTCGTGGCTTTAAAGCTAGTTTGTTCCTTCGACTGTTTGTTTCGACTTCCCGGCTCTCTGGATCGCCTACCGCTGTCCGCTGGGACTCCTCTACCCTGCATCATCATTGCTGCGTAACGCTTTGCAGAGAGGTGGCCACCTGTCTCCTTGCGAACTGAGTCTCAGTTCTTCCTGGACGGTCATTTTTTTTTTTTTTCCCAGATGCCTGTGAAACAGATCCTTCTGTCGATTCATTGGTCAAATCGGACTTCAAATCTTATGCGTCGCAGTTTATTTCTCCCTCAGGTCCGGTCATCCATCGAGTTGAACCTCCGCCATTGATCTGGAGCCCCCAGATCCCACGGTCTTCGCTTATATCGCGCGGTTGAGTTGCTCGACCGTTAATCTACGATGTAAGCGGTTTCTCTCTCTCCCCGCCGGACACGCATCACTCGGTGTATGGAATCGCTGGGTCCTCGGCCAAACCCACTTACCGCCCGAAATGCCTTTGATATTCCGCCAGTTTTGAGCGCGGGACCTGCCTTGTCGGTTTTAGCGCTTTCCCATGGTTTTCTGGTTTTCCCTTGTGACCGAGCACTCGGGGCCTTTCCTTCTCGAGGGGTTTTTCCTTTGCGCTAATCGCGTATCAGAAACAACCTCCATTTCCGGATCTGAGCTTCCCAATTGCCATTTTTGCGCCATGCGTGGTCTCCATGGGCCAACGGTCAGCGCGCTTTGACTGAAGGTCCTCGTTGCTCTGTGCTGGCTGCAAATTGCCATTATTCAGAGGTTATTTTTGATAGCTATAAGATTTCTTGAAGTCTGTCATTCATTCTTAACAATCATGGAATTGTTTGAGGATCCAATTCGGATCATGGCCTTCCCACTGAAAAAGCTTTTGGACCACCAAAAGTTGGTTTTCAAGCATCGACTAAGTGAGGATACAACTTTCTCACCTGTCTAATCTCTATCCATTTTGCACTGCTTGGCTTTGAACCCCTGAGCCCAATTCTGAGGTACTCAACATCTCCCCTGCGCGTCGTTCTCACCTTCTTGTCCAGAATTGTGTCTTCCTACAATTCATTAAGATATTCAGGTAACAGGTCATCAATAGAAGACAATTGACTCTGCTCTTTAGGATCTTCAATTAACGAAGGTTCAAATAGTCTCAAGCTGTCTACATTGATGACTGAGTAGATGTGCATATAATTGGCAAATCAAGGCGAAAAACATTCTCACCAATTTTGTCAAGGATCCTGAAAGGTCCATACCTTATTGGTTTTAGCTTTTTACCTTCACCTTGCATCCTATCCTTACTGATATACAGCCAGACTTGATGACCAACTTGAAAACTATGCTACATCCGATGCTTGTCATGCCTTGCCTTGTATTTGGCCTGGATCTTTTCCAGCTGTTCTTGTACTACCTGATGGATCCCTTGAATTTGTTCAATGAATCTAGTTACCTTGTCCACATCGCTGTGTCCATCAACTGTTGTGTCCTTACCAAAGACAAAATCCAAGGAAGACCTTGGTGTGAAACCAAAACAGGGCTCTAAAGGAGATCTCTGTGTGGAAGAATGTTTGGCTTAGTTGTAAACATGCTGCACATAACACAAATGTTCATCCCAAAGCTTGGGATGTTTGCTGCAATATCCCCTGAGCAACTGGATCATTGCCCTGTTGACTACTTTTGTCTGGTCATCAGTTTGTGGATGGAAAGTTGTGCTTTTCTTCAGTTTGGTGTCCATCAGTTACCACAAACTTGACCAAAACTTCCCCACAAATCTGGTGTCTCGATCAGATATAATGGAAGGGGGTAATCCAAAATGAACCCATACATGTTGAAAGAACAGTTTTGTAGTTTGTTCAGTTGTAATCTGTTTATTACAAGGTATCAAGATACACATTTTGTTGAACCTATCCACAACAACATACAGATAATCATGACCCTTCCTAGATTTAGGCAGTCCTCCAACAAAGTCCATGGAAACACTTTCCCAAGGATGAGAAGGAACTGACAATGGAGTGTACAAGCCTAGTTTCCTATTGCTGGGCTTGCTTTTAGCACACATAGTACACCCTCTTACATATCTAGAAACTGTCTCGTTCATTTTTGGCCAATAACAAAATCTTTGTAGCTGTGCAACTATTTTTCTTACCCCAAAGTGACCTAATATTAGAGAAGTGTGTGCTTCTCAAATTATCTTTACTCTTTCAGTTTGTGGAATGCATAACTTCCCACAATGATACAAGAGTTGGTCCTTAATATGATAATCCAATTCTTCTACTCATTTGCCTTGACTTAAAGTTGCATATACATCTTTAAAGTCTATATCTTGAGCATATTGTTCAATGTAACTTTCATGTAATACAGAATTATGCTTAAGTATAGTAGATGCATTTATAATGGGTTTAGATAACATATATGCAACTTTATTATGTATGCCCTTTTTATATCTGATGACTAAATGAAACTGTTGTAGGAACCCCATCCACCTGTAGTTTCTTGATTGCTGCAACTTAGTTTTGGAGTGTAGACATTGAAGTGGTTGATGATCAGTATGGATAACTGTTTATTTTCCCATTAAGTAATGTTTCCACTTTTTCACACTCTGTACTAATGTGTACAATTCCTTATCATATGTGGGATAGTTAACTACTGCAGAGTTAAACATCTCAGAATGATAACATATGGGTTTACCGTGCTGTATCAACACTGCTCCCATGGCATAGTCACTGGCATCCGTTTGGATCTCAAACGGTCTTTGAAGATCTGGCAGTGCTAGTACTGGTGTTGTACTAATATTTTCTTTCAAGGTGTCGAAGGCTTTCTGCTGTTTGCCTCCCCACTGAAACACCTTGTTCAATCTTGTTAAAGCATGTAAGGGAGCTGCAATTAAGGAAAAATTAGAAATGAACTTTTTCCAATATTGCGCTGCTCCTAAGAAGCTTCTAACTTCTATAGCAGATTTGGGTTTAGGCCAGTTTACAATGACTGCCACCTTAGAGGGATCTATTTTCAATTCACCACCCCCTACTATATGTCCCAAATAATTCAAATATGCTTTGCCAAATTCACATTTTGAGAGTTTAACATAACGTTTTTTTCTTTTCAAAACATCTAGTGTCTGCTTAACATGCTTTAAATGTTCTTTCCATGTTTTGCTAAATATAAGAATGTCATCCAGATATACAATAACAAAATCATCAAGAAAAGGTCTGAGCACATCATTCATTATTCTCATGAAAGTAGCAGGAGCATTAATTAAGCCAAAAGGCATAACCAACCACTCATACAATCCCTGCTCTG
This sequence comes from Pinus tabuliformis, assembly GCA_031772625.1. NCBI lineage: Eukaryota > Viridiplantae > Streptophyta > Pinopsida > Pinales > Pinaceae > Pinus > Pinus tabuliformis. The sequence goes on along the minus strand of CM062811.1, from coordinate 1,128,242,303 downwards.
TTTTGAAAGCAGTGTTCCATGCATCTTGTTCTACAACTCTGACCTGATGATATCCACTATGCAAGTCTAACTTGGAAAAATAAACAATTTCCTTTAACTGATCTAATAGATCATCTATGCGAGGAAGGGGATCACGATTTTTTATTGTTATTTTATTCAGTGCTTGGTAATCAATGCACATTCTCCACGAGCCATCTTTCTTTCTCACCAAAACGATTGGTGACCCACATGGTGATGTGCTAGGTCTGATGAACCCCTTCTCGAGCAACTCCTGCACCTGCTTCTTGATTTCTGCATTCTCTAAAGCGGACAACCTTTTATACCTGTGGTTGCAATGGTTGTTTCATCTCCTGAGTCCAACCCCAAATCTTTCTGAATAGCTGCAACAATCTTCTTCTTCTTGCCCTCGAACTTCTTAGGTCTCAACTCCGGATGCAGAATCCAACAGTGCTCATCATCATGCCCATCCTTCTTACAGTGAGTGCATGAAGACTTGCTTTTCTGTGCAGTGTTGGCCTTCCTCTCTTTCCATTTCTGTTTTCTTTTCTCCTTATTCTTGCTTGCAATGGGCTTGGATGATCCTCCAACCTCTGGGTTCCCATTCTTTCCTCTAGCTTCTAGATGCGTAGCTTGAATAGATACCTCATCTATACTAGTGGGATTAAACATGAGGATAGTGTGCCTCATGTAGCTGTGTAGACCATCGATGTACTTCAACAGAGTCTCAGGTGAGTCTAATGAGATTCCTAGAATCAAAGCTCTCTTCCTAAATTCTTGGGTGTAACCTTGTACACTTTGCCCTTTCAATTGGCGAAGAGTTTGCTAGCTCATCATGGCTTGCTACATGTAGGCCAATGGATAGAACTGCTTTTTGATTTCAGAAACAAATTCACTCCAGACAGAAAGAGTCTTACCATGTCTCTTCATGTCAGCTTGGGTCCTACCTTCCCACCAAACCAAGGCAGTGCCCCCAATGCGTAGGCTGTTTAGCTGAATCTTGCTCTTGTCTGAGTCAATACTCTGCACTCTGCAATAAACATCAATTTGTTTGATCCAATTGTCCAGCTTTTCTGCATTCAACTCTCCATCATATATTGGTAAATCAAATATAACATCTAGTTTAATCTAAGATGTCTTCTTTTTATGTTCAGGGCTATTAGGAGGTGTGAGAAAGTTTTATTCTTTCCCTTTGCCTTTTGAGCGGTCATGGAGGAGAGACTCTTCTTCTCCTTTATCTTGTTTGGAGCCTGATGATTCCTCATCTTTATGTTTTCTAAAGTCCTTATACATTTCCTCTACCATGGATCTCATGGCCAGGAAACTATCTATAAATTGAGGGTCTGGGCCCACAGAACCTTCCTCCGACATTTTCTTCTGAGGGTAGACTCTTCCAATTTCAGGATTAGCTTCGACCAACTCTCCTTCTCCTAATTTGAGCTTTGATCTAGTTAGCATTCAACAACTAAATCCAGCACAAGCTTGTCTAACCTTAACAACCTATAGCTCTGATACCACTTGATCTGAAATCACCCCTAGGTGACCTTAGGAAATTAATGAAGGTATTACAGACTCATGTGCTGGTGTGTGTGTCTATGTTATCTTGTGCAATGGATCGATAAGATTGCAAAATACACAGACACTTGAAACAGTAAGAGATCACAATAAGAAAACATAAACACAACAAAATTTAATAAGGAGTTCACCCAATCCTCCTGGGCTACGTCTCCTGGTCCAGCCTTCTGGCCTTTTTATTATGTTTTTAAAGCATAGTCTTACAATAAGGAGCTCAATCTGAGTCTCACTTGACAGAGGATGATCAGTAGGATGGCACTTGGAATTCCCAAGTCCTTAGAGTTCACAGACTCCCCTTACTGAATTTCGACTTCAATTGGTCTCTATCTGCTCGATGCTGCCCTTACTCTGATGGTCAGCTCAGCTTCTCTGTCCTCTGCAACTTTGCCTCTCTTTCTGTGTCTCTTGGCCTTTGGCTTCTTCACTGCTTCTCTGCCTCACTGTCTATCCTGTCTCTGTCAGCTTGTGGCTTTAAAGCTAGTTCGTTCCTTCGACTGTTCGTTTCGGCTTCCTGGCTCTTTGGATCACCTGCCGCTGTCTGCTGGGACTCCTCTACCCTGCATCATCATTGCTGCGTAACGCTTCGTAGAGAGGTGGCCACCTGTCTCCTTGCGAACTGAGTGTCAGTTCTTCCTGAACGGTCATTTTTTTTCGTTATTTCCCAGATGCCTATGAAACAGATCCTTCTGTCGATTCATTGGTCAAATCGGACTTCAAATCTTATGCACCGTAGTTTATTTCTCCCTCGGGTCCGGTCATCCATCGGGTTGAACCTCCGCTGTTGATCTGGAGCCCCAGATCCCATGGTCTTCGCTTATATCGCGCGATTGAGTTGCTCGACCATTAATCCGCGATGTAAGCAGTTTCTCTCTCTCCCCACCGGACACGCGTCACTCGGTGTATGGAATTGTTGGGTCCTCGGCCAAACCCACTTACCGCCCGAAATGCCTCTGATATTCCGCCGGTTTTGAGCGCGGGACCCGCCTTGTCGGTTTTAGCGCTTTCCCACAGTTTTCTGGTTTTCCCTTGTGACCGAGCGCTCGGGGCCTTTCCTTCTCGAGGGGTTTTGCCCAGCGATATGCAATTAGGGGTTTTGCGCTAATCGTGTATTAGAAACAGCCTCCATTTCCAGATCTAAGCTTCCCAATTGCCATTTTTCCGCCATGCGCGGTCTCCATGGGCCAACGGTCAGTGCGCTTTGATCAAAGGTCCTCGTTGCTCCATGCTGGCTGCAAATTGCCATTATTCAAAGGTTATTTCTGATAGCTATAAGATTTCTTGAAGTCTATCATTCATTCTTAACAATCATGGAATTGTTTGAGGATCCAATTCGGATCAGCACCGGGGCTTCCAATTTAAAAACCACCAATTATTTTATAACCAAAACTGAAAAAATAGAAAACTACTACAACTCACACCACAAACATACAAACTAGATAAACAAATATTTTATGACTTCATATCTAGAATGAGAACAACTAGATCTCAGATCTAGCAACCAATTACCAGATCTTGATCAACGGTTTCATGATGCGCAGGTCGATTTCACCTTAGGTCTGATCAGTCGGCCTTTCATTCAAATTAATTTACTTTTGCCTTCGCTATCGATGTCACAGGGGAATACCGTCAGCTACCTACGTTGATCAGATCTACCTCTCACATGGATTAGGAGGGAATCAACGCATCTCTCTCTAATTTGATTTCCTGGCAATTGTCTGGTCGCATTCATTAGTGTTTAACCTCTCTTCTTCCATGAACTTTTTAATAAACTTTGTGGATGCTTTGATCCGAAGGCTTTAGCTCACATTGTCAATCGACTAGCAGAGAAAAGCCGCGGGTCCAATATTTCAAAGAGGTGATACACCATTAGTGGGCAAAGTAGGTATTTTAAGGGCATGGAGCAATATTAAGGAAGCCAACAATAAGGGAGAAATAACGTTGACCAAGTTAGAAATTTAACACAGAATGGCTAAATGGCCTTTTAAACACAAAGCAACCACATCATGTACATGAGTTTCCATCTTTGTTGTGGGGAAGAAGCTGAGCGAGACACGAGATTTCTTCCTTAGCTCTAAAATAGATCTCTCAGATCTCAACCTCCGACACACAAAATTCGCTTCTGTCTTTTGCTTCCGTCTCCACCTCTTATCATTACAAATTCCACGATGGCCGATCTCTTATCCATACACTCGATCCCCTTTTTTACATCGCGAGATCTGAAATAATCCTCCTCTCTCTTCTGCATTTTTTCCCCTACAGTGGCCATTTTCACTCAAAACTTGCAGTCAGAGGAATCTTTTGAAGGTTGGCTCACAACAATTACTCCACACAACACAATCTCCAAATTTACACATACATAGAAATTTCACACTTGCAAAAGCAAAATTCACAACAAACAAAAAACAACTCTCACACACTTATAGCAATATATGTACAGAAACAATAACACTTAGGATCCCTTACATATTTTTGGCTCTCCCTTGAGAGAGCCACGCCAGTACCAACTCTAATACCATGTTAGAAAAATTGAGAGAGAGCATAGAGCAATTAAAACACATAACCAATCACACTTCATTGTTTTATTGATCACAAGATATACAAATATAAAAGACATAACACACTCACTTCGACACATTTAGATTATGACTCCAACTCATAACATAGGATTCAACAACTTCTAAATTGACGTTTGGGAACTTACAATAACAACTCACAACAACACACAAACTTACAATAACAACTCACAACAACATACGAAAGCATTACTTCCAATAGTTTTCTTTCCACCGGATTTTTGTTGCATTAATATTGAGAGACTAAAGAAAATGTAGCTAACGTTGATCCTTAATAAAAGATAGTATGTTTTTTTTCTCTTGACAAAAAGTTTTGAAACAGATACGAATAAAAAGCTTTGGAGAAAGAGTATTTTTAACTTGGTAAATCTAAATTATCTATATATTTTTTCAAAAATAAAAATTCTACGAGCCTAAATACACCAGGCCAACTTACAATGCGGATAGGTGGCCAACCGACTTGGTTTCTCTCCGGGACAAGTTGAGGTCACCTAGCCAATCTATCTGGTGTAAATTTGCCTATGTTTGAATAGAAAATGAAAAGTCCTGCCAAACTTAACAAAAATAAAAAAAATACACCAAACTTATCTTATCTGCTTAAAAATAAAAAGCATAAAACCGTGTGAGTGTGTTTTGATGTCATTAAATCTTAAATTGATTTAAAAATAGATTTTTACATGATACTAAATATAGAGGTGAAGGATGATAGATCCATGATAGTGTACTGTATTTTGATTCCATGAAGTGAACACAGTATTCATTGATCGCTAGAATGACTCTTACCTGGTATTGCTCCTCAGACTTTGAAAGTTGCTGAAGCCTTTTCATTTTATTTCGATATTCAATGAGCTTGCAAAATTGTTGACACAGTTAAACTTTTCAGCACCCTCTGGAATCTCATTAATTGCTTCTCTAAGAGTCTCAGCTGGAAAGAACCTCCATCCGTCCTCTGTTTGATTCTACATCTCTTCCAAAAGATGAAGAAAGGGCCATAAATCCTTGGGCTTCGGCTCCATCATGGCTCTGACATGGGATTGAACCTGTGTGAGAAAAGCCGACCCCAGAAATGCTCCGTATATTTTATTGGTATCAAACTTTTCACACTGATCTTTCAGTTTTTGTTAGAAAAATTGAGAGAGAGCATAGAGAAATTAAAACACATAACCAATCACACTTCGTTGTTTTATTGATCACAAGAGATACAAATATAAAAGACATAACACACTGACTTTGACATGATGACCTCCTTAGAGTTTTACTGCTTTCATCCTTCTTTATGCTTTGTGGAGTCTCTTATTCTCTTCTTGGAGTGTCATGATTGTTGGATGCTTCCTGCTCTTGAACCTGTACATGTTCCTGTACCTATTGATGTACCTGTTCCTATCCCTATTCAAAACTTGCTTCTATTTTGACATAATCATCAATATCATGCCATACACCCGTGTTATTCATTTTATCACCTTCATCTACATTTTCATGAAACACCACATCCCTACTTGCAAGCAATCTATGTGAACTAGGATCAAACAACTTGTATGCCTTTTGATCATCACAATAACCAATGAATGTGCACTTAATTGATTTTGCATCAAGTTTTCTTCTTTCATCTTTTGGAATATGTGCAAATGCCTTGCATCCAAAAACTCTTAAATGATTCACTTTTGGTTTATATCCATAAAATGCTTCAAAAGGTGTTTTTAGATCTAAAATTTTGGTTGGACTCCTATTTTTCAAATAAACAACAATATTAATGGCTTCAGCCCAAAAACCATTAGAGATATTTTTACCTTGAAGCATGCTTCGTGCACATTCCACTAGTGTTCTATTTTTTCTCTCAGCAACTCCATTTTGCTGAGGTGTATGAGACATTATATATTTTTGTAGAATCCCATGAATTTTGCAATATTGATTAAAAGGTCTTGATTTGTATTCCCCCCTGATCAGATCTGAGAATTTTGATGTATTTCCCAGTTCGTTTTTCCACCATGTTTTTGAATTCCTTAAAGTACTCAAAAACATCATTTTTATTTCTTATGAAATAGACCCAAGTGTATCTAGATCTATCAACAACAAAAATAAGAAAGTACAATGCTCCTCTAAGAGATCTAGTTTGCATAGGTCCACATATATCAGTACGAATTAATTCAAGTATTTCTCTTTGCCTTTTTTTCTTCATGTACAGGAAATTCCTCTGTATGTTGTTTTCCAAGTGCACATCCTTCACATTCAACATGATTATTCTTCATAACAGGAAGACCTTCAACCATTGTTTTTCTTTGAAGTAACATTAAATCATTATGATTTAAATGCCCATACCTTTGATGCCATAACTTTTCTGTTGACATTGTTGTAGATGCCAATGCTTGATGCCCTGTCCTCGTCACATTCAGCTTATACAAGCCTTCGACTCTAGGACCTATGGCAATAACCTTGTAGCGATCCTGGATATCTTTAACAACACACTGTCATTTGAAAAAATCCACCTTTAGATCTTGATCAACAATAGTAGAAACAAAAATTAAATTCGTTTTGATACCAGGAACATACATCACATCATGGATCTGTCTCTCTTTTCCACTAGGTAACATCACACCTATTATTCCATAACCTTGAACTTGAAGGAATCTGTTATCTCCTAGATAAACACATGTTCCATCAATGTTCTCATGATATTCATCAAACCAATCTTTATTACAAGACATATGGAGTGATGCACCAGAATCAATGAACCAAGCATTCACATCATCAGTCTCAGCAGACAATGCAACATCAGAAACAACCAATTTGAGATTTTTAAATCTATCATTGATTGAGATGTCTTCATCCACAAAATTCCCATTATGGCTTCTATTTCTTTGTTTAGACTCATTATATTTTCTTTTATAAAAATCTTTAGCATGATGTACATGTTTGCCACAATAATAACAATCATCATTTCTCTTATCATGAACTAGAAATTTAGATTGTGCCATACCTTTTTGCTTTGCTTGAAACTTTAGTCCTTTGTTTTTGTCCCATGGCTTGCCTTTGTGTGGTTGCTTACCCTTGGCTACCAATTCCAAATTTGAATTGTTTGAGCCCAAATTGAAATTCTTCATCCTCTCTTCCTCTTGTAGAAGAATACCTATCAATTCATCAAAAGTAGGAGGCTTCTCTCTAGCTGAAAGACTTGAAACAAAAATTTGATAATCTTGCACTAAGCCATTTAATGTGATGGTGACCAAGTCAGTATTGGACACCTTTTCACCAATGTCTCCTAACTTATCACTTAGCTCTTTGACACGGGAAATGAAATTGCTTATACTTTCATTGGCCTCCATTTTAATTGACAAAAGCTTGGTCTTCAAGAACAAAATCCGGTTGGTATTAGATGTTTCATACAAGCTTTTGAGAACATCCCATGTTTCTTTGGATGTTTTGCAGTCCCTAATATGAGGAATGATGTTGTCCTTAACTGACATTCGTAGAAATAACTTTGCTTTTGTTTCCCTTTTTTCCCAATCCGGAATAGTTGTAGCGGTAGTGGGTTTGGGCTCCACCCCACTCACCATGGGCCAAAAATTATTTGCCTCTAAAACTGTTAATACTTGCAATTTCCAATTTGCATAATTTCCTCCATCAAGCCTTGTGGACTCATTCAAATAAGTTTCAGCGAAAAAATTTGACATAATGACAAAAAATTTGTCCCCACTCAACAAAATGCACCCAAATCCACCAGATCTACACCCAAATTCACTAGAGCTACATCCAAATTCACCAGATCCAAAACCAAATGCACAGGATCTAAAAAACACAAGACTCTATCTTGCTTCAAATAAAAAAACAAAGCCAAAAATACTCCTTATTTCTCCTTTTCACCCAACACAATTTACACTCCCAATTTTTTTTTTAAATAAATTCTTTCACCCCAAAAAAAAAACACCCAACACCTTTTTAATTCTCTTCACCAAAAATAACTATTAAAATAATTTTCACCAATAAATAAAAGCAAAATTTTCACCATAATTTTTTTTCACCAAATTTTTAACTCCTTATGCCTCCATACTTCATCCACAATTTTCTCTCAAAAAAAAAAAAAAAATTGAAATAAGTGAATACCTGATAAGAAATTAGGTCTTTGGCAGGTCTCCTTATTACTCCAATTTTCCCTTCCATGAGAAATTAACCTTAAACTTATGGCTTGGCTTGATTTAAAAAATCAACCCATACCTTTCAACTTAGGCAACATTGTAGCACGAATGATGGTAAATAAAATATTCAGTTTCCAGTTAATGTAATCCACACCCTCCAGCACGATGAATTACACACTGTGACTCTGGCCAATAGACTTCGTACAATTATGATGGTTGCGAAGGCTATATACTTCCACGGGCTTCTCACTTACGGAGACTGTAGTTACATACAAACAAAATGACTTCAAACAACACCGTTCAACAATATTCCTCAACCAAATAACATAAAAAATTTGGGAGCAACACCATAACAACAGGATCTCACAGCTCTCTATTTGACAACCCTCACAAATTTGGGCCCTCTTGCTCTCAGATCTGAAGCCTTACCAGATCTCCCTATCTGACTCTGATACCATATTAGAAAAAAAAAAGATGCATAAGAATGAAATCAAATCTCATTGATCAAACTGCTTGGACAACCAGTACATTATATAGGCACACATAGACAACTTCTAGAACAATCTAGATCCAAATAATTAGGATCACCAACTCGCAACACAAACTACAAAGACACAACTCATGACAAATAGACTCAAACACTAACTAGGAGAACATAACTCATCAACTCTATCTAGACATATCATTTCTACATTATTCCAACACTCCTCACTCCTCTGTTCATGATGATTTCCTCCAACCATTGACTTCTCCTCTTCTTAAGTCGATTCCCTGGAAGTGAACTTTTCTTTAACTGGTTGATTTCATGATTTCACTTCACGGCCCTTAGAACTTCCCTTCGTCAACTACAAGCCTTTCGACCTTGATTTCTTCTATACTGTCATCGTGTGGCCCGCCAACTTTACTATGTGCCTAGCCACCAAATATTTATGGATCGATCAGGACTGTAGCTTGTATACTCCGCGTGATAGAGGATGATACATCGTTCCTTGGCCCTTACCACTGTCTGAGCGACTTCAAAGTGAGTGCTTGGCCTAGCTCCTGCGATAAATCGATGGCCCTGTCTTTGAAGCCGTACACTTGGTAGTCAAAAATGGGCTTACGACCTTGTAATACGGCCAGATGGGCGGATGGCACCCACGACCTCAGTGTCTCAATTCTCTGTTGTGATTCCCATATGCAAGTTGTGTCAACAACCTGTGACTATGGGCATGGTGTTGGGCATGGAATCCCCCCACAGCATGGTTTGGGGCTCGAAGCCCAAGTTTTGAGTAATATTGTTGTAAAGACTCCACGAATTGAGGGCGCGGAGCGCGAATTGTATGTTAGAGTCATAGGGCTGTCCGCCCTAAGTTTTGAATGTAGTGTTAGCCTACCCATGGTCCGCGAACCATGGGATTGTATAAATAGAGCGAGGCTCTAAGTTGTAAAGAAACGAATGAAGGGATGGAATCTGATGAATAGAATAAGATATGGAGCCTAGAGTAAGAGTTTAAGTATCTTGGGTCGTAGTAGTAGGAAGAGGCTCTGCAGCTGAGTGCGCAGAGGCCTAGTAGAGTCTGCAGCTGAGTGCGCGGACCCCTGCAGCTGAGTGTGCAGGGCGGAGTTGAGTCTGTAACCAAGGAAGAAGAATAATAAAGAGAAGTTTTATCTAAAATCCGTGTATCTGTTCTTGTGTTATTACCTGTTTTATATCATTTGCAATTATACTGTTTATTTACTGCGCACATTTGTATGAATGGTGAATATTGTTAAGTATAACTGAAAGCATACAGATAAGCTAAGTTAATATACTAATATCGGGTTACTGATAAGGACTTGGGTAATAACATTGTTCAGCCCCCGAGTAGGACTGCGCAAAGACAACATCACAGACTGCGAGGTATTGATAAGTGCGCGTAGGGTCAAACCGTGGACCACTTGGAACCCATCAGACATCCACAGGGTGTGGAAACCTAGTTCTAGCACCCTCCCATACTACTTCGGTTGAGACCTCAGTCCGCGCTCCACGAACTATTGCCGAAAGGGCCAGTAGTACCGGGATTTTTTTGGCTAAATCACCTCCGAACCTATGTCAGGCCCCAACAAGCCAACAAATGGTTCCATTGCCAGGACCAGGATCTGCATAAAGGATGTCTAATGTCATGTCACTGGAATCCAACGAAGAAAGAAATTGAAGGGTGGTTAAACAGAAAGATTCACGAGTTCGCGGCGCAGGAAAACAGGAATCTGCGAGTACAGTGGTTGGAGCGCTACTTTACGGAAATCCACAAAATTTTGTTTGCATCCTTTCCCTCTGAGTTGTATGAGTGGATCACGAAGCTAGCAGACAGTCAGGGAAGGTGTAGGCTCGACAAACCGATTTTGTGGACTCCAGAATTAGTGCGCAGACTAGAAGCATCGGAAGATAAGATCGTGCGCGTTGTGGACCATTGGCTCGATCGAATTACAGGGGGGTTTATCACCGAGTTCGTAGTAGACACGACAGTCAGCTACAACGAGGCGAAATGATGCTTCCTCAAAGGACCACGAGGTAAGTACATTAAATCTTTGAACACTTGCATTAAGATGTTATTGTGTGAAAAGTGGGTTATGTGAATAAATTGATGTTTGGGGCTACGCGAAGTGGAAGGATCTATAGAAACGAAAGTAGTGCAGAGATAGAAAATAACCCCTTGATTTCGCCTCGGCGGGAAAGCGAGGAAGAGCTCGCGAAAGTTTCTCTGAGAAGCGCGGTCAGTCTGATAAGGCAGCGAATTCCACGCCTACCACCTCCACCTACACCGCCACCAATCTCACCATCTTCACCTCCATCTCTGCCCACACCACCTCCGCCACCACCACAGTTCAATATGGCGAGTGCGATAAAATTGCCGGTATTCAAGGGAGTAGGGAACGAAGATCCGGACCAATTTTGGTTTGTGGTAAGGGTCGTATGGGAAGCACAAGGAGTCGTGGATGACAATATAAAGAAGGAAACGTTGGTGAGCGCGTTGTAGGATCGCGCACTGATGTGGTACATTAAGCATTCTAATGACCATCCGAACGCAGGGATCGCCGATATCCAGGCCACGCTGAATAGGGAATTTAGCAGGCCAAAGTCGGAGACACAATCAGTTATTGGGTTTAAGGAGATCGCGATGCTTCTAGGCAAAACCCCATGGGATCTGGATTAGAGACTGAAGAGGATGATTCGCGAAGCCAACATGACCTTGACAGATGGGAAGCACCGCACATGGTTTGTAACGTCACTAACACCACATCTAAGGATGGAGCTGTCGCAGCAGAAGTTATCCACCCAGGCCGAAGCTTTGGAGATTGCAATGAGACTGCATGAGACCCCAATACAAGATCCTGGCCTGGGAGTCCAACAAATCCACGTGCAACTGCAAAATTTGTGTCTGGAAATGCAAAGTTTGAAACAGGACATGACAACTCGGCCAGAGGCGTGCGAGGAGGTATGGTGCATAAAGTGCAAAGGCTAGGGGCATGACAAGGACCATTGTCCAGTCTTCGTGAATTACTTGGCAGGAGGAGGGCCGATGCCATTAAGACCAGAGGCACAAGCAGGATCGAGTGCAGTGCCTACATTATGGTGCGCGATCTATCAGATAGGAGGAAAACACGCTACGGATAATTGTCATCTATTACAGAAGTATACGCAAACGTCCCAACAATTGTTTTGTAATTTCTACAAGTCGATAGGCCATGATGAGTGCACCTGCAGAAGTTACGAGCTGATGATGGATCAGACTCCTGCCTATAGAGTACAGACCGAAACGCGAGCCCTCAATCCAAATGCAAGGATGTCGTGCGTTGGATTTCAGGGGCGCGGACGAGGTCAAGGTGGAATGGGACCAGGAAGGGGTTGCAGACAACTAATTTGTTACAATTGCGGAGGGCCAGGGCACTATGCCCGCGATTGTACAAATCCAACAAGAGCATCATGTTTATATTGTACTCAGTTTGATCATGAGACGGAGGACTGCCCTACACTGATAGTGAGACTGTGCGATAAAGGGATACTCCAGCCTCCCCTGACTCAGAATTTGCAAATGATGAGGTCTGAGCCGTGCGAAGAGGACCCGAATGTAAACATAGTGCTCAGAAGCGGTATCACGACAGGAGATGACAAAGGTAAGCAGCCCGAAGAAAGTGTGTGGGTTCGCAAGGCTCCTACAAAGGAACCTGAATTTGATTTGGAACGCGTGAAGGAGACATTTATGGAAGCTAAGAAGAGCTTCACGGAGGCCTCCACTTCAAGTAGTAAGGATCAACTAGAGCCGGAGATGGATCCTTCAATCATCACTACCTTTCTCGAGACATGTATGAAATTGCTACGCGGCAGCAAGGCTGTGAAAGGGCTACGGGAACTTATCACTAAGTGCTGGGTCATGAGAACCTCACGTAGTCCGGTAGCTCGGGAAACATACATCACGAACAGGAAGGGAAATGCGATTGACTGCACAAATCAGGGAGTATGAAATGGATCAAGTAATTCTAGATCTAGGATCGGACGCGAATGTGCTGCCAAAGCAAACATGGGAGCGCATGGGTAGGCCCGCGTTGCAATGGTCCCCTATTCAATTACAGATGGCAAACCAGCAAAAGATCCTGCCGATGGGAAGATTGTAGGGGATAACAGTAGACATCGAAGGTGCGAGCGTGCTCGCAGATTTTGAGGTGATAGAGATTGTCGATGACAACAATCCCTATCCCGCGCTATTGGGAATAGACTGGGCCACTGATATGAATGGAGTAATAAATCTAAAGAAGCGCAAAATGATTTTTGAGAAAAAGTCACTACGCGTAGTGGTGCCTTTAGACCCTGCAGAAGGAGCGCGCTACACAGAGCCAATGCGTGACGACGAGAGCGACGATGAGCTAGACTGTATCTACAAGATAACCGCTCGGGAACAGGATTGGGTGAATCCTATAGTGGATGGTCGGATTTCATGGGAGCGCGAAAGCTCCTGCACATCAGATTCAGATGAGGAAACAGAATGATGGCAGAACTGATTACACGAGGTAACCACACTTAATTGCAACATGATGGTAAAATCATTGCACTGCATGACAACAGAGGTAAGGGATATGCCTATGTATGACGGGTTGATAGCGGTGGATGAATTCCTGAACAAATTTGAAAGCTAAGTGCCAGAACAACAGCAATTTGATGCTCTGAAATGGGCACTGCGCGCGACGCCCGCAAGGTGGTGGGGTACGCATCAGAGAAGTTTTGAGGATTGGCGCAGATGTAGAAGGATGATGCGCCTACAATTTGGGAAACCACAGATGCGGCTAGCAGACAAGTATGACGGACGGGATGATCCACGTACACACCTCGCGAAATGGACCAAGGTCTACGGGGAAGATCCACAGCCTGAATGGGTACATTTGTTCTATCATACCTTGGATGTCATACCCATGAATTGGTATACTGAGACGGAGCTCCGCCATGGTACGAGCGAATGGGATGTCTTGCGCGAGGGATTTCTGTTAACTTTCACGTTCGAAGATCGTTGGTGGGATATTGTTGACGATGTGCTACAAAGTAAAAGTAGCTATCTTCAAAATACCCCAGGAGCCAATGGCAGTACTTCAGCCAAAATGGGTGACATAGCTGAGCTGTGCGCTGGAGTGTTACCATGTAAATGTTGAGGAGGATGATGAGGACCCACGAAATATTAACATTCCAGAAATGGAAGGTTGTCGTGAGGTTCGAGGACCATCGATTGAGGATCCCGACATCACCACGCCGCTAAAAACAAAGCAGGTAAACATTGGAACAAAGGCAGAGCCAAAGTATGCAACGCTTGGGGACTATTGGGATGATGCCACGGTGGATAAGGTCATTGAGTTACTCTGCAAATACCAAGACTTGTTCCCGACCAAAATTACAGACTTAAAAGGGATCGTTGGCGACTTAGGGATGATGAATATCACCCTAAAACCCGACGCGAAGCCGGTTAAACAATGGCCTTACTATTTGAATCCGAAGTATAAGGAAAAGGTCCGCGAAGAATTAGACAAAATGCTTGCAGCCGGAATTATTGAGCCAGTGGAAGAATTCGACTAGGTGAGTCCTATGGTAGTGTAGGAGAAAAAGCAGAAGGGTGAAATAAGAATATGTGTGGACCTCAAGAAGCTAAACAATGCCTGCGTACATGATCCATTCCCAACACTGCTCACAGATGAAGTACTGGAAAATGTTGGCAGCCAGGAAGCATACTCGTTCACGGATGGGTTCTCAGGGTACCATCAGATCAAGATCGCGCCGGAAGATAGGAGCAAAACAACCTTCGCAACAGAATGGGGCTGCTTTCAATACACCGTTATGCCATTTGGATTGAAGAACGCGCCAGCCATATTTTCGCGCATCGTTGTTGTTGCGTTCAAAGAATACATCCACAAGTTCTTGGAGGTCTATCTGGATGATTGGACTGTCTTTGGATTAGTTAAGCACCATGTAGCAAGCTTACGCTTGATGCTGGATACTTGTCGACGACACCAGATTGCGCTGAACCTTAAGAAGTGCACATTCCTCGTTCCCTTTGGAAACCTGCTGGGACATGTGGTTTGCAAACAAGGACTGATGGTGGACCCTGCAAAGATTGTCGTTATTCTAAATTTGGAAGCACCGCGAAGTGTTAAACAACTACGCGCTACCTTGGGACACACCGGATACTACAGAAATTTTATCAAAAGCTATGCCCAAATCACCGCGCCGATGGAAAAATTATTGAAAAAGGATGTTACATTTTGTTGGAATGACGACTGTATGAAAAGTTTGGACGTCTTGAAGGGGAAATTGGCCTTCGCTCCAATCCTGGTCTTCCCAAAATGGGATGTGGAGTTTCATGTCCATGTTGATGCGTCGTGTGTCGCACTGGGAGTAGTGCTCACATAGTAGGGCGGGGAAGGCTTGGATCACCCTATCACGTTTGCAAGTTGGAGGTTGTCCAAAGCAGAGAAGAACTATTCCACCACCGAGCGCGAGGGGTTGGCGATGGTGTACGCGCTCCAAAAATACCGACACTATTTACTCGGAGGACATTTCAAGATGTATACTGACCATTCCACGTTGAAATATCTGGTCAATAAGCCTGTGTTGGGGGGGCGCATATGTAGGTGGCTCTTACTATTCCAGGAATATGATTTTGAGGTCATAGTAAAGTCGGGACGCCTGAATGCAGGACCGGATCACTTGTCGTGAATTGAGACTGGCGAGGAACCTACTAATTTGGAGGAGGGACTACCTGATGCACAGCTCTTTGTGGTGCGCGTCGTAGATGGGCACTTTGAGGATATAATCCACTTTCTGACAATAGGGACTGCGTCAAAGGAATACTCCGTCCAACAGAAGAAGGAATTGGTGGTGTGCGCGGCGGATTTTTCTGTCATCGCAGGGCACCTATACAAAATGGGAAATGATGAGATATTGCGAAGATACGTACCTGAATTCGAATGAAGTCAGATCCTCACGGAAGCACATGGGGGTGTTGCAGGAGGACACTATGCAGGACGCGCGACCGCACAGAAGATTCTTCGCGCAGGGTTATGGTGGCCAACCCTGCACCAGGATTCGAAAGCGCACTGTAAGGCCTGCGATATATGTCAAAGGATTGGAAAACCATCGCGAGGGACGAGATGTCGTTAAATCCACAAATGACACTGCAACCGTTTGAAAAATGGGCAATCGACTTTGTGGGACTGATCAAACCTCAGGGAAAGACGGGCGCACGCTACATCATCACCGCGACGGAGTACCTGACACGAAGCGCAGCCGATCAAAGATTTCATGACTGCTACGACTGCAATGTTTTTGTTCGAAAACGTGTTGACCCGATTTGGCTGTTTGAAAATCTTAATGAGTGATCACGAAACACATTTCCTGAATGAAACCATCAGCACACTCACAGAAGAGTTCCAGGTGTATCATCAGAAAAGTACATCGTACCACCCACAAGCTAATGGGACAGTAGAGGCTTTCAAAAAAATACTGGAGACTACGCTGACCAAAGTGTGCAACGCGCAGCGAAACGATTGGGACCTGCGCGTACCTGTCATGCTATGGGCTTACAGGACAATGTGCAAGAAACTGATGGGACAGACACCTTTCCGGTTAGTTTATGGCGTGGAAGCTGTCATGTCGATGGAATATATCGTACCTAGTCTGCGAATAGCAGCGCTTACAGGCATGACAGACCGCAAAGCTCTGGAGGAAAGGCTCGTGCAATTAGAAGAACTCGAGGAAGAACGGTTTTTGGCTGGATTTCATCAGCAAGTACAAAATCAACGTGAAAAAGCCTGGCACGACTGCCATATCAAGTTGCGCACCTTCAAGGTAAACGACTTAGTGCTGCTGTATGACAGTAAGTTTGAAAATTTTCTGGGAAAATTCAGAATGCACTAGCTGGGACCATACGTGGTTAAGGAGGTCACAGATGGAGGTGTGGTCCAGCTAGTCAAACTAAATGGAGAACCCTTCCCAGGCAAAATAAACGGTAGCCGCTTGAAGCCTTACATGGGTGGGCCGGCTATCTGACTAACCGACCGAAGCACAGTCTTCGCGACCCGAGGAGCCAGACAAGGGCGCAGGACTATAAGCATACGCAGCGGATGTCGGTACAGATGTAAGGACATAATTCAGACACGGAGGAACGAATTCAGCAGGTTCAGTAAGCAGCAGCTCAGTGCGCTGTAGACATCAGCACCGTACGGGAACAGTTGGAGGGACTCTGCGCCAAGATCGCCGCACCGACAGAGTGACTCAAGGGCGAGTCACGATGTTTGTGTTGGGGGCCTGTTGGGCATGGAATCCCTCCACAACATGGTTTGGGGCTCAAAGCCCAAGTTTTTAGTAATATTGTTGTAAAGACTCTGCGAATTGTGGGCGCTGAGTGCGAATTGTATGTTAGAGTCATAGGGTTGTTCGCCCTAAGTTTTAAATGTAGTGTTGGCCTACCCATGGTTCGCAGACCATGGGATTGTATAAATAGAGCGAGGCTCTAAGTTGTAAAGAAACAAATGAAGGGATAGAATCTGATGAATAGAATAAGATAGCGAGCATAGAGTAAGAGTCTAAGTATCTTGGGTCGTAGTAGTAGGAAGAGGCTCTACAGTTGAGTGTGTAAAGGCCTAGTAGAGTCTGCAGCTAAGTGCGCGGACCCTTGCAGCTAAGTGCGCAGGGCGGAGTTGAGTCTGTAACTAAGGAAGAAGAATAATAAAGAGAAGTTTTATCTAAAATTCGTGTATCTGTTCTTGCGTTATTACCTGTTTGATATCAATTGCAATTACACTGTTTATCTACTGCGCGCATTTGTATGAATGGTGAATATTGTTAAGTATAACTGAAAGCATACATATAAGCTAAGTTAATATACTAATATCGGGTTACTGATAAGGACTTGGGTAATAACATTGTTCGGCCCCCAAGTAGGATTGCGCGAAGACAACGTCACAAACTGCGAGGTACTGATAAGTGAGCGTAGCGACATGCGTGCAGGGAAAACCGCGGACCACTTGGAACCCATCAGACATCCCCAGGGTGCGGAAACCTGGTTCTAGCACCCTCCCATACTACTTCAGGTGAGACCTCAGTCCGCACTCCGTGGACTGTTGCCAAAAGGGCCAGTAGTACCAGGATTTGTTTGGCTAAATCACCTCCGAACCTGGGTCAGGCCCCAACAAGCCAACACGTGGCTTCCGACAATCGAGCCCTAATGACTGTCGCCTGACGTATGAATAAACCAAGACCTTAGACCATACAACGATGAATGGCCCAGGTTGGCAAGCGACCCTGTATGTGGCAACAAGGCTTTGACTGCAGGCTCGTTGACCAAGTTGATGGATCAGAGTTTGGATATTTATGGGGTTTTCATTCCTAGATCAACGAGAACTGGTGTTTCCAAGTTTTCAATAAAGGTAAAATAGACAAATAATTTAAGATGATCTAAATGCCTAGCTCTTACCCCTTAAATAGGCTTGAAGGACTCTCTAGAAACTTTATTTTATTATTTTTCCTCGAAAAACAGAAGCAAATACTATGGATAGATCCCATGGGAAAATACCATAAGTAAATTTCATCCATTTTAACCACATCAAGAAAAAAGAATATTACAAACGATAAATAGAGAAAATTCGCGCGTCCAATATTTCAAAGAGGTGATACACGACTCGTGGGCAAAGTAGGAATTTGAAAGGCAGATAGCGATAATAAGGAAGCAAGCAATAAGGGAGAAATAACGTTGACCAAGCTAGAAATTTGACACAGAATGACCGAATGGCCAAGTGGCATTTTAAACACAGAGCGACCACATCATGTGCACGATCTTCCATCTCTATTGTGGGTAAGGAGCTAAGCCAAACACGAGATTTCTTCCTTAGCTCTAAAATAAATCTCTCAGATCTCGACCTCTGGCACATGAAATTCGGTTCTGTCTCCACCTCTTATCATTAGAAATTCCACGATGGCCTCCCTTTTTGGGTGAACCATTGATGTCGTTGGCTGATCTCCTATGAAGACACTCGATCCCTTTTTTCACAACGTGAGATCTGAAATAATCCTCCAATCTCTTCTGCATTTTCTCCCTCATAGTGGCCATTTTCACTCAAAACTTGTGGTCAGAGGAATTTTTTGAAGTTTGGCCGACAAGAATCACTCCACACACCACAACCTCCAAATTTACACATAGAAATCTCACACTTGCAAAAACAAAATTCACAACAAACAAAAAAAACAACTCTCACACACTTATAGCAATATTTGTATAGAAACAATAACACTTATGATCTCTCACATATTCTTGGCTCTCCTTCGAGGGAACCAAGAGAGTACCAACTCTGATACTATGTTAAAAAAATTGAGATAGAGCATAGAGCAATTAAAACACATAACCAATCACACTTCACCGTTTTATTGATCACAAGGGATACAAATATAAAAGACATAACACCCAGAGTTCGACACATTTAGATTATGACTCCCATTCACAATATAGGAATCAACAATTTCTAAATTAACACTTGGAAACTTACAATAACAACTCACAACAACACAAAAACATTACTTCCAACAATTTTTTTTTCTACCAAATTTTTATTACATTCTGAATATTGAGAAACTAAAGAATCAATGAAAAATAGTCTATTTTTTAAATGTATCTAATGTTTATCATTAATGAAAAATAGGTTTTTTTTTTTTTTTTTCTTCTTCTCTTGACAAAAAGTTTTGAAACAGATCATATGAATAAAAAGCTTTGGACAAAGAATATTTTTAACTTGGTAAATCTAAATTATCTATACATTTTTTCAAAAATAAAAATTCTACAAGCCTATTCAAAAATACACCAAGTCTATCCTATCCGCTTAAAAATAAGAAACATAAAACCGTGCTTTGATATCATTAAAGCTTAAATTGATTTAAGAATAGATTTTTATATGATACTAAATATAGAGGTGAAGGATGATAGATCCATGATAGTGTACTGTATTTTGATTCCATGAAGTGAACACAGTATTCGTTGATGGCCAGAATGACTCTTACCTGGTATTGCTCTTCAGACTTTGAAAGTTGCTGAAGCCTTTTCATTTTATTTCGATATTCGATGAGCTTGTAAAATTGCTGACACAGTTTAAACTTTTCAGCACCCTCGGGAATCTCATCAATTGCTTCTCTAAAAGTCTCAGCTGGAAAGAACCTCCATCCATCCTCTGTTCGATTCTGCATCTCTTCGAAAAGATGAAGAAAGGGCCATAAATCCTTGGGCTTCGGCTCCATCATGGCTCCGACATGGGCTTGAATCTGCGTGAGAAAAACAGACCCCAGAAATGCTCCGTATATTTTATTGGTATCAAACCTTTCCACGCTACATCTTATGCCATCCTGGGTTACAAGTTTGGCCAATTTGATGACAATCTGAGACGACAGAGAACGGTTGTCTGCTATCTGTCTCAGTATATCAAGCCCCTCAGGCGAACTGAGGTAAGAAATGAGATGGGTTGTAGAAATCGTTAGCTGATTGTCCAGCCATCTCTCGATTTCTGATAAAGATGATCGAAATCCAAACCTGGAAAAACGAGGTTCATCTGAAGTTCCAGAATTGCTCCCGAATGACATTTCGCTCTCAGCCATTGATGGGGAAATGGCTGAGGAATTCCTAATTGAAGCAATGGGAGCTGCCGCGTCTTGGATGATGAGAAATTGAGGTTCGACTGGAATACAGTTACTATATTTTTTAACAGAGCAGGAACCTGGCGGTTCGTGATTCGAAGACAAGTTGTAATAAAGGAAGAGAGACCGGGTACAATGACAGAATCTGTGTTGCTTCTTAGGAAAGCTAAGTACACAGTTGTAAGGCAAGCGTGCCCGTTTACAGCTCCAACTTGAAAGAATTGACTACAAATTTAGGAATAAAGCGGCGGAAAGAATTGCACGTGAGTGCATGATGCGCTGGTGGGGGCGGTTGGCTTTCGCACCCCGAGCCAGGATCGATTTTTGCCGATGCCATGTTTGCTGCTGTAGCATTTGATCGGATGTGGTCCGATGTTGATGTATTATGTACGTCGATATGATTCTTCAGCGGGCATTCGCTCCCCCACTGAAAAAAAAGCGGCGGAAAGAATTGATTACAAATTTAGGAATCTATGGCGTAAAGAATTGATTACAAATTTAGGAATCTATGAATAAAGCGTAGTTTCAAAGAAATTTACAGAGTAGTTGCGAAAATAATAGAAATTTTGCCAAGCTTATGATAAATTTGGTAGAAAATTTAAAAATTTAAATTAGAACTATCAAACTTCAAAATAGATTTGATTATAAATTTAAGAATTTATGAATAAAGCCCAGTTTAAAAGAAATTTACAAAGTAATTGGGAAAATAATAGAAATTTTGACAAGATTATGATAAATTTTGAAAAAAAATTAAAATTAAAATTAAAATTATAATTATCAAACTTCAAAATTTTGAATACTTAAAAAGTAAATCCATTAGGGTCGGGGCGGATGGTTTGCACACCCCCGGACCCGTTTCGAATCCTGCAGCGCTGCTGCCGCAGCCCATTTGCCCTGATGCTGGCGTTCGTGTGTCCATGGTGATTAATCAATGATTTGACGGTTGTCAGCGTAGTTCTGACACGTATTTGTAATATATGTATAAAAAAATAGAGGCCATGATGCTTCTGTAGAGAACTAGCCCCGCCCATTTTTAAAAAACATTCTGATTTTTTACTTTTATTTTTTTTCAATTCCAACAATATTCTTTTTACCATACAACCGCCATGAATAATGCGGTGGCCAGTGATCAATAATGAAAAAACATGGAAAACCTTAAAAAGTGAAAAACATGAGAACCTCGAAAAGTGAAGGTTCAGACATTTTTATCCCACAGAAAAATACATGCTGAAGTGAAGGTTCACATACTATCTCAATAGTAGATTATGTATATCTTCTCTCAGGTGGTAGAAGATGCCTCTTATCGGGGTTTTGACTCTTCTAGATTATTTATCTGTTTTAAATTTTGTCTTCCTTTCTGGTTGATAGCTTTTTGGCAGCACATATACTTCATTTTCTTCACTAGTTTATGGTGGAATATTGGCTATCAATCATATCAGAATTACTTCTGTTTCCTCTACAGTATTGTACAGATTTGGAGTTATATCTCATTTTTATTTTATTATTATTATTAAAAAAATTTTTCGACGAAGGTGGCAAAACCTATCAAACTCAGGTGTCAAACCAACAGTGAGGACAGCCATCTCTGGCTGCTATCCGCGAATGTCGGTTTGACTCATCACTGTTATCAAGGAAAACCACGCCACCTGTAATAATCCGCTGGTGGTCCGTAAGGGAGCAGGCTTTCACTCCTGCCAGATGCCTCTGGGTCTTGGGCCGTTAACCTGTTTCCTTACGTCCGAGGAAGACGAGCTCTTAGCCAAGCAAAAACAGTTTTACTGCATACTCCAGGCCGAATATCTCATATCAGACTATATCAGATATATTTTGGACTTTATATGATTATCTAGTAAATACAATCAAGCTTTTTTCGTACTGAAAAAAGAAAAAACATCAAGAACCTCGAAAAGTGAATGTTCTGATTTAATTTCCATATACCTATTATCACTTCCTGACTCGGTGCAGAATTGCTTTTTTGCTTTTTGGAATTTCGGTGTTTGAAAGCCATTTGCAAGAATCGTACTTTGTTCTTTTAATTATTATTATATTTCTGTAAATAATTATTTGAAATTACACTGGAAAATGCATAATATTGAAAATTACATTGGGTATTTGTGCCCTATATGGGGCGGCATATAGGCGTCATCCATTGTGCTAAAATCCTAAGCATAATTTCCGAGATCACAGGCTCTGTGCGCCGATTTCTAAAGAAGTTATATATAATATATTTTATTTTATTTTTTATAAATATCTATTTGAAATTTTATTGAACAGTGGAGAATAGACCTTATCCATCGTGTTAAAATCTCGCGAATAGTTTTCTAGAGTGTTTCTGACTGTGCGTTGAATTTATATTTATTTATTTCTAAGAATCTAGTTTAAAAAAGCTTATAAATTAATTTGGAAAATAATAAAAATTTTAGCTTAATTAATTTAGAAAATAATAGAAATTTTAGCTTATAATAATTAAATTTTTATTTTATTTTTTTTATCTAAAAAATTTTGATCATACTAAATCTATTTCTATTATAAAAAATAATTCACATTCTAACCATTTAATATTTTATTTTTTTTTACCCAATTCAAACAACAAAACACTTCTGTGAAATCTGTAGACAACGCCAACACTAAGCGATCCTGCCACAAAATAGGGAACGAGCTCAAAAGCGATTCAACAATTGTGCACATCTCAACTCATTATTTTTTACACCACAGCCATCCAGAAAGTTTTAATGTGATCTTAGTAAAAACATTTAATGCAGAAACCTTTAATCATTTTGGGTTCTACAAAGTACTAAGCCTGGTTTGACCTGAGTAACAAATTTAATGCATTCAGAAAAACAAGTATAAATATGAAATATAACTTATCATACTTGCATTTAGGTAATATTGTAATTACTCTATAACTTATTATACTCGCATTTAGGTAATATTGTAATTAGTCTATTTCAAATTAGCATTGACTAGAATGTGAATGTTTTTTTAATTAATTAATTAATTAATTATTTTTTTTTTGAAGGTGGCAAAACCTATCAAACTCAGGTGTCAAACCAACAGTGAGGACAACCATCTCTGGCTGCTATCCGCGAATGTCGATTTGATTCATCACCGTTATCAAGGAAAACCACGCCACCTGTAATAACCCGCTGGTGGTCCGTAAGGGAGCAGGCTTTCACTCCTGCCAGATGCCTCTGGGTCTTGGGCCGTTAACCTGTTTCCTTACGTCCGAGGAAGACGAGCTCTTAGCCAAGCAGAAGCAGTTTTACGGCATACTCCAGGCCGAATGTTTTTATTATTATTAATTTTACATTTTTTAAAATTAAAAATATATTTTGAAATTTATAAAATTCATAATTCTTATTTTTTTTTATTGGATAAAATCAATAGAAAAACTATTTGTATGTGGTTTCCCAAATTATGGGAAAAGGGTTGATGAGTTTGAACTGAATTATGTGTAATGCGAGTATGATCTCAAGGCCTATGTAGATTTCGACACAGAGGAAGGAGACTCTACAACCCCATTTCTTACTGGATTTGTATGGTTTGAAACGACATTTCCCAATGGCGAAAATGTGGCAGAAGCAATGAATGTGAAATGCGGAGCTGAATATGCATGTAAAGAGGTGGCAGCTTTGAGCAAGGAAAAGGTTTTCTCAGAGGCCGCGTTGATTTGTAGATTCAATGGACTATAGATGACATGGAGGTAGGGTGGCTCTCTATCAGCCTCAAAGCATCGACCCTCCTCATAGCGGTATTTCTAAGGTAGAAATCATTTGGTCTCTCTGGTTTGCTCTCACAGGTCCTCACGATGTGATTTTGGTTTTGATTTATCATAACTTTAGGTCACTGTATATTTGCCTGAGTTTCCTGGTATTCTTTCATTCCTGGGGTGGATGTATTGTTAGGCATTTTGGTAAATCTACCAATATTACTACAGCCCGGGTAAATCGCTTAAGGTATTTGCCTTTGGATTGGATGGTTCACTCTCCTCTGATATCCGTCCTTGGACGTGGGGTTTAAACTTGGGTTTCTCTTTGTTGGCTTCCATTCATACTCTCCCTTTAGAATGCCCATACTCCTGGATGACATTCTCTTCCTTTTTATATCGGAAATCTTTCACATTCTGATGATTCTCTGTATTGTTATATACATTTTTATCTATATTTTTCGGACTCACATGACATCTCCCTTCCGACGTCCTAATGTCTATTTGGACTGAGATTCTCACACTTGTCTGTTCTCAACATAACCAAGAAGAGGGATCTTGTCTACGTCCAAAAATTTTCTATCCACTCTGGCAACGTTGGGTTAATTCTTTCATCATTTCCAGGCCTTGCAAGGCATTTGGTTTTCGGGTTTGTAACAGGTGGTGGACTTGTTTGGGGTGTTGTTGCTACTGTTGCTGTGAAAGAGTATAGATCTGGTCACTTGGCCATTGTCTCTGGTTGGTTTCTGTATCTCTTGGTGGCTCGGCTACAGGCGTTGGTGCACCGGGGGGTATTGGTTTATACGGTGTCGGATCTTACTTTCTCGGCGGTTTTTGAATTTTTTGTCGATGGTTGTTCGGATCACTCTCTTTTGAGATGACTTGGGTCTGCATCACACATTATTCTCTGTCACACGTCTACTGACATCCTGGATATTGGAGATTTCTTGGCGTTAATTCGGATCAAGCATTCCATTTTATATTTCAATTCATCCGTATCATTCCCTTTTAGGATGAGTTTCGACGACGACATATCTCTTTTGGCGGGATGTGGGTTTATGTTCCACGGGTTCTGATTTCGGGTCTGGAGGTTTGTGGATCCCAAGACATTCCTGGCGGGGATTTTCTGCAGGATACACCTATTTCTGACCTATCGCTCTGAGGGGGTTTAAAGGTTGTTTTTAATTCTCTTCTCTCAATATTCGCTCCCATCACATCTTGGATGCTTGTGACACTATGGATCTGCTGGCGTCGGACACATCAGTGCACGAGGCCTATATCTGTGCCACGCTGGAAGCTGAATCAAACTATCGCCAATTTTCTGGGTCGAAGCGGGGCGGGGGGAGGGGGGGTCCCAATGACCCGGACACATGGCGCTCGTTGGGTGCCTCGATGTACATACCAGGTGGTGGACATGCTGGGTCTGGATCTCATGCGGTTTTCCACGACGTAAAAGGACGTCGAACCAGGAAACAAACACGATCTATTAAAATTACCACCCCGATGCCTATGCTCTGTTTTGGCCATGATGTTTTGATTGATCGGGTTAATAGTCTACAGAAGCGGGCACTTGTTGGCAAATGGTATTTCGCTGAATTAAGTGAAGTCGAAATGAGGAGATGGGTGGAAACTAAATGGAAATCACTACTGGGTTACATGCCTATGGTGGTGCGGTTGTTGAACGACTGGTACAACTTCCATTTCCTCAGCTAGGATGATTTACTAAAGATCAAGGTCATTCCTTGGATAAGGGGGAGGAGATTTCTGGCACTGCATTCTTGGTATGTTGGGTTTAACCCCTTGAAGGAGATGCCACAAAAAAAATTAATTTGGGTCAAATAGCTAGGGTTTCCCATTGAATTTTGGACTTGCCAAGTATTCATGGATATCGGCAATGCAATTGGTAAGTTTGTATATGTTGACCCACGCTGTTTGGGTGCACATGATAAGAGAATTGCATGGATCCTAATCGAAAAGGAATACAGAGGTGGATTTACGGATCACATTGAGCTACAATGGGAGAACACCCACCTGGTGCAACAGCTCGATTTTTGGGGTGTTCCATTCTGGTGTCTTATCTGTCATCATACTGGGCATCTTATGGCACAGTGTCCACGCAGATTGGGTGGCAGGCGTATGCGACACAAGAGACATGGTTCCGTTTCGAGGGAGAAGGCGGATGCTCATTATACTATTCCTATGAACAATCAAGGGGAGGCTTATTACCCGAGCGATGCTCGACGATTATCAGGTACTCCGCCCTGTTCCCACCCTTTCCCTTCCATTGATTTTCATTCTGTGAAACATGACGAATCTGCCCCCTTACTCGTTCCTTCCTCCCCCTGGACCCCGAAAGGTTCTGGTACTCCTACGGCTGATGACACCTCACCACCCCTGTTGGACTGGATTCCCCTTCCCTCTCATGTTGACTCAGCTCTTCCGAATATTGTACCACCCCCTCCGATGTCATATGACGTACCCTCCACATCACATATTATGTATATTCTTGCGACCTCCCCTACACGCGCCTCTCAACCTACCCCGGGGAATAGGACCCGACCTACATCGCCTATTTCGCCCTTATATTCTCCCACCAACTCAGTGGATAGTGACATAGATTTCCTTCTCCAGAAGAAGACCTTGGACCTACGTACCCTCACCATACACAAGCCTCCGGGCACACCGACCCCCCACATCAGTCCATCCTCGGCGGGCAATATCACCGTCTGTCGGAAACAAAATCGGGAAAGTAGACACTTCCGAGGACACGCACGGCCTCCTCCATTTGGTTCATCCGATTCTCATGCCCTCATTGACGTTCCTATTGCATCTACTACCTCCCCTCAGGCCCTTAGAGCACAGATGCCCGTTCCTGAGCTAACATGAACTTCATCCTGTCAATGAACATTCGGGGTCTGGGGGCTGCTCCAAAATATTTAGCTCTCAAGGAAATTTTTCTTTCATCTCGTCCCTATATCATTCTTCTACAAGAAACTATGCATTTTTCACTTCATGTGATTGAATATTTCAGGAAGATGCTCCCTGATTGGTACATGGCATCCACTGACGCTGCAGGCCTCTCGGGGGGTCGGTGGCTCTTTGGGATCCACGTTGGGTTAGGGTGAAGGCATACTCATGTTTTGTGGGCATTCTCCTTGCTGGTTACATCAGAGGTTTACCAGGTCGCATACATATATTAAATGTATATGCACCATACACAAACGAAACCTCCTTTTGGAATAAAATTGTTACATCGGAGATTTTGGGATTGGCTTCCCTTATTATCGCTAGGGACCTGAACTATACAATTGGTATGGACGAGGTATGAGGGAGTTCCAGAAAAGTGGATGCTTTGGCTGCACAGATTAAAGACATCATTGTTGACTTTAACCTTGTTGATATATGCCCTCCTTCGATTGTTCCTACTTGGGACAATGGCAGGTTGGGGGATGGATATGTGGCGAAAAGGCTTGATCGTTTCCTATTACATGAAAAGTTAGTTGAGCGGCTTAGGTCTGTACAATCGGATATTGTGAATAGTTATATCTCAAACCATCATCCCATTATCCTTCTCTAGAGACGAGGGGATCTTAGAAGTGGGATGCCTTTTAAGTTTAACCGTGTGTGGCTAGAAGACCCAGATTTTAACAATCTTGTGCGAGAAGTTTGGAATCAGGACAAGGTTCGGAATAACTCTCCCATGACACATATTCTGGTGAAACTTCGGGCCCTTAAGGTGGAGGTCAAAGCATGGGAGAGGAGGAAACGAGGTCAATTGAAAAAAGAGCTAAATGATATTTCGGCGGAGTTGGATGCTATGCGGCCTCAGATGTTAATGCAATCCCCCGAATGCACTCAGGAATCATATTCAATCATTGGAACTTAAAAGGAAACAAATTCTACAAATAAATGAGACAACCTGGTGCCTAAAGAGTAGAGCTATATGGATCCGGGAAGGTGATAGAAACACTAAATTCTTCCACAGATTTGCTAATCATAGAAGGAAGATCAACTCTATATGGGAGATCACTGATGCAGATGGGATTCGATTTCAGATGTAGCAGGATATTAGTAGTGCTGCAGTACATCATTTTGAGAGGGCATATCGTCGTAGAGATTATGTCAATGCTGAGGACCAAATATGGGGGGTGGATTTATATCCATCCATGTTCGACGAGGAGGCAAACTCGGACCTTTTCAAAGCAGTATTCTTGGAGGAACTCCTGGGGGTGCTCAAATCCTTAAAGGGAGACAAGAGCCCCGGTCCAGATGGGTGGAAGGTTGAAATGTTTACTCACTTTTTTGACATTTTTCAACATGATCTGCTCAATATGACGGAGGAATCGAGAACGAGGGGCTACATTCATCCGTATATAAATTCTACCTATATTGCTCTCATTCCGAAAAGGACATCCTCGACTACCTTTTCAGATTTTAGACCCATTTCTCTCTGTAATCTTATTTATAAGATCATCTCTAAAACTAATGTTACTAGGATTAAGCACACACTGTCAAAGCATATTTCTCCTGAGCAGTTTGGGTTCTTGAAGAACAAACAAATTCATGATGCAATGGCTATTTCCCAGGATAGCTTACATTCGATTCATACAAAAAAATTAAATGTCGCTATCATGAAGGTCGATCTCCAGAAGACATATGACTGCCTAGACTGGGGATACCTGAGGATGGTTCTCCTCAAAATTGGAGTCTAGGTCAGGTGCGCTGAGTGGATCATGGCTTGCGTCACAAATGTTCGATATGTTGTTATTATTAATGGTTATCCCACTGACTTTTTCAGGGCAGGGCGGGGACTCAGACAAGGTTGCTCACTGTTGCCATTATTATTCATATTAGCAATGGACGGGTTCAGCTTACACATCAAAAAAGCTGTGTCAGAAGGACACTTTGAGGCACTGGCCCTGGGCAGAGATATCAGGATATCACATAGTTTTTTGTTTGACGATGTGCTCATCATGGGGATGATCAACAGGTTTGCATGGCTCACTTTATTTCATATTTTTGCAAAATTTGGGAGTGCAACCAGACTATACATGAACCTTCAAAAGTCTATCATCCTACACGGTACGTGTGATCCAGAGGTTATTGCATACATCCATAGAATTTTTGGGGTGGAAACTGACACATTGATGGGGGGCATGAAATATCTTGGTTATCATATTAAGCCCTGTAGTTACAAGATAAATGATTGGATGTGGCTTGTGGACCATTTCTATAAAAAGATCACTGGATGGGAATTCAGATGTTTATCCTTGGGTGGTCGTATCACACTGACCCAATCGGTGATCACACAGCTGGGAGTATACTGGGCACATTTATATTATCTCCCCCACACCATTATCCAGTCTCTGAATCATATTATGGAAAAATACATCTGGTTTGGTGCGATACACCATACCAAATTCCACCTGGCTAAATTGGAGCATATATCCCTTCCTAAATGCTTGGGTGGCTGGGGGATATTGAATCTGCGGCGTTTTGGAAGGGTGTTATTGCAGAAGTCATTATGGAGGGGTATATTTGGGGATGGAATATGGGGCAAGATCATGAGACACAAGTATCAAAAGGACCATGAGTTTACTACTTGGATGCACAAAGGAAGTATTGGGATTGCATCGGGATCAACCATTTGGCTTAGTTTCCGAAAAATCAATAAATGGATCTTCCAGAACCTATGTTGGAGACTGGGGACTGGACATCGGATAATAATCGGGATTGATCATATACTTGGCACAGAAATAGACAATAATATCTCAGAAGGCCTTGTCCATTGGCCATATCCGAATGGCAGGGTCATGTTCCGATTTGGAAACGGGCATGGGAAATGGGACTGGATGGGCAGTTGGCTCGTGAGTGGGATCAGATTCGAACATAAATGAAATTAGTTGGGGTCTGCCGTGAGGCAGGCGGGGACCAGATTGCATGGATTAGAAAAATGAAGGAAGGTGTCGTTATGGTAGTTGATGTGTACAATGCCCTCTGCTACCAGGAGGCACGCAACAATGAGGTATGTTGGTTCTATACATTCTGGAAAACTAAAATTCCCATTAAGATCATACTCTTTCTTTGGTTGGTCTGGAAAAATAAAAATCTAACATGGGAGAACCTTCATAATAGGAATTGGTAGGGGCCGGGGATTTGTATTATGTGCAGGAATGCGAAGGAGGATAATGGCCGCCTCTTTCTAAAGTGTCCTATAACTGTTCAGATTTGGAGTTACATTTCTAGTTCCATTGGTTTCACATACAACCAATATGACAACAATTATGAATGCTTAAGATGGTGGAGAAATCAAAATCCCTCATGGCGGTACATCCCACTTGCTTTTTTCTGAGAAATATGGAGATGGCGCAATAAAATAATTTATGATAACTGCAAGGATAATGATGTGCGGGTAAAGGACCGTTTTATACGGTGGTATACAATTGGTAAACAACATAACACAGGGACTAAGAAGAATAACAACAAAAAGACAGGCCCTGAGACTGAGTATCCAACCATATTTTTTGATGGTGCGGCTCAAAGGAATAACTGTGGATGTGGATTTTGAATTGCTATATGAGAGGAGCAGAAATTTTGGGTACATTGGGGTGCTGGCAGGGGCACGAATATGAAGGATGAAGTGGTGGCACTATGGGGCCTTCTTTGGTTCTCGATTTATCTAAACATCCATTCCATTCACATTTTTGGAGACTCTCAGATCATCATCGAACATATAATGGGATGCAAAAAAGTATATCAGCCACTGCTACATGGATGGCTCAGGCAAATTGAGAATCTTTGGGCCACATTCAGGAACTCTATGATGAGGCATATTGGGCAGGAATTCAATCAAAATGCAGACCGTCTGTCTAAGAGGGGGCTACAGGATGAATTGGATGGGATGCACATAGAAATTAAGATGGGCTATACTATGGTAGAGGTCGGGGTACTTCCACTTCCCGGATAATATCCAAGCTCTGGAAGAGCACACATCTGACACTTTTTGTTTTTCTTTTCCTGTACATAGCATGTTTTCGATGTAGATAATAGATGATTACAGTCCAGACTAATATGGCCCAAAGTTGGGAGTTGATATTCTTGCATATTATACCATGTGGTACATAGTTACATATTAGACAAATTTATTTTGTGCAGAGAAATTGGGATGGACTGATACAATGACAGAATTTGTGTTGCTTCTTAGGAAAGCTAAGTACACAGTTTACAACTCCAAGCTGAAAGAATTGACTACAAATTTAGGAATATATGAATAAAGTGGCGGAAAGAATTGATTACAAATTTAGGAATCTATGGGGGAAAGAATTGATTACAAATTTAGGAATCTATGAATAAAGGGTAGTTTAAAAGAAATCCACAAAGTAGTTGGGAAAATAATAGAAATTTTGACAAGATTAAGATAAATTTGGCAGAAAATTTTAAAAATTAGGTTATAGCTGTCAAACTTAGGTACCTAAAAATTCTTCACAACGCTGAATCCATTTCCACTATAAAAAATGATTCAAACATTACAACATTCTGATTTTTTTTTTTTTTTCAATTCCAATAATTTTTTTTACCATACAACCGCTATGAATAATGCAGTGGCCAGTGATCAATAATGAAAAAACATCGAGAACCTTAAAAAGTGAAAAACATCGAGAACCTCGAAAAGTGAAGGTTCCGACTTTTTATCCCACAGAAAAATACATGCTGAAGTGAAGGTTCACATACTATCACTTCCTCACTCGGCGCAGAATTGCTCAATAGTGAAAAAACATCAAGAACCTCGAAAAGTGAAGGTTCCGATTTAATTTCCATATACCTATTATCACTTCCTGACTCGGTGCAGAATTGCTTTTTTGCTTCTGGAATTTCGGTGTTTGAAATCCATTTGCAAGAATCGTACTTTTGTTCTTTTAATTATTATTATATTTTTAAAAATAATTATTTGAAATTACATTGGAAAATGCAGAATATTGAAAATTACATTGGGTATTTGTGCCCTATATGGGGCGGCATATAGGCGTCATCCATTGTACTAAAATCCTAAGCATAATTTCCGAGATCACAGGCTCTGTGCGCCGATTTCTAAAAAAGTTATATATATATATATATATATATATATATATATATATATATATATATATATATATATATATATTTTAAGTCAATGATGCATAGTCTGGGTGGTTGGGAGGGTTTAATGATAACCTTCCCACCCAGGTTCCATTCACGAAACATGACTATGTTGAATAATCTTGAAAAAGGGTTCTATATACGGCTATGAGGCTTCTTCATTACTGAGAAAAAAAAATAGTTATTTGAAATTTTATTGAACAGTGGAGAATGACGTCGAAAATAATGCAAATTTCCATAAAATTACTATAAAAATTTGTATAAATTTTTGAAAATCTAGGTTACAATTATCAAATTTCAAGATTTTGGGTGTTTCAAAGTTTTTGATTGTGCTGAATCTATTTCCGTCATTAAAAACTATTCAAACACTCCAACAATCTGATTTCTAAACTTTTTTATTATTGGATTTTAGCCACAAAACTGTAAACAAACCTAATTTGTGGCATCTGTATTAAGCGATTCAACAATTGTGCACATCTCAACTCATTATTTTTAATGCCACAGCAATCCAGAAAGTCTTAATGTGATCTTAGTAAAAAAAAAAAATGCAGAAACCTTTAATCATTTTGGGTTCTACAAGGTATTAAGCCTGGTTGGAACTGAGTAACAAATTTAATGCATCCAGAAAAACAAGTATAAATATAAAATATAACTTATCGTAATTACTCTATAACTTATTAGTCCCTGCCACGGGACTATAGCGATCGATAGTCGATTGTTTTCTTATTAATTTGGGTGGACCAATCTATTTAACCAATGTTTTTAAAAAACATTTTATCAAAAAAAAGGTTTATCCAAAGTTTTGTTTTGGAGGTCTTATTGCAGGGTTTTATTTTCATATCCAATTGTGCCTTTTAACATATCCTAATTTGCTAAACGCAGGGTATTTTCTTTGTTTTCAGCCTGGAAATATTCAATGAAATATATATGGTGGATCCTTTCCCTAGGCGATCTTAGACTTACATCTAGAGAACCCTAAATGCAACAGCTATCACTCATTAGAGTTGCCTTGGAAACTAGATTCTGGGAATAGGCTCCAGCTGGCTCACATGCTCGTGCTCTCATGCTCTCTCTCTCATGTTGCAACCCGTAAACTTAAACCTGTTCCAGAAAAATTCACAAAAGCTTGAACTTGTAACCAGTAAACATGCAAGACCAAAGGCGCGAGAGTGTATGGGTTGATTCCAGCTGGTAAAGGATACAGAAGGAGGGAAGACTGAAGCTCACAAAAAATCAGGTGTGTTTCAGAAAAACCTAATTAATTACCTGACCTAGTACTTCTCTTGCTTGACTGAGAACTGGATTGGAACTGAATCGATTGAAACTGGTTATGATTCTGCCAGATAAACACCATCTCATGTCGTGTTGATCAAGATTTGATCTTGCTAATTCCTCGATATCTATCAGCCTGGCTTGGTTTAGTTCAGAATTATGAGAAAACTACCCAGAATAAATCATTATGCTAGACGTATAGAAGGTGATAGGTATATATCTACGGTGTATGGTCGGGCTAACCCCTAATACCTGAGCTGGGTCTCTTCCTATAGTGCTTGATTCAATCCCCTCGAGCCAGGTACCTAATACCATAGTCTTTTTTGTTTGGTCCTAAAAGGTCAACACTTCCCAGCCAAGCACAAACTCCATATGCCTCGGCCATATCGAAATGTTGCAGGGGTGGGTTGCACCAGCCACCATTGTTGTCTGGGAGAGCATAGTTTGGCGGGCAGAAGTTAGTGGCTGTGACCCTCACTATCCCGGGAAAACATCACTGGGGATCGTTGTTACATTTCATTTCGTAGCAAACTCCGCAGCTGAGTCCATTGTTGAAAAGCACAATACTCAAAGCAGAAGAATTAGTGCCATAACCTTGGTTGTACATATTCCCTTATCCACACGCACCTCCTGCAAACAAGCATATATGAAAAATCAGGGTACAACTAATTTATATTCAAAAGATAAAGCAGAAATCAGAATGAAGCCAGAAAGTGAATGTCGTGCAGACTTAGGCCATGCTAGGAGACTGCTTCAGCCATCCCGTTATCCCGTTATATGAATGACTATCCATTTGGGAGCCTGTATTGGAATTTCAAACAGTTCCTAAAACCAAACTACAACGATACTTATAGCCTCAAGCTTTGGGAATTATTTTCCATTTGATTTTATCAACAGAACCGAAGATCTACCTGGGTGGGTTGCTTGTTCGCCACTAAGTTACGATCTCATTTAGGATTTTGTAGGATACCCTTGGACAATATACCTTTACCTGAATTTTATAAGTCCAAGACGTTGGACAATATACTTTTACCTGAATTTTATAGTTACTTATTGAGGTTGGAGAATAATCTTTTTACCAGAATTGTATAGTTTCTTTATGACAGATTAATTTAATTAAATTGTAGATTGGTAGAATATTTTAAAATAAGATTTTATGCAGAAGTTAATTGTTTCACTTCAATTCCAAAACTCCAAAATATTTACAAATATATATAGATTGTGTCTTTTTGTATGTAAATTTCCAACATATTTACCAATTATCTATTAAATTTCACAAAATTTTCCAAATCTACAAAATTTTGAAGTGTGTTCCAACCAAATGTCCTACGTACCCATAGTTCTCGCTGCCACCGTAGAACGTGGCATGGCCAGATTGCCAGCCACCGTATCCAGAAGCTTGAGAAACCATCCATAGGAATCTGTGCAATGAAATTAGCTCAATGTTGTGTAACTGCACCATTAGTCTGTAGCCAAACAAATTCATCAATCCAATGACTATGGCTTTGTGTCCTTTGTTTTTGTCCTTTGGATTTCTATGAATCAGACCATGTCTCATCTCTTTTGTCAAACCTTCTGTCTTAAATCTAGCTCATGGCCGATGACCTTGGTTGTTTTGGGTTTGTCTCTGTTTCTTTTGGCTCTCTATGAAGCAGTCCATGCTTCATTTCTTTTGTGAAACATTCAGTCTTAGAACTAGCTCATGGCCCTCGACTTTCTTTCTTATGCAGACTCTTGTTGTATAGATCTAGCTCATGGCCCTCGGCTTTCTTTCTTATGCATACTCTTGTTGTACTCTGGATTCATACCCTCTGTAAACCCGTGGCTCATTCTGAGGGATTTTGGCTCACAAGCCAAGGCAACACAACCACTGTAAATTTTATGTAATACAAAGATTTTGAACTTACAATTGTATTATTTATTTATTTATGGTTTGATATTATTTATTTATTTATTGTTTGATATTAATTTAAAGTTAAGTTGATCAAGGATAATCTAACAAATAATAAATTATGGAAACAAAAATCCTATATAAAATTATATAATGATATTAATTGTAATCCATACTTGATATTATTATTAATTTACATTTTCTATATATTTTGATATTATGGAAACTATTTTATCTAGATTGACTTATTATAGTAACTCTAGGAGATGGGACCATTTTAGACAGTTAAAATTTTAAGGATGGATATTTATCTTAAAATTTAACAACTTTGGCGAATCTTACTAGTCCCTAATATCCAAATATTAAAATGTTTAGATCTCTAATTATTTTATATTAGACAACATATAATATTGGCGGTTTTTAAGGTAAAATAATTTTATACTATAAAATTTGGGCGAATTCATTTTTAGAAAAATGGAAATTGGCGAATCTTCTTTTAGGAAAAAGCATAGAATATTAGCCCACCTGCGAATATTAGCCCCTAAAATTTTCCCTGATTTTAGAGTGTCGGATCTATAAAACTATTGAATGACATAATACCAATTTTTGTGATTGTTATAATTTACAACAATTTCAACCATTGTTATAGTAACTTATTTTGTTTATATTGAGATTCAAGGAAATACATCGACATATCATATCCTCTTCATCAAATCATATATTTCTCCCATTGAAAGCATGGCATCAATATTTTATGTATAAGGAGGTTAAATAACATGGAAGACAAGAGGTTTCCTGAAATTGCTTGTAAATCTAGCCAAAACCACCTTCAACTCAAGTGGGGATGACATATGTATGAGCAACCTTGGCTATACAATTGAGAGATAAAGGAAGAGATCATTTTGTAGAAACAATATATTAATACTTAAGATATTATTACATCAAAAAATTATTTATTATTAAATAGTTCAGAGATAAAGAGATAGATGTGTTGATGGTGTTGGACCCGCCAACATGTCAGGGCCTCGGTAAGAAGTCCCAACTAGACCTCAGACCATTTGGAGCACATTTGGAGTAGGAGTCCCAGCAGTGGGTAGTACGATATCGCCTTGATTGCGGTTGCGCGCAGAGGTAAGAAAGATGTCCTTGTTGGAAGTAAGGGTGTGATCTTGCAGCAAGTCAAGGAAGATGCATGGAAAGGCTCTAACACACAGAAGGGGAGAGGAGTGCGCCCCTTAGAAGCCTGTAATAGTACGTAGCTTGAAAGGGAACACACGAGCTGAAAGACATCACAAGATGGAAAGCATAATAGTCGACAATTCAAAATGATGAGTTAAACCAACAACACGCTTCGATAGGATTCATACAAACATATACGGAATAGTCCATACATACATGTGTAAGTTACAACTACATACAATGTTAGAGTAACCAGAATAGTTGAACTACAATAACAATACATGCATGAAATGTGTTGGCTCTGTTATATTAAAAGAGTGAAAGATCCAATCATACATACAACCATGACTTCCACTAGCCCCAATAGTGGAACGTTACAGTCACTGCCGTCTGCTCCTCCAAATAGATGTACTCGCTCTGCACTGTGGAGAAGCCAAGGCTCGTTACAATACACTCTAAGCTTTCTCTAAGTTATACCTGTCAGAAGCTTGGCTCCCAAAAGCCCTCACAACGAGTTATGAGGTTCTATATATAACAAAGGGTGGGGTTGTTACACAAGATTTTGTCACTGTCCCTGCACTCCCTGTTCCACGATCCTGGAGGACCTCTACAGTGAACCCTACATGATTTCCCTTCATGAATAAACTCCCATTGTGTCCCTCTTCATGAGAAGAACAATTCCCTTTTGCATCATTTCCCAAAAATCTTATGTTTTTCCCAGTTTACAAGACCGCCGCTAATGACCCGTGTCCTCGCGCCGATATGCAGGGATAACAACTGTCTTTAGCACCGACCGAAGGAGTGAGCCTTGTTCGAGTCGCGTCGATCCTATTTTGGAAAGTTTTTTAAATAAGGAGCCGAAGCTTCCAACTCTAGAAGCTTTGTAACGGAAGTCTGGTAAATGGTTAGGTTGGATGGAGCCAAGGAGGTCAGATTGGGCTCCTTTCCCCTATTAGGATGGAACCACCTCAAGAGATAAGACCTTCTCCCATGAGAAGAGGAACCATCTCCCTTCCATCCATGCTATATAAACCTCCCTTTTTCCCAAGCACAAGCTAGTGTTAGCTTTTAGTTCTAATTAGGCTCTGGTTGAAGTTTTGATTGTGGAGTAATCAACAAGTTATTCATAGTTGTAGCTCTCTAGTTGTGTGTGAGGGAGAAGTGTGAATTTGGTTTAGTGTGAAGACTAAAGGGAAGAGCCTTAAAACTACCATTGTTGAGGCCATCATGGAATGATAATGGAAGTGTGTGGGAACCTAGATTTGCCGAAGAGAGCAACAACATCAAGACAATGATTGTAATCTCTTCTTGATTTAATATATATGCAACTATCAATTGATTTCCTACATAATATTTCATCTCACATGTTTATGGCTTAATGTTTCTTGACTTGTTAAGTAGGTTGAATACAATTTGTCTATTATCACGGTTGTTGTTTGCTGTTGTTTACTTGTTTCAGGTGCTTGAAGAAGGAAATAGGAGATAGTTGGAGCGAGGAAACAAGGTCATCACCAAACGAGATAAGCATACTAAGAGGTAGGCCCTCTTAATTGGTTATAACCTAAGGAAATATTCCATAGAATGTCTTGTTTGTGGCTAGACCCGCTCTCGGGCTAGAGGAATTGTTTGTGTTTGCACTTAGAATTTTACTTCACCACAAATTGGCAACTCCACTGGGGAACCAATCCTTCTGTTTGCTTGCTTGGAATTTCATGGTTTTGTGTGAACTTTTCTAGTTTCGCCATTTCCCTTTAGTTATGTCTGCTTTTCTTTGTTTACTGCTCTGGGTCTGAAATTCACAGTAGCAAGTCTGGTCTCAACTTTTGAAAATTTTTATTTTTTTCTTTGCATCCTCGCTTAGCGCGCTTATTTCGCTGACAGTCGCGCCAACCCCCTTCTGGAGCTTGTTGTCAATTAGGCAGTCACACCGATGCCTGTAAGTGAAGATTAGGGTTCACCCCAGATCTTGGCCAGTGTGTCTTTCTCTCTTGATTTTTGCCTTGTAAGTTGTTTAGACTGTCTTCTCCCTGACTGGAAAGCTGCATTTCACTTGGTTTATTTGCTTGTTGACTTGCCTTCTTTTTGCTTGATTTCTTGGGTCCTTGGATGGTTTGTGGCCCTAGGGCATCTAGGTTGTCATCCATTCAACTAATTGTAAACTCAGTGAGTCAAGTTGTTGGTGCATTTACTCCTTGCATTTCATTTATAGTCCTCTTATTGCTTTGGGTCTCCATTACACAAGTTTGAAAAGTTTCATTTTCTTGTCTAAATGTCTCATTTCCGGCGTAGATCACATTGTTTGTCTTGTTTTTGGTAGAGTCATTATGTCATTAGTTTGAAAGAGATTCTCTTTTTTTGTTTTCAGTTTGCTTGAGAATCGATTGTCACGAAACTTTTTCATTGAAGTGTTTTATGAGAAATTCATTTTGTCATTTCATGAAAAGTACATGGTTCTAGTTTGCTACTTCAATATGTTACATTAGTAAGCATCATCAAAGACTAGGATTGCATTTGCATGTGAAAAGAAAAAAGAATCCTCTTTACTTTTGAAAGGACTGTTTGGAGTGTACTTGTTAGGAAACTAGGAATTGGAATGAATTTTTCATTAGTTTATTTTTTCAAAAAGTGAAGTAGTGAAAAATCATTTTGCTTTCGGTTGCTTAGTTGTTTGCATTTGATTGTGTTTTCTACCCTCTCTAGTGTGGACAATTCTGTAGGAATTTACAGGGTAAGTTCCTCAGAAAGAACACCAAAAGGACACCGCTCAAAACCAGATCACAGATCAATACACCAGTATTTTTGACGTGGTTAAAACCCTCAAAGAGGGAAACAGTCCACGGCCTGAGCCAACGCGGCCACTTCAGGCAATTTATTAATCAAAGAATGAAAATTTACATAAGCTTCTCTCATGCACGGATTACCCTACAAATGACCCTCCATGCGCTTTAAATAGAATTCATGGACCAATCGGGTGTCAAGCCACGGATCAAGTGTCGGTAATACCGAGGAGAGAATGAACTGTCGGATCACTACATATCGTGACCGTCGGATTGTAAGTTACAAAATGTACAATGGTAAAGAAACACACTTTACCTAACTCTATACCTAACTCTATACTAGACCAAGTTGTACTTAACTATTTCCTATGTGTCGAAATATCCTAACATCCCCCCTTAAGAACAACTTCCTGAACTCCAACCATAAATCGAAGTTTAGTGAACTTCGCCTCTGTGAGAGCCTTTGTGAAGATGTCTGCAACTTGATCATCTGTTGAACAATATTGCACTTCAAGAACATGGTCATGAATGAGCTTTCTGATGAAGTGCATGTGCAGTTCAATGTGTTTGCTGCGCTGATGTTGGACTGGATCTTTGCATAGCTGATTGGCACTTTGATTATCACACCAA
Source organism: Pinus tabuliformis (assembly GCA_031772625.1). Taxonomy (NCBI): domain Eukaryota; kingdom Viridiplantae; phylum Streptophyta; class Pinopsida; order Pinales; family Pinaceae; genus Pinus; species Pinus tabuliformis. Next base: position 1,128,202,262 of record CM062811.1, on the reverse strand, counting down.
AGTGTAGTCGGATGCTGCTGCTCAAAGCCAAACTTTGATAGGATCTGACGAAGCCACAAGGCTTCCTTACTAGCTTCCACGGCACCACGATACTTTGCTTCTGCTGACGAAAGAGAAATGGCACCCTGTTTCTTACAAGCCCATGTAATAGGTCCTGAACCAAGAGTGAAGACATAACCGGCAGTAGACTTCCGATCATCAGGGTCACCAGCCCAATCATAATCAGTGAAACCAACCAATAGAGGAGATGCTTTGGCACTGTAATGAATCCCAAACTGAACTGTACCTCGAACATAACGAAGTATTCTTTTAGCTGCTTTCCAATGACTTTCACGGGGGTTTTGCATAAACCGAGCAACAAGGCCAACAGCAAAGGAAAGGTCAGGACGAGTATGGGTTAAATACAAGAGTTTTCCTACAAGTTGACGGTATAAGGTAGCATCAACTTCAGGAGAAGTACAAGTGACTGAAAGTTTGACTCCAGATTGAAAGGGAGAAGGGGCTGGCTTACAGTCTTCCATGTGAAAATGACGAAGAATATCACAAGCATACTTGGACTGGGAAAGGGAAATACCCTCCTTGGATTGCAAGACTTGAAGACCGAGAAAATAGTGAAAGTGTTCTAAGTCTGTCATTTCAAATTTCCTTTTGAGGCTAGACTTCACATGGTTTATAAGGTTGGGATCACTACCAGTAAGGATAAGATCATCAACATAAAGAACAAGGATGATAAGAGAGTTGCCCACTTTCTTGGTGTAGACAGTATTGTCAGAATGACACCTAGAAAAGCCAGATTCTAAAAGAAAGCTATCCATTTTGGCATACCAAGCCCGAGGAGCTTGCTTGAGACCATAAAGGGATTTCTTAAGTCGACAAACAAGGCTGGAGTCTGTTTGTATGAAGCCAATGGGTTGTTCCATATAGATTTCTTCATGCAAGTCCCCATGCAAGAAGGCAGATTTAACATCCATCTGATGGACTTCCCATTTGAAAGAGGCAGCAAGGGAAAGAACAAGGCGGATAGAGTTCATTTTGGCAACAGGGGAGAAGGTTTCAGTGTAGTCAATGCCTTCAACCTGTGAAAATCCCTTAGCAACAAGACGAGCTTTATGTTTATCAACTTTCCCATATGGTCCATACTTGGTTCTGTAAACCCATTTGCATCTAACAAGTTTTCGTCCCTTTGGTAAAGGAACAAGATCCCATGTATCATTTGCCAATAATGAATGATATTCTTCATTCATAGCTGCTTCCCAATCTGGATGGCCTGAAGCTTCTGCAAAGGTGTCAGGATCATAATTTACTGGAGCTTGAGCCAGTAAAGAAGAGGCTCTCTCGAACTGAGAACGTGTGCGTCGCTGATCTGTAGGATCACCAGCAAGATCACCTGCTGCATCTCGAGTAGCACGAACGCATTTTGGAAGCTCAGGAGCTGAAGGAGGATCTTGAGATGGTGGGGGAGGATTGTCATCCTCACTTTCATCATCTGAAGAAGAAATGTTTTCAAAAGTAGAAGAGATAGAGAGAGGTGGCACATCCGCCGGACTAGGCTCGCAGGCCGATATATTTTCATAAAATTTTACATCTCTTCTAATGATAACATTTTTGGACTTAAATGGAATAAGTTTATAGCCTTTTACATCTTCAGAATATCCAACAAAAGTACATTTTTCACTCTTAGGTTTTAAAGCTTTATGCTTTTCATCTTGAATATGGGCCCATGCTTCACTTCCAAAAACACGAAAGTGACTTACATCTGGTTTAATTGAACTCCATGCTTCTTCTGGAGTGATATTCTTTAGAACCTTAGTAGGAGTGCGATTTATTATGTAATTTGCACAGTTAATTGCTTCTGCCCAAAAACTAAGACCAAGTCCTTTAATTGTAGCATACAATTAGCCATTTCCTTTAAGGTGCGATTCTTCCTTTCAGCTACACCATTTTGTTGTGGAGTATATGGAACAGTATGTTGCATTTGAATTCCATTCTCAGTGCAATAGTTGATGAATGTGTTTTTAACATATTCTCCGCCATTATCAGATCTTAACTTAAGAATTTGATGTCCAGACTGTTTTTCAACAAAGGCCTTGAAGACCAAAAATGTGTTAAATACTTCACTCTTGAGTTTTAAGAAGTATACCCGAGTGCGTCTAGAGAAATCATCAATGAAAGTTAAGAAATACTTGCAGCCAGAGAATGAAGCAACAGGAAGTGGACCACATAAATCACTATGCACAAGCTGTAAAGGGGCTGAGGCGTGCCAAGAGGCACGTTTTTCAAAACTGTCCCGATGATGTTTTCCGAGTACACATCCGGAACAAACACCATCTCTGCAAGATACCATAGGAAGACCTGTCACCATATTTTCTTTACATAGATGCTGAAGGGAGCGATAGTTTAAGTGACCAAATCGCTCATGCCAAAGTTTGCTCACTTCATCGTTATGAGCAACAAATACTGAGGGAAGATTTGATGACCCAAAGTTGTGAAACTTATACAACCTTGTAGAATCATCAGCAATGCGAGTAGCCAAAATCTGTTTAGGATCTTTTAAGTCCTTGATTACAACATCATGAGGTGAAAATTCAACGATTTTACCTTCACCTGAATGAGTTATCTGATATACAGATAGAAGGTTGCAGGATAAGGTTGGAACACATAATACATCATTAAACTGACCATTGTCTAGATGAACAGTTCCAGTCCCTACAACATTAAGAGATCTATCATCACCAACATATATATTTTTGGTGTTACAATCATTTAAAGAAGAAAACATGGCTTTGTTTTTGGCCATGTGATAAGAAGCTCCAGAATCAATGAGCCACTCATGAGAATGAGAAGAAGAAGATACATTTAATGCATAACCAGACCGAGATGCTTGACAACCACATGCATAAAGTACCATTCTTGAAGATGAAGTTGAAGTTGAAGATTGCCCCAAATGGATGTTATGCTTCTTCATTGCTGCTTCCAAGGCTTCCATCTTTTTAAAGCATTTTGATTCTAAGTGGCCATCTCGATTACAAAAGTTGCAATGTCTGTCAGTCTTCTTCCATTTGTTTTTATTGGTCTTATCATTTTGCTGAAATGATCTTTCATTTTGAGGCTGAGTTTGCTTAGGACCCTTGTTTGGTTTAGGACCATTCTTTTTAGGATATGACTTCTTAGGATTCTTTGAATTTGGTTGCTGTTAGGCGGCTGACGCTTTCTTGGAAGAGTTCCTAAGATTAAGAAGACCAAGGTGTAAGAGCTTTTCTTGTTCTCTTATTAAAGAATCACAAAAAGAGTCAAAGGAAGGAGGCTTATAGTCTTTTCCTTGAGAAATGAAGGCTTCCCTTGTAGAATGGAAGGTGGAAACAAATACAGAGTAGGCTGGTCCCAACTTAGTAAGGATGGAATAAATAAGGTTACTATCTTCTTTCTTAACCTTAACACCTTCCAAAAGATATCTAAGGGTCTTGAACTTAGACAAGAAATCTTCAATGCAAGAAAAATTATTAGGGTCCAATGTAAGCAACTCATTTTCAAGTTGATGGGCTCTAATTTCATTTTTAATCCCAAAAACTTTATTGATTTGTTCCATTGCTTCATGAGGAGTTTCAAGTTCTGCAATATGGAATCTAAGATCTGGAGAAATAGACATCCCCATCAAACCACGTGCTTGATCTTATCTGTTTTCCCATTTAGCAGCCTTGTCTTCACCTTTCGGTTTCTTTTCTTGGCTTGTGGCTATTCGGTAGAGACCTTTACTTCTAAGTAAATCCTCCATGTAGGACAACCATTGGAAGTAGTTGGTGCTGTCAAGGGTAACTTGGTATTGAATTTCCATTTCAACAGAAACTGAAGCTGAAAATGCTGAAAGTAAGTGTTCCAATGGATAGATCTCGAAAAATTAGGCTGGTTTAAAGAAAACGGCTCTGAAAAAGGCTTCCGGATGAAGAAGTTATGGCTTTTTGAAAAAAAGTTGTTGAAGTTGCCGACGAAGTGCGGGAATGAAAAAGTCCGCCCCCACAAAATGGAGACTTGAACCCAAGACCTCTACTCTCTTAAAATAGCTTTGAACCAATTGATCTATACAAAAAATTTGAGAGAGAGAGAGAGAGAGAGGGGGGGGGCGGGGGGGGGGCCTTGGGTTGCGTGCTTGCTTTGAGAAAACTCTTTTTCCCTACAAAACAAAAAACACAAAACCCAACACGGACATGCAAAGAAAACGAACCTTATGGCTCGAAGTTAGCTTTACCCAAAAAAATAAATATTTTCAAAAATTGAAACTTGTGGCTCAAAGTTAGCTTTAGCCGAAAAACTAAATATTTTTCTCAATGTTTTTGATTTTCCGAGATCACACTAAGATGCAGGGAAAAGAGCATACGCATGAGAAAAATCCTTCCTTTCTGTTTCTGATTTGCCCAGATCGCACAGAGTCGCAGGGCAAAGAGCATACGCAAAAATGAAAGGTATAGATCCGGTTAAAAGAAAGCTAAATAAACCGAAACCGAAATAAGCAGAGAGAAAATAACAGTAAACTGCAAATAAAGACTGTATACCTCCAGATCTTAAAAATGACGCAGCTAGGGCTACCGGAAACCTTTTCGCGTGAAACGAAAGGGGTTCCTCACTGGAACAGATGCTCCGAACACAACAGAGCAGTCCTCTCGGCCAGAAAGCAGTCAGAAACAACAGATCTAGGAAACGGTAGACGGATGCAGTTCTACCGGCTTCAGATTTGGATCACCAACGGACGCGACCCTCAAATAGCTCTGATACCATGTTCTTGAAGTGAAATATTGTTCAACAGATGATCAAGTTGCAGACATCTTCACAAAGGCTCTCACAGAGGTGAAGTTCACTAAACTTCGATTTATGGTTGGAGTTCAGGAAGTTGTTCTTAAGGGGGGATGTTAGGATATTCCGACACATAGGAAATAGTTAAGTACAACTTGGTCTAGTATAGAGTTAGGTAAAGTGTGTTTCTTTACCGTTGTACATTTTGTAACTTACAATCTGACGGTCACGATATGTAGTGATCCGACGGTTCATTCTCTCCTCGGTATTACCGACACTTGATCCGTGGCTTGACACCCGATTGGTCCATGAATTCTATTTAAAGCGCATGGAGGGTCATTTGTAGGGTAATCCGTGCATGAGAGAAGCTTATGTAAATTTTCATTCTTTGATTAATAAATTGCCTGAAGTGGCCGCGTTGGCTCAGGCCGTGGACTGTTTCCCTCTTTGAGGGTTTTAACCACGTCAAAAATACTGGTGTATTGATCTGTGATCTGGTTGTGAGCGGTGTCCTTTTGGTGTTCTTTCTGAGGAACTTACCCTGTAAATTCCTACAAATTCATCGAATTGAAAGGGTCTTGTCTCATTTAGCTGCATTTAGGACTTTTTGAGTCACATCGCTAAGGCCTGAAAACCGAGACATAATTCAAGATAAACTTTAAAATGAACTCAATTAACCTAAGGCACATTTGAAACCTAACGATCACATCTAGAAGGTCTAGGCTAGAGACATGTTCCAACGTCTTTAAACCTAGCAGCTATCGTTAGATTCGACACTAAACAACGCTAGTACAGACTTGTGCTCCCCATACCGTCGAGTATATAAAGGGAGACCCCTCTAGGCTGCAATCCTTTATACATAACAAGCCAAGTCTGCTGCTTTGAAAACGTGATACACCGAACACAACATTCGGGGAGATTGCCTTCCCGTACTTCTCAGTTCGCCTGGAGGTATTCTGCAGTTCATGGTTGCATGGTAATCCTTTTTACCTAGATCATCCAGAGTAGTCATTTGATCTTTTTGACTCATTAAACTTAAAATATCATTCGAGTGCTTGTCCTTTTGATCTTGTTTCCAATCGAAAGTGATAGAGTCATCTTTGCTTCTTTCTCGACTCTTAAAACATGAAAGAGCACCAGTTTATTTATGCATCTTAAAAAATTGTTTCCCACGATCTTATAACATCATGTTAGTCTTTTCTAGACAAAATCGTGAGTTTTCCTTAAAGTAAATTTTAAAGCCTTGAAATTTATCTCTCTTTTCCTGTTAACTAAGACGAGGTCATCGTGGCTGAACAATCTGGTTCACCTAGTTGCTCTTCCTCTCCTCCGTTTGGAAGATTGTCTGAGGATCCTTTTCCTGAATTACCAAAGTCACTCGAGGACCAAGGTGTTGAACTCGGAATTGTTCTGAGCATTCAACCTTTGTCATCTCGTCCTCCACCTACTTCAGATAATGGGTCACCTTCTGATATTGGCCCGGAATCTCCAGACAATCTCGTCCAGACTCCTGAGAGTTCGCTGACTACTGAAGGTCAACTTGGACTGGTGATATATCCTCCGAATCCTTTGTTCGACCATGTTGTGATATCACCGCAGCGTTCGTATAGTCCGTACGATTAGCCAGGTGTTCCTTTGGAATTATCCCCTCGTACATCTTCAGTCATTCGTCATCGCTTGTTCCTAGCTATGGAACCCGAAGGCGAAGCTCCAGTTACCTCTTCGGATCAATCAGAAGTTTCTACTCCACACACTGTCAAAGAGGAAGAGCATCAATTTCCTCCAAAAGGTTTCCCCTACACGGGGAGCATTCCCATCAATGTGTATCGGGATTTTCCACCTAATTATGTGACTTTAGCACAGTTGGTCTCAGGTACACCTAGTGCCTCATCACTTTATCACAATCCTGTTTGGGCGTCTAGCACTATGCCTACCACAGGTCTGTTCATTAAGAACTTGACCTCCCAACAGATGATGATTTTTGCAGTTACCTCAGTCCTGATGCAACGCACCATTCTGAACCCTCTTGTCTCGTCCGTCCAAGTCACCCGTCTGGTTCAACCGATGGTCTCGAGGCACATTGCTGTCAGTTCTTCAACCCATCCAGTAAGTGGACAAGCTATACCACTGCCCGGGGGGCAGAATTTGAGTGTTTCTATGGTGTCAGGCACAACCAATGTGAGTATCTCACAAGCTCACATGGTTGGGATGAACCAACCTTCTTCTGGTGCTATCCAAAACCCTACTGGTCCTGCTGGATTGAGCAATGTCCAGTACCAACAGGTCCAAAATCTTGTTGGTCCGTCTGGGTCAAGCAATTTCCAGTATTAGTAGCCTTATGAGGCTCAGGTTTAGTACCAAGCTCCTTATGCTACATATGGTTCCCAAGGAATGGTTAATCTGCCTTACGTCCTTCATCCTAGACAGTATGTTCAGCCTAGTTTGTCCTCTTTTCCTAGTGGCTATGGCCAGATACAGTTCAGAAATTTCCAAGGTCTTAATTCGGGAACTGTTCAAGTACCCTTGTAGCAGCAAGGATAGCCTCTGTAGAAACAAGGGCAACCTTTGTTGTAGTAAGGGCTGTTCGTGCAGCAGCAGGGGCAGATGATGCCACAGCAAGGGCAACTATAGCAATCGCAAGGGAAACCCTCACAACAGTTGCAACAAACCATGCAGCCACAGATGCATTATGCTCCACAAACCTCCCAACCTATGTCTTCGCAAGACCAACCTCTGTAGCCACAGGGACAGCCTTTGCAGCCGCAAGTTCAATCCTTGCAACAGCAGAGCCAACCTGGGCAACAACAACCCTTATATACATATCAATAGGGTCAACCCTTGCAAGGACAAAGTCAGGGTCAAACCTTACAACAGAAGGCCCAAAATCCTAATGTCCAAGGGCAACAGGTTCCGAATCCTTTTGTCTAAGGGCTGCAGGTCCAAAATCCCTATGTCTAAGGACAACAAGTGCAGAATCCCTATGTCCAAGGATAGCAGGTCCAAAATCCTCTTGTTTAGGGGCAGCAGGTTCAAAACTCGTATGTTTAAGGACAACAGGTGAAATATCCATATGTCCAAGGTCAACAGGTTCAACGGCCTTTTAACCCGTATGTTTCTTATCAGCCACCTCTGGCTGGACAGTTTCAAGGCTTTCAAGGTCAAAATCCTTCCTACGACCAAGGTAACCTACAGTGGGGGAAAAACCAAATGCCATATGGCCAAAACCCTCCACTATGGGGACAAAACCCTTACCAGCAGGGATGGGCTCCTCCGGTTGGACTCGCTTATTGACCTCCAATGCCTTTCAATACTCAATTGTCGTTCTTGGCTACACTAGAGTTGCGAGATGTGTCTCGACTCATGAATGATCCAATTCTTCATTCGCCATACTAGCCTCTGGTTTCGTCCAAGATCTCGAGTGACTGTTCGAATTTCGATGGGAAAGCAAAAGAAGATCCTCAAGCCCATGTGATGACATATCACCTCTGGTGCTCTTCAAAATCCTACGTTGATGATTCTATTCATCTTCGTCTTTTCCAACGAACCCTTACAGGTGTTGCAGCCAAGTGGTACATCGAGCTCCCTCGAAGTACTTACCATGAATTCAAATCTTTAGCCATGGCTTTCCTCACTCATTTCTAGTTGCTAGTTTGTTATGAAACTGGCATCTATTTGCTTACATCTCTCAAGCAAGATACTGTGACGCACATCTCCGGTCACATCCATGAATGGAGAAATAGACGTCACCTGATCAAATTCGAGATTGCTAATCAGTTGCTAACCGAATGGTTTACCAAGTCATTTGTCGCTCCAATTGATCGCGATATAGCTATGGGTGGGTGTGTTACCGAAGAAAAAGCTATTGCTTGTGCCCAATACTTAGACCTAGTTTATTTTCAGTCTGGCACTGTCACACGGAATAAGTCGATCTTGCGGACAAGATAGACCTTCCTAGAACCTAAAGAAGACCTAATGACAAGCAAACCAACCAGACACTATCTTTCTCTAAATATGCTTTGATTAACAATGGCAAACGAGTGTTTTTAGGGCCTACCTTAGGTCCAACGCAAGCTTGTGGATGCCCTCGTTCCTTTGATCCAAATGAGCTCCTTTGTCGCGAATCTGCAAACACAAACAAGGCAAACAAATTAAATAGAACCTGAAAAGCCAATTGCATAAAACATATTTAACATGAAAGTCAAGGAGTCCATGAAACAAATAACATGAGATACTTGTTGAGAAAAATGAGTTTGATTGTATTAATTCAAAATAAGAAGAACTTTACAACCTTTGCCTTGACGCTGTACAAGCTCCTCCAAGGGTCCAGTAAGAAGTCTCCTCTACTTTGAAAAGTTTCACTCACTCCCCAATGAAGCCAAAAAGGTATGTGATATCTCCTCTTAAGCTCAACTAGGAAGTCTTGATTTCACCAGCATTTACCCTAAAAAATGTTCAGCTTCTAACCCCCCAAGCAACCAGCCCAATGCCTGTATTTATAGTGCAATGGAGGGAGGTTACTAGGTCCTCCTTCAAAGGGATAAAGCCCTCCTTCAAAGGGATAGCTCCTCTCATAAAGGGATTAGCTCCTTCTCTTTTGGGATGCATGAACCACCTCAGAGCGAACAATCCACGTCAAAGTTCCTTCTAGAAACCTCTAGAATTAACCCAAAGTGAGTTTTTTAAGATAAAACTTGCGCCTTTTGACTTTCACAGGGGTCCGCACCTACACCGTTAGGGACAGAGTGGGCAGGTCCACAGTTTTTGTACACAGAAGGTGCGGGACCGTAGGTGACCATGAGAGAAACTGCGGAACTAGAGTTACATTGATTTTTAATGTCTTTCTCTCATTTTCAAAGCTTAACTTGAAGAACTGAGGTCTGAGACTTGCTTAGGAGGATAGTACAAGTGATGATAGACCCATACTGACTGCAAATAATCATGGTGACGATATTTTTGTGTAACAGATTGCCCCCTAAAGTGCGAAGTCTGTAGTAGATGAGGATTTATTATCATTTAGGAAGAGTGAAGTACTTTATCATTTCGAGGATCATCTTGTGGAGAGCCCGGTTGGAACCTGTAAAAACATTCAATGCAAGGTATATATATGAGATCATATCATCACTGAGGTAGGCATTCCCATACTCAGATCAAAACTGACTAGAAAAACTAGCTACTGCTCTGATATAGGAATGATCTTGTAAAACATCACAAGTAAAGACTCATGTGGACACAATATGGACGCAACCATCTGTTTATGAATAGCCCATTATATAATGAATACAAAATTCCTCGTAGCCTGGATTGTGGAAACTAGATCCAGGGTCTTCATTTCTACTTACCGAAACAGTACGATTCTATCCATGCGAATGAATGTGTTGATATCGAACATGGTAGAAACCACTTGATTACCAGTCAATGATGTAAACTGTTAACAAGTGTGAGAGAAACTACCAGTGATGTCAATGGCTCTCAAAGTACCCAGTACAATCCATGAGATGTGAATAAATGTGTTGATGTCAAACATGTCACGGAATCCTTTGATCAAAAGTCAATGATGTAAACTGTCGTCAAAGGCGAGGAACCTGCCATTAAGGCATGCAGATCTCAAGGTACTGACGCTTCCTAGATCATCTTTCTAGATAATGAGATGATGTCGACAGAAAGCGATCCGTCGTAGGCAAGCCCACAACACGAAATCATAGATCAAGTTGAAGAAACTTAGTTGCAAGGATTGACTCAGGGATGGTCAAGATGGATGACAGATATTTTGCAGATGAATGGCTTATTGGCAGTGACCTCTTGAACACATAACGACACGACAAATGGTTTGGTGACAATTGACCCAAAGTTAATACCCAGAAACTGGCTGAAGACTTTCAATGTGGTTTGATCAACTGTTAGGCAAAGGATTTCCCAACCCAGGTGAATAAAAGTGTCGTGTTCAAGAGTGGTTACAAAGTATGACAAACAGGCTCATTTTTCTCTCTTTTCCCCCACCATTTCTGGCAAGTACCTCTTTATTTTTGACAAGCTTGAGGAGGATAACATTTTCTTGATTATAAGCTCATCCTTTGGATGAGTCCAACTTAGTTTAAATTCGAACCCTAAGAAGGAGTGGTTCGTTCTTGTTTGTAATCGAACAAGTCCTTTACTGTGAAATTTTAACGAGTCCAGTATAGGAGAAACTCGACGTTTTTCAATTTTAGAGAGTCTGAAAAAACTTAAGAAGACTCCAGGGTTGACCTTTTTCGTAAATTTGTGTCTCCCAAGCCTGAAAAAGTATAAAATAATACTTGAGAGAACTGCTTGATCTTTTACGACCAAGGAATACTTTTCGTCATTAGTGCCTTTGACCCGAAAAAGTAAAAAAGCAATCAATGACACGTCATTTTATAACCAATATCGAATTTGAAACGACAAAAATTCGGCAATCTTTTCATGTTTTTACGGTCGGAAAAGCGCTGTAAGTGGACCATCTTTTAATTCCATTTTAACGAGTTTAAAAGAAACACTCAGCAATCTTTTCATGTTTCAGGAGTCAGAAAAGAGCTTAAAGGTGACTCTACATGTTTTTTCATCGAAAATGATAGATTTCGCCTGAATAATCCTTTATTCTGCACAAAAACACAAACATTACTCATACCTGTTTGAAATGGATAAAAATGTTGCAAAAATACCTTTCCAAAGTGAAACATAAACAAATTTGCAATTTATTTACTCAAAAAACTTATAAAAAGGGTCTTTGTCAATTCATTTTTACCGTTTGAGTTTGAGTGAGAAAATAGTGCTTTTGCTCAGAAAACTTCCCGTGAAAATTGCGGGAAATCCAACCATCGGAATTGAACACCGTCTTCTCCAGGTAATCCACATCATCCCACTCTTCATTTTTAACCGTTTATTTTTTTGTTTTAGTCATTTATTTCATTTTTGGGAGGGTTTTTAGGCACAAAACCCGCATGCGGAGGCCCGCAGGTTTACCATTGCGGGCCTGCGGACCCCGAATTTTTCTCCATTGGGAAAAAGCTCGGGGTCCGCACCTTCCATGTAGAAAAAGTGCGGTCCCATGCACTGTGTCTAACCCAGAGGGTGCGGTCCCCGTCGCAAGGGTTTTTAACCCAAAAATTCTCAAAAATAGACCACACAAAACGCAGGGTATTTTCTTTGTTTTCAGCCTGGAAATATTCAATGAAATATATATGGTGGATCCTTTCCCTAGGCGATCTTAGACTTACATCTAGAGAACCCTAAATGCAACAACTATCACTCATTAGAGTTGCCTTGGAAACTAGATTCTGGGAATAGGCTCCAGCTGGCTCACATGCTCGTGCTCTCATGCTCTCTCTCTCATCTTGAAACCCATAAACTTAAACCTGTTCCAGAAAAATTCACAGAAGCTTGAACTTGTAACCAGTAAACATGCAAGACCAAAGGCGCGAGAGTGTATGGGTTGATTCCAGCAGGTAAAGGATACAGAAGGAGGGAAGACTGAAGGTCACAAAAAATCAGGTGTGTTTAAGAAAAACCTAATTAATTACTTGACCTAGTACTTCTCTTGCTTGACTGAGAACTGGATTGGAACTGAATCAATTGAAACTGGTTATGATTCTTCTAGATAAACACCATCTCATGTTGTGTTGATCAAGATTTGATCTTGCTAATTCCCCGAGATCTATCAGCCTGGCTTGGTTTAGTTCGGAATTGCGAGAAAACTACCCTGAATAAATCATTATGCTAGACGTATAGAAGGTGATAGGTATATATCTACGGTGTATGGTCGGGCTAACCCCTAATACCTGAGCTGGGTCTCTTCCTATAGTGCTTGATTCAATCCCCTCGAGCCAGGTACCTAATACCATAGTCTTTTTTGTTTGGTCCTAAAAGGTCAACACTTCCCAACCAAGCACAAACTCCATATGCCTCGGCCATATCGAAATGTTGCAGGGGTGGGTTGCAACAGCCACCATTATTGTCTGCGAGAGCATAGTTTGGCGGGTAGAAGTTAGTGGCTGTGACCCTCACTATCCTGGGGAAACATCACTGGGGATCGTTGTTACATTTCATTTTGTAGCAAATTCCGCAACTAAGTCCATTGTTGAAAAGCACAATACTCAAAGCAAAAGAATTAGTGCCATAACCTTGGTTGTACATATTCCCTTATCCACACGCGCCTCCTGCAAACAAGCATATATGAAAAATCAGGGTACAACTAATTTATATTCAAAAGATAAAGCAGAAATCAGAATGAACCCAAAAAGTGAATGTCGTGCAGACTTAGGCCATGCTAGGAGATTTCTTCAGCCATCTCGTTATCCCGTTATATGAATGACTATCCATTTCGGAGCCTGATTGGAATTTCAAACAGTTCCTAAAACCAAACTACAACGATACTTATAGCCTCAAGCTTTGGGAATTATTTTCCATTTGATTTTATCAACAGAACCGAAGATCTACCTGGGTGGGTTGCTTGTTCGCCACTAAGTTACGATCTCATTTTGGATTTCGTAGGATACCTTTGGACAATATACCTTTACCTGAATTTTATAAGTCCAAGACGTTGGACAATATACTTTTACCTGAATTTTATAGTTACTTATTGAGGTTGGAGAATAATCTTTTTACCAGAATTGTATAGTTTCTTTATGACAGATTAATTTAATTAAATTGTAGATTGGTAGAATATTTTAAAATAAGATTTTATGCAGAAGTTAATTGTTTCACTTCAAATTCCAAAACTCCAAAATATTTACAAATATATATAGATTGCGTCTTTTTGTATGTAAATTTCCAACATATTTACCAATTATCTATTAAATTTCACAAAATTTCCCAAATCTACCAAATTTTGAAACAAAATTTTGAAGTGTGTTCCAACCAAATGTCCTACGTACCCATAGTTCTCGCTGCCACCGTAGAACGTGGCATGGCCAGATTGCCAGCCACCGTATCCAGAAGCTTGAGAAACCATCCATAGGAATCCCTGCAATGAAATTAGCTCAATGTTGTGTAACTGCACCATTAGTCTGCATCCAAACAAACTCATCAATCCAATGACTATGGCTTTGTGTCCTCTGTTTTTGTCTTTTGGCTTTCTATGAATCCGACCATGTCTCATCTCTTTTGTCAAACCTTCTGTCTTAAATCTAGCTCATGGCCCACGACCTTGGGTGTTTTGGCTTTGTCTCTGTTTTTTTCTTTTGGCTCTCTATGAAGCAGGCCATGCGTCATTTCTTTTGTGAAACATTCAGTCTTAGAACTAGCTCATGGCCCTCGACTTTCTTTCTTATGCAGAGTCTTGTTGTATAGATCTAGCTCATGGCCCTCGGCTTTCTTTCTTATGCAGACTCTTGTTGTACTCTGGATTCATACCCTCTGTAAACCCATGGCTCATTCTGAGGGATTTTGGCTCACAAGCCAAGGCAACACAACCACTGTAAATTTTATGTAATACAAAGATTTTGAACTTACAATTGTATTATTTATTTATTTATGGTTTGATATTATTTATTTATTTATTGTTTGATATTAATTTAAAGTTAAGTTGATCAAGGATAATCTAACAAATAATAAATTATGGAAACAAAAATCCTATATAAAATTATATAATGATATTAATTGTAATCCATACTTGATATTATTATTAATTTACATTTTCTATATATTTTGATATTATGGAAATTATTTTATCTAGATTGACTTATTATAGTAATTCTAGGAGATGGGAAGATTTTAGACAGTTAAAATTTTAAGGATGGATATTTATCTTTAAAATTTAACAACTTTGGCGAATCTTACTAGTCCCTAATATCCAAATATAAAAATGTTTAGATCTCTAATTATTTTATATTAGACAACATATAATATTAGCGGTTTTTAAGGTAAAATAATTTTATACTATAAAATTTGGGCAAATTCATTTTTGAAAAATGGAAATTGGCGAATCTTCTTTTAGGAAAAAGCATGGAATATTAGCCTGCCTGTGAACATTAGCCCCTAAAATTTTCCCTGATTTTAGAGTGTTGGATCTATAAAACTATTGAATGACATAATACCAATTTTTGTGACTGTTATAATTTACAACAATCTCAACCATTGTTATAGTAACTTATTTTGTTTATATTGAGATTCAAGGAAATACATCGGCATATCATATCCTCTTCATCAAATCATACATTTCTCCCATTGAAAGCATGGCATCAATATTTTATGTATAAGGAGGTTAAATAACATGAAAGACAAGAGGTTTCCTGAAATTGCTTGTAAATCTAGCCAAAACCACCTTCAACTCAAGTGGGGATGACATATGTATGAGCAACCTTGGCTATATAATTGAGAGATAAAGGAAGAGATCATTTTGTAGAAACAATATATTAATACTTAAGATATTATTACATCAAAAAATTATTCATTATTAAATAGTTCATAGATAAAGAGATAGATGTGTTGATGGTGTTGGACCCGCCAACATGTCAGGGCCTCGGTAAGAAGTCCCAACTAGACCTCAGAGCATTTGGAGCACATTTGGAGTAGGAGTCCCAGTAGTGGGTAGTACGATATCGCCTTGATTGCGGTTGCGCGCAGAGGTAAGAAAGATGTCCTTGTTGGAAGTAAGGGTGTGATCTTGCAGCAAGTCAAGGAAGATGCATGGAAAGGCTCTAACACACAGAAGGGGAGAGGAGTGCGCCCCTTAGAAGCCTGTAATAGTACGTAGCTTGAAAGGGAACACACGAGCTGAAAGACATCACAAGATGGAAAGCATAATAGTCGACAATTCAAAATGATGAGTTAAACCAACAACACGCTTCGATAGGATTCATACAAACATATACGGAATAGTCCATACATACATGTGTAAGTTACAACTACATACAATGTTAGAGTAACCAGAATAGTTGAACTACAATAACAATACATGCATGAAATGTGTTGGCTCTGTTATATTAAAAGAGTGAAAGATCTAATCATACATACAACCATGACTTCCACTAGCCCCAATAGTGGAACGTTACAGTCACCACCGTCTGCTCCTCCAAATAGATGTACTCGCTCTGCACTATGGAGAAGCCAAGGCTCATTACAATACACTCTAAGCTTTCTCTAAGTTATACCTATCAGAAGCTTGGCTCTCAAAAGCCCTCACAACGATTTATGAGGTTCTATATCTAACAAAGGGTGGGGTTATTACATAAGATTTTGTCACTGTCCCTACATTCCCTATTCCATGATCCTGAGGACCTCTACAGTGAATCCTACATGATTTCCCTTCATGTATAAACTCCCATTGTGTCCCTCTTCATGAGAAGAACAATTCCGTTTTGCATCATTTCCAAAAATCTTATGTTTTTCCCAGTTTACAAGACCGGCGCTAATGACCCGTGTCCTCGCACCGATATCCAAGGATAAAAATTGTCTTTAGTACCGACCGAAGAAATGAGCCTTGTTCGAGTCGTGTCGATCCTATTTTGGAAAGTTTTTTAAATAAGGAGCCGAAGCTTCCAACTCTAGAAGCTTTGTAACGAAAGTCTGGTAAATGGTTAGGTTGGATGGAGCCAAAGAGGTCAGATTGGGCTCCTTTCCCCTATTAGGATGGAACCACCTCAAGAGATAAGACCTTCTCCCATGAGAAGAGGAACCATCTCCCTTCCATCCATGCTATATAAACCTCCCTTTTTCCCAAGCACAAGCTAGTGTTAGCTTTTAGTTCTAATTAGGCTCTGGTTGAAGTTTTGATTGTGGAGTAATCAACAAGTTATTCATAGTTGTAGCTCTCTAGTTGTGTGTGAGGGAGAAGTGTGAATTTGGTTTACTGTGAAGACTAAAGGGAAGAGCCTTAAAATTACCATTGTTGAGGCCATCATGGAATGATAATGGAAGTGTGTGGGAACCTAGATTTGTCGGAGGAGAACAACAACATCAAGACAATGATTGTAATCTCTTCTTGATTTAATATATATGCAACTATCAATTGATTTCCTACATAATATTTCATCTCACATGTTTATGGCTTAATGTTTCTTGACTTGTTAAGTAGGTTGAATACAATTTGTCTATTATCACGGTTGTTGTTTGCTGTTGTTTACTCATTTCAGGTGCTTGAAGAAGGAAATAGGAGATAGTTGGAGCGAGGAAACAAGGTCATCACCAAACGAGATAAGCGTACTAAGAGGTAGGCCTTCTTAATTAGTTATAACCTAAGGAAATATTCCATAGAATGTCTTGTTTGTGGCTAGACCCGCTCTCGGGCTAGAGGAATTGTTTGTGTTTGCACTTAGAATTTTACTTCACCACAAATTGGCAACTCCACTGGGGAACCAATCCTTCTGTTTGCTTGCTTGGAATTTCATGGTTTTGTGTGAACTTTTCTAGTTTCTCCATTTCCCTTTAGTTATGTCTGCTTTTCTTTGTTTACTGCTCTGGGTCTAAAATTCACAGTAGCAAGTCTGGTCTCAACTTTTGAAAATTTTTATTTTTTTCTTTGCATCCTCGCTTAGTGCGCTTATTTCGCTGACAGTCGCGCCGACCCCCTTCTGGCGCTTGTTGTCAATTAGGCAGTCACACCGATGCCTGTAAGTGAAGATTAGGGTTCACCCCAGATCTTGGCCAGTGTGTCTTTCTCTCTTGATTTCTGCCTTGTAAGTTGTTTAGACTGTCTTCTCCCTGACTGGAAAGCTGCATTTCACTTGGTTTATTTGCTTGTTGACTTGCCTTCTTTTTGCTTGATTTCTTGGGTCCTTGGATGGTTTGTGGCCCTAGGGCATCTAGGTTGTCATCCATTCAGCTGATTGTGAACTCAGTGAGTCAAGTTGTTGGTGCATTTACTCCTTGCATTTCATTTATAGTCCTCTTATTGCTTTGGGTCTCCATTACACAAGTTTGAAAAGTTTCATTTTCTTGTCTAAATGTCTCTTTTCCGGCATAGATCACATTGTTTGTCTTGTTTTTGGTAGAGTCATTGTGTCATTAGTTTGAAAGAGATTATCTTTTTTTGTTTTCAATTTGCTTGAGAATCGATTGTCACGAAACTTTTTCATTGAAGTGTTTTATGAGAAATTCATTTTGTCATTTCATGAAAAGTACATAGTTCTAGTTTGCTGCTTCAATATGTTACGTTAGTAAGCATCATCAAAGACTAGGATTGCATTTGCATGTGAAAAGAAAAAAGAATCCTCTTTACTTTTGAAAGGACTGTTTGGAGTGTACTTGTTAGGAAACTAGGAATTGGAATGAATTTTTCATTAGTTTATTTTTTCAAAAAGTGAAGTAGTGAAAAATCATTTTGCTTTCGGTTGCTTGGTTGTTTGCATTTGATTGTGTTTTCTACCCTCTCTAGTGTGGACAATTCTGTAGGAATTTACAGGGTAAGTTCCTCAGAAAGAACACCAAAAGGACACCGCTCAAAACCAGATCACAGATCAATACACCAGTATTTTTGACGTGGTTAAAACCCTCAAAGAGGGAAACAGTCCACGGCCTGAGCCAACGCGGCCACTTCAGGCAATTTATTAATCAAAGAATGAAAATTTACATAAGCTTCTCTCATGCACGGATTACCCTACAAATGACCCTCCATGCGCTTTAAATAGAATTCATGGACCAATCGGGTGTCAAGCCACGGATCAAGTGTCGGTAATATCGAGGAGAGAATGAATCGTCGGATCACTACATATCGTGACCGTCGGATTGTAAGTTACAAAATGTACAACGGTAAAGAAACACACTTTACCTAACTCTATACTAGACCAAGTTGTACTTAACTATTTCCTATGTGTCGGAATATCCTAACATCCCCCCTTAAGAACAACTTCCTGAACTCCAACCATAAATCGAAGTTTAGTGAACTTCGCCTCTGTGAGAGCCTTTGTGAAGATGTCTGCAACTTGATCATCTGTTGAACAATATTGCACTTCAAGAACATGGTCATGAATGAGCTTTCTGATGAAGTGCATGTGCAGTTCAATGTGTTTGCTGCGCTGATGTTGGACTGGATCTTTGCATAGCTGAATGGCACTTTGATTATCACACCAAAGTGTAGTCGGATGCTGCTGCTCAAAGCCAAACTTTGATAGGATCTGACGAAGCCACAAGGCTTCCTTACTAGCTTCCACGGCACCACGATACTTTGCTTCTGCTGACGAAAGAGAAATGGCATCCTGTTTATTACAAGCCCATGTAATAGGTCCTGAACCAAGAGTGAAGACATAACCGGCAGTAGACTTCCGATCATCAGGGTCACCAGCCCAATCAGAATCAGTGAAACCAACCAATAGAGGAGATGCTTTGGCACTGTAATGAATCCCAAACTGAACTGTACCTCGAACATAACGAAGTATTCTTTTAGCTGCTTTCCAATGACTTTCACGGGGTTTTGCATAAACCGAGCAACAAGGCCAACAGCAAAGGAAAGGTCAGGACGAGTATGGGTTAAATACAAGAGTTTTCCTACAAGTTGACGGTATAAGGTAGCATCAACTTCAGGAGAAGTACAAGTGACTGAAAGTTTGACTCCAGATTGAAAGGGAGAAGGGGCTGGCTTACAGTCTTCCATGTGAAAATGACGAAGAATATCACAAGCATACTTGGACTGGGAAAGGGAAATACCCTCCTTGGATTGCAAGACTTGAAGACCGAGAAAATAGTGAAAGTGTTCTAAGTCTGTCATTTCAAATTTCCTTTTGAGGCTAGACTTCACATGGTTTATAAGGTTGGGATCACTACCAGTAAGGATAAGATCATCAACATAAAGAACAAGGATGATAAGAGAGTTGCCCACTTTCTTGGTGTAGACAGTATTGTCAGAATGACACCTAGAAAAGCCAGATTCTAAAAGAAAGCTATCCATTTTGGCATACCAAGCCCGAGGAGCTTGCTTGAGACCATAAAGGGATTTCTTAAGTCGACAAACAAGGCTGGAGTCTGTTTGTATGAAGCCAATGGGTTGTTCCATATAGATTTCTTCATGCAAGTCCCCATGCAAGAAGGCAGATTTAACATCCATCTGATGGACTTCCCATTTGAAAGAGGCAGCAAGGGAAAGAACAAGGCGGATAGAGTTCATTTTGGCAACAGGGGAGAAGGTTTCAGTGTAGTCAATGCCTTCAACCTGTGAAAAGCCCTTAGCAACAAGATGAGCTTTATGTTTATCAACTTTCCCATATGGTCCATACTTGGTTCTGTAAACCCATTTGCATCTAACAAGTTTTCGTCCCTTTGGTAAAGGAACAAGATCCCATGTATCATTTGCCAATAATGAATGATATTCTTCATTCATAGCTGCTTCCCAATCTGGATGGCCTGAAGCTTCTGCAAAGGTGTCAGGATCATAATTTACTGGAGCTTGAGCCAGTAAAGAAGAGGCTCTCTCGAACTGAGAACGTGTGCGTCGTTGATCTGTAGGATCACCAGCAAGATCACCTGCTGCATCTCGAGTAGCACGAACCCATTTTGGAAGCTCAGGAGCTGAAGGAGAATCTTGAGATGGTGGGGGAGGATTGTCATCCTCACTTTCATCATCTGAAGAAGAAATGTTTTCAAAAGTAGAAGAGATAGAGAGAGGTGGCACATCCGCCGCACTAGGCTCGCAGGCCGATATATTTTCATCAAATTTTACATCTCTTCTAATGATAACATTTTTGGACTTAAATGGAATAAGTCTATAGCCTTTTACATCTTCAGAATATCCAACAAAAGTACATTTTTCACTCTTAGGTTCTAAAGCTTTATGCTTTTCATCTGGAATATGGGCCCATGCTTCACTTCCAAAAACACGAAAGTGACTTACATCTGGTTTAATTGAACTCCATGCTTCTTCTGGAGTGATATTCTTTAGAACCTTAGTAGGAGTGCGATTTATTATGTAATTTGCACAGTTAATTGCTTCTGCCCAAAAACTAAGACCAAGTCCTTTAGATTGTAGCATACAATTAGCCATTTCCTTTAAGGTGCGATTCTTCCTTTCAGCTACACCATTTTGTTGTGGAGTATATGGAACATTATGTTGCATTTGAATTCCATTCTCAGTGCAATAGTTGATGAATGTGTTTTTAACATATTCTCCGCCATTATCAGATCTTAACTTAAGAATTTGATGTCCAGACTGTTTTTCAACAAAGGCCTTGAAGACCAAAAATGTGTTAAATACTTCACTCTTGAGTTTTAAGAAGTATACCCAAGTGCGTCTAGAGAAATCATCAATGAAAGTTAAGAAATACTTGCAGCCAGAGAATGAAGCAACAGGAAGTGGACCACATAAATCACTATGCACAAGCTGTAAAGGGGCTGAGGCGTGCCAAGAGGCACGTTTTTCAAAACTGTCCCGATGATGTTTTCCGAGTACACATCTGGAACAAACACCATCTCTGCAAGATACCATAGGAAGACCTGTCACCATATTTTCTTTACATAGATGCTGAAGGGAGCGATAGTTTAAGTGACCAAATCGCTCATGCCAAAGTTTGCTCACTTCATCGTTATGAGCAACAAATACTGAGGGAAGATTTGATGACCCAAAGTTGTGAAACTTATACAACCTTGTAGAATCATCAGCAATGCCAGTAGCCAAAATCTGTTTAGGATCTTTTAAGTCCTTGATTACAACATCATGAGGTGAAAATTCAACGATTTTACCTTCACCTGAATGAGTTATCTGATATACAGATAGAAGGTTGCAAGATAAGGTTGGAACACATAATACATCATTAAACTGACCATTGTCTAGATGAACAGTTCCAGTCCCTACAACATTAAGAGATCTATCATCACCAACATATATATTTTTGGTGTTACAATCATTTAAAGAAGAAAACATGGCTTTGTTTTTGGCCATGTGATAAGAAGCTCCAGAATCAATGAGCCACTCATGAGAACGAGAAGAAGAAGATACATTTAATGCATAACCAGACCGAGATGCTTGACAACCACATGCAGAAAGTGCCATTCCTGAAGATGAAGTTGAAGTTGAAGATTGCCCCAAATGGATGTTATGCTTCTTCATTGCTGCTTCCAAGGCTTCCATCTTTTTAAAGCATTTTGATTCTAAGTGGCCATCTCGATTACAAAAGTTGCAATGTCTGTCAGTCTTCTTCCATTTGTTTTTATTGGTCTTATCATTTTGCTGAAATGACCTTTCATTTTGAGGCTGAGTTTGCTTAGGACCCTTGTTTGGTTTAGGACCATTCTTTTTAGGATATGACTTCTTTGATTCTTTGAATTTGGTTGCTGTTGGGCGGCTAACGCTTTCTTGGAAGAGTTCCTAAGATTAAGAAGACCAAGGTGTAAGAGCTTTTCTTGTTCTCTTATTAAAGAATCCCAAAAAGAGTCAAAGGAAGGAGGCTTATAGTCTTTTCCTTGAGAAATGAAGGCTTCCCTTGTAGAATGGAAGGTGGAAACAAATACAGAGTAGGCTGGTCCCAACTTAGTAAGGATGGAATAAATAAGGTTACTATCTTCTTTCTTAACCTTAACACCTTCCAAAAGATATCTAAGGGTCTTGAACTTAGACAAGAAATCTTCAATGCAAGAAAAATTATTAGGGTCCAATGTAAGCAACTCATTTTCAAGTTGATGGGCTCTAATTTCATTTTTAATCCCAAAAACTTTATTGATTTGTTCCATTGCTTCATGAGGAGTTTCAAGTTCTGCAATATGGAATCTAAGATCTGGAGAAATAGACATCCCTATCAAACCACGTGCTTGATCTTATCTGTTTTCCCATTTAGCAGCCTTGTCTTCATCTTTCGGTTTCTTTTCTTGGCTTGTGGCTATTCGGTAGAGACCTTTACTTCTAAGTAAATCCTCCATGTAGGACAACCATTGGAAGTAGTTGGTGCTGTCAAGGGTAACTTGGTATTGAATTTCCATTTCAACAGAAACTGAAGCTGAAGATGCTGAAAGTAAGTGTTCCAATGGATAGATCTCGAAAAATTAGGCTGGTTTAAAAAAAACGGCTCTGAAAAAGGCTTCCGGATGAAGAAGTTATGGCTTTTTGAAAAAAAGTTGTTGAAGTTGCCGACGAAGTGCGGGAATGTGCGGAAATGAAAAAGTCCGCCCCCACAAAATGGAGACTTGAACCCAAGACCTCTACTCTCTTAAAATAGCTTTGAACCAATTGATCTATACAAAAAATTTGAGAGAGAGAGAGAGAGAGAGGGGGGGGCCTTGGGTTGCGTGCTTGCTTTGAGAAAACTCTTTTTCCCTACAAAACAAAAAACACAAAACCCAACACGGACATGCAAAGAAAACGAACCTTATGGCTCGAAGTTAGCTTTACCCAAAAAAATAAATATTTTCAAAAATTGAACCTTGCGGCTCAAAGTTAGCTTTAGCTGAAAAACTAAATATTTTTCTCAATGTTTTTGATTTTCCGAGATCACACTAAGATGCAGGGAAAAGAGCATACGCATGAGAAAAATCCTTCCTTTCTGTTTCTGATTTGCCCAGATCGCACAGAGTCGCAGGGCAAAGAGCATACGCAGAAATGAAAGGTATAGATCCGGTTAAAAGAAAGCTAAATAAACCGAAACCGAAATAAGCAGAGAGAAAATAACAGTAAACTGCAAATAAAGACTGTATACCTCCAGATCTTAAAAATGACGCAGCTAGGGCTACCGGAAACCTTTTCGCGTGAAACGAAAGGGGTTCCTCACTGGAACAGATGCTCCGAACACAACAGAGCAGTCCTCTCGGCCAGAAAGCAGTCAGAAACAACAGATCTAGGAAACGGTAGACGGATGCAGTTCTACCGGCTTCAGATTTGGATCACCAACGGACGCGACCCTCAAATAGCTCTGATACCATGTTCTTGAAGTGAAATATTGTTCAACAGATGATCAAGTTGCAGACATCTTCACAAAGGCTCTCACAGAGGTGAAGTTCACTAAACTTCGATTTATGGTTGGAGTTCAGGAAGTTGTTCTTAAGGGGGGATGTTAGGATATTCCGACACATAGGAAATAGTTAAGTACAACTTGGTCTAGTATAGAGTTAGGTAAAGTGTGTTTCTTTACCGTTGTACATTTTGTAACTTACAATCCGACGGTCACGATATGTAGTGATCCGACGGTTCATTCTCTCCTCGGTATTACCGACACTTGATCCGTGGCTTGACACCCGATTGGTCCATGAATTCTATTTAAAGCGCATGGAGGGTCATTTGTAGGGTAATCCGTGCATGAGAGAAGCTTATGTAAATTTTCATTCTTTGATTAATAAATTGCCTGAAGTGGCCGCGTTGGCTCAGGCCGTGGACTGTTTCCCTCTTTGAGGGTTTTAACCACGTCAAAAATACTGGTGTATTGATCTGTGATCTGGTTTTGAGCGGTGTCCTTTTGGTGTTCTTTCTGAGGAACTTACCCTGTAAATTCCTACAAATTCATCGAATTGAAAGGGTCTTGTCTCATTTAGCTGCATCTAGGACTTTTTGAGTCACATCGCTAAGGCCTGAAAACCGAGACATAATTCAAGATAAACTTTAAAATGAACTCAATTAACCTAAGGCACATTTGAAACCTAACGATCGCATCTAGAAGGTCTAGGCTAGTGACATGTGCCAACGTCTTTAAACCTAGCAGCTATTGTTAGATTCGACACTAAACAATGCTAATACAGACTTGTGCTCCCCATACCGTCGAGTATATAAAGGGATACCCCTCAAGGCTGCAATCCTTTATACATAACAAGCCAAGTCTGCTGCCTTGAAAACGTGATACACCGAACACAACACTCGGGGAGATTGCCTTCCCGTACTTCTCAGTTTGCCTGGAGGTATTCTGCAGTTCATGGTTGCATGGTAATCCTTTTTACCTAGATCATCCGGAGTAGTCATTTGATCTTTTTGACTCATTAAACTTAAAATATCATTCGAGTGCTTGTCCTTTTGATCTTGTTTCCAATCGAAAGTGATAGAGTCATCTTTGCTTCTTTCTCGACTCTTAAAACATGAAAGAGCACCAGTTTATTTATGCATCTTAAAAAATTGTTTCCCACGATCTTATAACATCATGTTAGTCTTTTCTAGACAAAATCGTGAGTTTTCCTTAAAGTAAATTTTAAAGCCTTGAAATTTATCTCTCTTTTTATGTTAACTAAGACGAGGTCATCATGGCTGAACAATCTGATTCACCTAGTTGCTCTTCCTCTCCTCCGTCTGGAAGCTTGTCTGAGGATCCTTTTCCTGAATTACCAAAGTCACTCGAGGACCAAGGTGTTGAACTCGGAATCGTTCTGAGCATTCAACCTTTGTCATCTCGTCCTCTACCTACTTCAGATAATGGGTCACCTTCTGATATTGGCCCGGAATCTTCTGACAATCTCGTCCAGACTCCTAAGAGTTTGCTGACTACTGAAGGTCAACTTGGATTGGTGATATATCTTTGGAATCCTTTGTTCGACCATGTTGTGGTATCACCGCAACGTTCGTATAGTTCGTACGATTAGCCAGGTGTTCCTTTGGAATTATCCCCTCTTACATCTTCAGTCATTCGTCATCGCTTGTTCCTAGCTATGAAACCCGAAGGCATAGCTCCAGTTACCTCTTCGGATGAATCAGAAGTTTCTACTCCACGCTCTGTCAAAGAGGAAGAGCATTAATTTCCTCCAAAAGGTTTCCCCTACACGGGGAGCATTCCCATCAATGTGTATCGGGATTTTCCACCTAATTATGTGACTTTAGCACAGTTGGTCTCAGGTACACCAAGTGCCTCATTACTTTACCACAATCCTGTTTGGGCGTCTAGCACTATGCCTACCACAGGTCTGTTCATTCAGAACTTGACCTCCCAACAGATGATGATTTTTGCAGTTACCTCAGTCCTGATGCAACTTACCATTCTAAACCCTCTTGTCTCGTCCGTCCAAGTCACCCGTCTGGTTCAACCGATGGTCTCGAGGCACATTGTTGTCAGTTCTTCAACCCATCCAGTAAGTGGACAAGCTATACCACTGCCCGGGGGGCAGAATTTGAGTGTTTCTATGGTGTCAGGCACAACCAATGTGAGTATCTCACAAGCTCACATGGTTGGGATGAACCAACCTTCTTCTGGTGCTATCCAAAACCCTACTGGTCCTGCTGGATTGAGCAATGTCCAGTACCAACAGGTCCAAAATCTTGTTGGTCCGTTTGGGTCAAGCAATTTCCAGTATCAGTAGCCTTATGAGGCTCAGGTTTAGTACCAAGCTCCTTATGCTCCATATGGTTCCCAAGGAATGGTTAATCTGCCTTACGTCCTTCATCCTAGACAGTATGTTCAGCCTAGTTTGTCCTCTTTTCCTAGTGGCTATGGCCAGATACAGTTCAGAAATTTCCAAGGTCTTAATTCGAGAACTGTTCAAGTACCCTTGTAGCAGCAAGGATAGCCTCTGTAGAAACAAGGGCAACCTTTGTTGTAGCAAGGGCTGTTCGTGCAGCAGCAGGGGCAGATGATGCCACAGCAAGGGCAACTATAACAACCGCAAGGGAAACCCTCACAACAGTTGCAACAAACCATGCAGCCACAGATGCATTATGCTCCACAAACCTCCCAACCTATGTCTTCGCAAGGCCAACCTCTGTAGCCACAGGGACAGCCTTTGCAGCCGCAAGGTCAATCCTTGCAGCAGCAGAGCCAACCTGGGCAACAACAACCCTTATATACATATCAATAGGGTCAACCCTTGCAAGGACAAAGTCAGGGTCAAGCCTTATAGCAGAAGGCCCAAAATCCTAATGTCCAAGGGCAACAGGTTCCGAATCCTTTTGTCTAAGGGCTGCAGGTCCAAAATCCCTATGTCGAAGGACAACAAGTGCAGAATCCCTATGTCCAAGGATAGCAGGTCCAAAATCCTCTTGTTTAGGGGCAGCAGGTTCAAAACTCGTATGTTTAAGGACAACAGGTGAAATATCCATATGTCCAAGGTCAACAGGTTCAACGGCCTTTTAACCTGTATGTTTCTTATCAGCCACCTCTGGCTAGACAATTTCAAGGCTTTCAAGGTAAAAATCCTTCCTACGACCAAGGTAACCTACAGTGGGGCAAAAACCAAATGCCATATGGCCAAAACCCTCCACTATGGGGACAAAACCCTTACCAGCAGGGATGGGCTCCAATGGTTGGACTCGCTTATTGACCTCCAATGCCTTTCAATACTCAATTGTCTTTCTTGGCTACACTAGAGTTGCAAGATGTGTCTCGACTCACGACTGATCCAATTCTTCATTCGCCATACTAGCCTCTGGTTTCGTCCAAGATCTCGAGTGACTGTTCGAATTTCGATGGGAAAGCAAAAGAAGATCCTCAAGCCTATGTGATGACATATCACCTCTGGTGCTCTTCAAATTCCTACGTTGATGATTCTATTCATCTTCGTCTTTTCCAACGAACCCTTACAGGTGTTGCAGCCAAGTGGTACATCGAGCTCCCTCGAAGTACTTACCATGACTTCAAATCTTTAGCCATGGCTTTCCTCACTCATTTCCAGTTGCTAGTTTGTTATGAAACTGGCATCTATTTGCTTACATCTCTCAAGCAAGATACTGTGACGCACATCTCCGGTCACATCCATGAATGGAGACATAGACGTCACCTGATCAAATTCGAGATTGCTGATCAGTTGCTAACCGAATGGTTTACCAAGTCATTTGTCGCTCCAATTGATCGCGATATAGCTATGGGTGGTGTGTGTTACCGAAGAAAAAGCTATTGCTTGTGCCCAATACTTAGACCTAGTTTATTTTCAGTCTGGCACTGTCACACGGAATAAGTCGATCTTGCGGACAAGATAGACCTTCCTAGAACCTAAAGAAGACCTAATGACAAGCAAACCAACCAGACACTATCTTTCTCTAAATATGCTTTGATTAACAATGGCAAACGAGTGTTTTTAGGGCCTACCTTAGGTCCAACGCAAGCTTGTGGATGCCCTCGCTCCTTTGATCCAAATGAGCTCCTTTGTCGCGAATCTGCAAACACAAACAAGGCAAACAAATTAAATAGAACCTGAAAAGCCAATTGCATAAAACATATTTAACATGAAAGTCAAGGAGTCCATGAAACAAATAACATGAGATACTTGTTGAGAAAAATGAGTTTGATTGTATTAATTCAAAATAAGAAGAACTTTACAACCTTTGCCTTGACACTGTACAAGCTCCTCCGAGGGTCCAGTAAGAAGTCTCCTCTACTTTGAAAAGTTTCACTCACTCCCCAATGAAGCCAAAAAGGTATGTGATATCTCCTCTTAAGCTCAACTAGGAAGTCTTGATTTCACCAGCATTTACCCTCAAAAATGTTCAGCTTCTAACCCCCAAGCAACCAGCCCAATGCCTGTATTTATAGTGCAATGGAGGGAGGTTACTAGGTCCTCCTTCAAAGGGATAAAGCCCTCCTTCAAAGGGATAGCTCCTCTCATAAGGGATTAGCTCCTTCTCTTTTGGGATGCATGAACCACCTCAGAGCGAACAATCCACGTCAAAGTTCCTTCTAGAAACCTCTAGAATTAACCCAAAGTGAGTTTTTTAAGATAAAACTTGCGCCTTTTGACTTTCACAGAGGTCCGCACCTACACCGTTAGGGACAGAGTGGGCAGGTCCATAGTTTTTGTACACAGAAGGTGCGGGACCGTAGGTGACCATGAGAGAAACTGCAGAACCAGAGTTACATTGATTTTTAATGTCTTTCTCTCATTTTCAAAGCTTAACTTGAAGAACTGAGGTCTGAGACTTGCTTAGGAGGATAGTACAAGTGATGATAGACCCATACTGACTGCAAATAATCATGGTGACGATATTTTTATGTAACAGATTGCCCCCTAAAGTGCGAAGTCTGTAGTAGATGAGGATTTATTATCATTTAGGAAGAGTGAAGTACTTTATCATTTCGAGGATCATCTTGTGGAGAGCCCGGTTGGAACCTGTAAAAACATTCAATGCAAGGTATATATATGAGATCATATCATCACTGAGGTAGGCATTCCCATACTCAGATCAAAACTGACTAGAAAAACTAGCTACTGCTCTGATATAGGAATGATCTTGTAAAACATCACAAGTAAAGACTCATGTGGACACAATATGGACGCAGCCATCTGTTTATGAATAGCCCATTATATAATGAATACAAAATTCCTCGTAGCCTGGATTGTGGAAACTAGATCCAGGGTCTTCATTTCTACTTACCGAAACAGTACGATTCTATCCATGCGAATGAATGTGTTGATATCGAACATGGTAGAAACCACTTGATTACTAGTCAATGATGTAAACTGTTAACAAGTGTGAGAGAAACTACCAGTGATGTCAATGGCTCTCAAAGTACCCAGTACAATCCATGAGATGTGAATAAATGTGTTGATGTCAAACATGTCACGGAATCCTTTGATCAAAAGTCAATGATGTAAACTGTCGTCAAAGGCGAGGAACCTGCCATTAAGGCATGCAGATCTCAAGGTACTGACGCTTCCTAGATCATCTTTCTAGATAATGAGATGATGTCGATAGAAAGCGATCCGTCGTAGGCAAGCCCACAACACGAAATCATAGATCAAGTTGAAGAAACTTAGTTGCAAGGATTGACTCAGGGATGGTCAAGATGGATGACAGATATTTTGCAGATGAATGGCTTATTGGCAGTGACCTCTTGAACACATAACGACACGACAAATGGTTTGGTGACAATTGACCCAAAGTTAATACCCAGAAATTGGCTGAAGACTTTCAATGTGGTTTGATCAACTGTTAGGCAAAGGATTTCCCAACCCAGGTGAATAAAAGTGTCGTGTTCAAGAGTGGTTACAAAGTATGACAAACAGGCTCATTTTTCTCTCTTTGCCCCACCATTTCTGGCAAGTACCTCTTTATTTTTGACAAGCTTGAGGAGGATAACATTTTCTTGATTATAAGCTCATCCTTTGGATGAGTCCAACTTAGTTTAAATTCGAACCATAAGAAGGAGTGGTTCGTTCCTATTTGTAATCGAACAAGTCCTTTACTGTGAAATTTTAACGAGTCCAGTATAGGAGAAACTCGGCGTTTTTCAATTTTAGAGAGTCTGAAAAAACTTAAGAAGACTCCAGGGTTGACCTTTTTCGTAAATTTGTGTCTCCCAAGCCCGAAAAAGTATAAAATAATACTTGAGAGAACTGCTTGATCTTTTACGACCAAGGAATACTTTTCGTCATTAGTGCCTTTGACCCGAAAAAGTAAAAAAGCAATCAATGACACGTCATTTTATAACCAATATCGAATTTGAAACGACAAAAATTCGGCAATCTTTTCATGTTTTTACGGTCGGAAAAGCGCTGTAAGTGGACCATCTTTTAATTCCATTTTAACGAGTTTAAAAGAAACACTCAGCAATCTTTTCATGTTTCAGGAGTTAGAAAAGAGCTTAAAGGTGACTCTACATGTTTTTTCGTCGAAAATGATAGATTTCGCCTGAATAATCCTTTATTCTGCACAAAAACACAAACATTACTCATACCTGTTTGAAATGGATAAAAATGTTGCAAAAATACCTTTCCTAAGTGAAACATAAACAAATTTGCAATTTATTTACTCAAAAAACTTATAAAAAGGGTCTTTGTCAATTCATTTTTACTGTTTGAGTTTGAGTGAGAAAATAGTGCTTTTGCTCAGAAAACTTCCCGTGAAGATTGCGGGAAATCCAACCATCGGAATTGAACACCGTCTTCTCCAGGTAATCCACATCATCCCACTCTTCATTTTTAACCGTTTATTTTTTTGTTTTAGTCATTTATTTCATTTTTGGGAGGGTTTTTAGGCACAAAACCCGCATGCGGGGGCCCGCAGGTTTACCATTGCGGGCCTGCGGACCCCGAATTTTTCTCCATTGGGAAAAAGCTCGGGGTCCGCACCTTCCATGTAGAAAAAGTGCGGTCCCACGCACTGTGTCTAACCCAGAGGGTGCGGTCCCCGTCGCAAGGGTTTTTAACCCAAAAATTCTCAAAAATGGACCACACAAAATAATTTCTAGCAATTTAATTTGTCTTTATACTTGATGCAGAGATTACATCATGCTAGATTGGTGTGAACGAGAGCATGAGGACGTGGATGCTGCCGCATGGAATCATCAGCCTTCACTTGATGCTTTGAGGGCGTGCGGCTTGTACAAATTCTGGGCCATTCCTGGCATGAGGGCTCAGGTGGATTTCTTACAGTGGTTGGTTGACAGATGGAGCATACAAGACCAGTGCTTCTTCATTGGTGGCCACCAGCTCGAAATCGAGCCTGCGGACATATATTTCTTGACTGGTTTGCCTAAGAGAGGCGAAGACTTGACTCTGTTTGGGGTTAGGCCAGGTGGCCAGTCTGTCGATAGCCTCAGGCTAGAGTACTGCAACAGCCAGGCTAGAGACAAAGGGATAGACATAAAGACCATATCCCTTCCTGAGCTCATGGTGATTGCATTCACTGTCACCATTTGCGGAGTCGCCGCATTACATATTTCCACCGGATCCCAGATGCGTATGGCAGTTGATTGCTTTCGAGGCACCATCTTCAACTGCTGCGATGCCGTGTTGGCCAATCTGAAAGGCCAACTGACCAGGGCCAAAAACGGACAACTAAAGACCTTTGGTTATGGGGCTTTGGTTGTGAGTTTTGGCCTGGAGAGGGTTCCTATGCTGATCCCACAACACCTTACTGTTGGAGCTGGGCTTCCTCGAGAGCCCAAACTGATGCGATGGGTCGCAGTTATGGCCCGTCACTCGGACGAGAGGACAGAGGTTGCTCGATTCAAACCTGAGTATTTCCAATGGCTAGAAAACCAGGTCTTTTCTATTCAAGACTTCCCTTACGCTGGGATAGATTTTCGTGGTGACCCAGACATGGTTCTTCCACCAGGAGAGCAGTGGGATGAGTCAGGTAAAATCCTTTTCAACATTTTTCCTATTTTAATTTTTTTTGTTATTTTTTCATCGTCTCAAAACTGATAGTAAAAAATTTCAAATGCAGATGTGGGTCCACAGCGACCAGCCGCTCTCTGGCCTTACGAGAGTAAGCAACCAGTTGCACCCACGCCAGCCCCACAGGACGAATCAGCAGAGGTTTTGGCCGAGTTGGAGGGTCATCTCGAGCGCTTGACAGGAGACATTCCTGAGACCACTATAGATGACATTCCTCGTCGACTTCAGCGCTATGTGATTGGGGTCCCGGACCTTTTAGGAGGTTCCTTTGCAAGGTGGCCCATGCAGTGGTTTCTTATAGAGATCATCACCAGTGATAGGATGATCGCCTATTGTGGGCACATGTGACATTTTGTTTTTTGTACTTATCATTTTTGCCGATCATAAGGTGTTTTTCA
The DNA here is from genome assembly GCA_031772625.1 of Pinus tabuliformis. Taxonomy (NCBI): domain Eukaryota; kingdom Viridiplantae; phylum Streptophyta; class Pinopsida; order Pinales; family Pinaceae; genus Pinus; species Pinus tabuliformis. The sequence goes on along the minus strand of CM062811.1, from coordinate 1,128,170,190 downwards.
ACCTATGATCGAGGACGATGTATTTTTTGACACACTCCTATATATATATATATATCACTATTACCAGCTTATCTTGTAAATCATGTTATGGAATGGTTTTAAATTTACATGTATGATTATTGCAAATGTCTATTTAACATTCGAGAAGCAATTGCATCTGCTAATGTATTTAAAGATCTTGGAATATGCTGATATTCAATATAATCAAATTCACGTTCCAAGAGACGCACTCTCAAAAATAATCTCAATAACACTAGATTTCTAATGGCATACACTCTATTAAGCTGTAATACAACGAGTTCAGAATCTAACCTCACTATCAAACTCCGAATCCCAAATGAAATAGATTCAGATAATAACTCAATCACTGCACTATACTCGGCAATGTTGTTTGTTGTTTGACCGAGGCTTACCCCATGCATAGATACTAACTCGTCAGAGGGCGAATAGATAACCCAAGTTGCGGAAGAGATGTTCCATGTATTACGACAAGCGCCATCAGCGAAACCAATGTATGTTTGGAGAGGCATCGACATCTGCAATATCAAGAGTAAAACCAAGATAAGCAGGAATAATGACGAAAAAACACTCTCTAAGCTAAGCACACTGTTTAAACTAAAACACACCAGCTAGAAAGAAAAACTATCCTAACTACAAATCTCCATACCCATTCTTTTAAGCATAATACCTCTTCAAGTAAAGGCCATTTCTGGGTTTACCCAAAGAGTCCCCATCAAAGTCTACCAATTCATAGGCCCCTTTGGCTAGCTTTCGCTTGACAACATAGGGACCATGCCACATAGGAACGAATTTTCCAGCGCCTAATTTATCATTAGCTTGATCATAATCTAAGACTAGGTCTCCTTCCGAAAAATTTCGAGGGGTCACATTTCGATCATACTGAGCTTTCATTCGTTTTGTGTGAGTCTCGATTGCCAATGCAGCATCACGTCGATTCTCATCTAATTGAGCCAAGTATAACAAACGCTTTTCCTCTTCGGAAGTGGCTGGAAGTAACTCGATGGCCATTTGCAGTGACGGGATTTCGCATTCAATGGGTAACACAGCTTCCAAACCATAGACTAGTTGGAAAGGAGTGAACCCTGTTGATGTTTTTACTGAAGTTCGGTACGCCCAAAGCGCTGAAAATAGCATGTTGTGCCAATTCGACCGATGAATCCCAATGATTCGTTGGATCATGATAACTAAAACTTTGTTGATGGATTCAACTAGACCATTCGCTTGTGGATAATAAGGGGTTGAACTATCGTGACGTAAACCAAGTTGGCCTGTAAGTTCGGTCATCATAACGTTTCGAAAATGATGCCCATGATCAGTGATTATTTCTTGTGGGACACCAAACCTAGCAATTATATGATTGAACACAAAAATTGCAACTGTCTTGCCGTCTGCCTCAAATGTAGGCATCGCCTCGGCCCACTTAGTAAAATAATCTACCGCAAGGATGATATACGCATGCCCCCCGGCCGAGTGAGGGTTACATGTAATAAAATCGATACCCCATTTGGCAAAAGGACCAACGGCAATTATAGGGTGGAGAGGAGCAGGTGGAGCGTGCATCATATGATAAAAAATCTGGCAGTTGTGGCATTTTCGGACCGCCGTAATACAATCTTTAAATAAAGACGGCCAGAAGTAGCCAGCACACAATATCTTTTGGGCTGTGGCAAACCCAGACATATGACCGCCACACGCTCCAGAGTGACAGTCATTTAGAACCCTTTCATCTTCCTCGTGAGTTAAGCAACGTCGAAAAACGGAATCCGCCCCACGGCGATAAAGAGTATCTCCAATAATCCTGAATTGTTGGGACTGGAATCGAATCTTTCGACGTTCTGACCTTGAAATTTCTGGCCGAAAGGATTGGGTCTGGAGATAAATGATGATATCCCCATACCACGGATCTAAAGTGCTGATTAGAAACAAGGATTCGTCCGCAATGGGCTCCTTCGCCACAGTTTCCGTGTCAGCACGCGGGAAGTCACACATTAACTCCGCAAAAACTAAAGATTTCTTAGACTTTGATTTCTCAAATTCCAAGTCAAACTCCTGCAGGATAACGATCCATTTAGAGTACTTGCCCCCTAGCAATTGCTTTGTCAAAATTTAGATCATAGGGTTGCAATCCGAAATTACCGTAGTTTTACGTAGTAGAATGTAGTGACGAAAACGTTGGATAGCTTGAACAGCTGCCAATGCCAATTTCTCCACATGTGAGTATTTTAGCTCAGTTGGATTTAAAGTTCGACTAAGGTAATATATCACATGTTCGGTTCTGAATTCATCTTCCTGAACTAAAACCATTCCAATGGTGGAATGAGAGGCGGCGAGATACAAGAAGTAATCCTGGTTGTAGTTGGGAGGATGCAACAACGGTGCATGGGTAAACGCGTGTTTGAGTGCATCAAAAGATTTCTGAGCTATCTCATCCCAATAGATGGAGTATTTTGCTTCAACAACCGGGTAAAACCCTTTGTGACCTCGGCGTAGTTAGGAATGAATCGTCGTAAAAAGTTTGCTTTCCCTGCAAACTTTGGAGTTGGCGAAGACTCGAAGGAGGAGGCAATTTGATGATAGCTTCAACCTTCAAGGGATCGACGTGAATGCCGGCTTTCGAAACTACAAACCCCAGCAATCGACCCGTTTCTATACAGAAGACACATTTGTGTGGGTTCAACCGAATACGATAATGCCTACACCTCATAAAGATTGCTCGTAAATGGACGAGGTGATCAGCTCAATGTAATGAATGAGCAGGCAAGTCATCGAGATAGGGTTGCACAATGTGCTTGATGTCATGAAACGCATAAGACATCGCCCTTTGAAAAGTTGCTCCGACATTCTTAAGCCCAAAAGGTAACTTGCAATAAGCAAATGTCCCCCATGGACAAATGAAAGGCGTTTTTGGTTGATCGGCAGGTAGAATATTGATTTGATTATATCCGGAAAAACCGTCCATGAAGGAGAATATTTCGTTGCCGGCACAATCATCAATGATTTGATCGATATAGGGAGTTGGGTAATTGTCTTTTGGACAGCTCGATTAATGTCCCTATAGTCGATGCATATTCTTATTGTTCCCTGCTTTTTGTTAACCAAAACAATATTCGATACCCAATCCGTTAACGGGATCGGATAAATGAAACCTGCTTTCAACAATTTTTCAACTTCTACTTTAATTGCAGCAGCTTTTCGTGGGTGAATCTGACGCAAATGTTGCCGGACGGGTTTAGCGTCCGGGTAAGTCTTGATCTCATGAACAACAATCGTGGGATCAATTCCTGGCATTTCCTCATAGGACCAGGCAAACACGTCGTGGAATTCTTGAAATAGGGCCTTATATAGTTGAATTTCGTCATCTGTACACGAGGCACCTATATGAATGTTCTCAACAATTCCGGGCTTAACCGAAATGTCAATAGGAATATTTCGAGAGATGTTTCCCAAATTTAACTCTGAATCGGGATGTTTCATTGGATTCTGAGGTTCCTTGACATATTCAGTTGTAAAAATGGATGAGAAATCATTTTCAAAACGATCATCCTCAGGTAAAAACGAAGATCTGTGATGGAGATCTTCCCATGGTAAATCATCTACACATAGGATTTCACGAATTTTCTCATCAGAGTGAACAAGTTCAGAAAACGTGGTTAAATCCGAGGTTGATGTGAAAAGTGATTCCTCACGGACCACATTCATTAAGTCATTTTCGGTTGAACATGGATCGGCAAATGACTGCATGGCTTCATAAGCAATTTCATATGGACTCAAAGGCATGGCATTACCAAATGAGTCTATCTCAGATTCAGAAGGGACAATCCAAGGATCATCGTAAATAATGGTGTCTGATGTAATCATATGAATGGTTGCAAATGAAGATGATGAGTTGATTGGAGGAAAAGGAAAAGTTCCCAGTAAACGGCATCTTTAACTAGTCCTACTCCAACATCCTTATATGGGATAGTTGTTTTACCAACATGCTGAATACTCTCCGAAGAGGCTGGGTCGGATGAAAAGTAAGCCAGCTAGTCTATTGTTATGATCTTTCCATTATGTGGAAACTTTATTACTCGAAAGACCGATGAAACGACCGCTGTCATAGCGTAAGACCAACTTCGACCCAAGAGAAGGTTGTAATCTAGAGGGGCATCAACCACCTCCACATCTAGACTAACAGTTTTTCCTTCAACCCCTATAGGCAAATCCTGTAGAATGCCAAAAGGATGAAACCCACGGCCATCAAAGGCCTTTAGAATCGTCGGGGATTGATTTAGCGAAGGAGAACCAAGCGATCTCCAACACTGTATCGACATAATACACGTTGAGGCTCCCTCATCAATTACAGTCCGATGAATAGGCCTGTTTTTTACTATCACTGGTATCTGGAAAGCCATTTGATGAGGCAAACACGGTGTACTATTTTCTAGATCGAAAATTATTAGGTTCAAGTCCTGAACATCAACAGCTCCTATAGCCGACAAAAGTAATTTACGTTGTGTTGGACATGATTGCAGCACTTCCAAAGCCGACATTGCTGAGGGTGAAACAGCTAAATCCTCAACAATGTTATAATTCTGAGCCACTCTCGCATGTGGATTGAAAGCTGACTTTCGAAGTATACCCTTGGCGGGCGGTTTGATTACCAAGTTTGGATTAGGTTTCTCGATCTGTAGTGGATCAGAACCGAGAGCTGAGGTTGATGGATTAGAATGAGAAGATTCTGCTTCTTTACCATCAACAGGACTTTTACTACCATAATCTTGCGATCGAGTCGCAATCCTAACATGGGACATCATCAGTATGGGTTCTTCATTGGCATTCGAGGATGAACCTATCATCTTACTGTCTTGAGCCGGAAAAGGATCCTTCAAAACAGCAGGAGTTTGGGAACCTTGACAATCTTCGCAACCTCTGCACGATGAGGGCAGTCTCTTGTAAAATGTTCATCGTCACAAATGAGACAAGGATAACGAGGTTTGCGTTTTTCATCATTGGATTCCGCCTTTTCAGGTTTCTCCTTTGAACTTTTGTCCATTTTATTCTTCTTCCCACCGGATTTTGATTTGGCTGTAGATGACTCTACAACGTGAATATCGGTGGAAATCTCTGCAGAAGAATCTCCTTTTGGGAATCAGGCAAGGTTATGATAGGGGAAGAATTCTTGGAAGACTTCTTCTTACTTTTAGTGTTAACCGTGCCAATCATACCATCGGCGGCATGAGATCCCGAAGGAGCTGCAGTGATTTGATTTTGCTTGGGAAGATCGGGGATTTTTTCGTGTAACGTACCTGACTGAGTATAGACCAAGTCAAGGTACTGTGCTTGAGCAATCACTTGCTCCTCAGTAACAACTCCGGCTTTAGCAACATCTTCAGTGATCTTTGGCAACAAAGATTTTACAAACCATTCAGCCAAGATCTGATCCGGAATAAATACCTTCACTAAACGCCGTCGACGTCTCCACTCATGAATATGATCTGAAATGTAAGTGGATGTCGATTGTTTTAGCGAAGTTAACAATTCCGTGCCATTGTCATATCGGACTGGCAACTGAAAATGAGTTAAAAACGAGGTAGCTAACTGACTAAAATTATAAAAAGTGCCTCGCGGTAACTCAATGTACCACTTGGCCGCAAGACCAATTAGAGTGCGCTGGAAAAGTCTAAGACGGATTGAATCATCTGTAATGGAGTTAGACGCACACCAGAGGTGGTAAGTCATCACATGGTTCGACGGGTCCTCTCCTGATTTACCTTCGAACTTGGGAATGTCACTGGGCAACTTATTCGGCATTGGCGGCCAAAACGGAAGATAATTAATGGGATCGTTCGTTAGGCGCGACAAGTCAGGTAAGTCCAAAGTTGCGATAAACGGTAACTGCCGATTAGGATCCCTAAAACTCTGGGTCATGAGACCAGCCCAGGAGGAGGATATCCAGGATAACTAGGAATAGGAATGGCGTTCGGGATATTGTATCCTCCCGGAAAACCAGGATTAACCGGACCGTACTGGAGTTGTTGAGGTTGTTGATAAGTGTACCCAGGTACGGTTGATACTGATAGACTGGCTGCTGCACAGCAGGACCGAATTGGTACTGTCCCTGGTACGGTTGATAAGTGAATTGTGGTTGACTTGTGACAACCGTACTTAAACCAGGTTGTCCTACAGGCATCTGAACCGAAGTTTGAATCGTAGATCCAGACGGTGGTAAAGATGTCTGAGGAGTAGATACAGAAACAGTAGAAACTGGAGCTGTCGATACTCCAGAAGTAGGTGGGGTAGATTGAACAGATGTTGCGGTAGTTGTAGCAGTCGTTTGAGGCAGAGTACGAGGTGTACTAGGCCCAGGCTGAGAAACTACCGAAGGTATAGAAGTTTGAATGTTAGACTGGACTGGTTGCTGGGTGAACCAGAAACTAAGGGTTGTCCAGTTTGAGATGACAACTGTACACTTGGCTGCAATACCTGTTGAGTTTGCGATGGATCCCACACTATATTCATTCCGGGGTACTGACCCATAACTGGTTGAGAATACTGAGGACCATAACCGGATTGAGGGTAGGATTGATAATTGAAAGGTACATTTCCGTTCCTTGAACATACGTTTGACGGACGGTGGTTGGAAACCTTGGTTCGAGTATTGACCTTGGGTTGATACCCTTGAGGCACATACTGATACTGGGGTTGACCTTGAGGTATAAATTGATACTGGGGTTGACCTTGGGGTACATATTGAGTCTGGGGTTGACCTTGAGGAACGTACTGTCCCATAGGTATGTACTGTCCTTGAGGTTGCCCCCCAGATGCAAATTGTGTACCTTGAGGTTGCCCCCCAAGCGTTAATTGAGGCTGCCCCCAGGCGGTAACTGGCCACCTTGAGGTTGAGGATTGGGAATAGAACCTGACATCATGAGAATGTCTTCTACGCTCAATGGCTTAGTACCATTGTTTCCAGTTAATAACCCTTGCTCAATGGGTTGAGGAGATGCTCCCGAAAAAGTACCAGAAAGTGACTGATACCCAGAGGGAACAGAAGGACCGCCGTACAAAAAGGATTCAGGCGATTGAGTAAACATGGATGACTGTCCTGACATATTTACGGGAGTATAAAAACCTCTAGGTGTTGGGTGATAAGGAGCACGAGGTGGTCAAAGAAAGATACCAAGAACTGCTCCTAGGTGGACTGTAAAAAATTGATTCACGCTCCCTTAGTTCAATAACAGGTTGATTTTCAGGGATAGGGATGCCTACTTCTTCTTCCGGAGCAAGTTCTTCAATAGCAATAAGTCCAGAAGGAAGATCTTGGGTGATTACTCTTTCTACCCTAGGTGAACCAGGACCACTAGAAGTTGGAGAAACAAACCCCGATGTCGGAGTAGCAGCAAATTCACTTTCAGCTCGATATTTCAGGTTCCTCACCTATATCACTAGTAGATGAAAAGCTACCAGCAATTTCAGAAACAGACACTGACTGTGGATTATAATCTGCTACTAACGGTTGAAAATCAGGATGTACTATCAAAGAAGATTCTCCTTCCTCAGGTGACCCAACTCTACTGTCTCTAGGAGTTACGAGGACTTTCAAGCCTTCAAGCTGGCTCGGTACTTCCTCAGGAGGTTGGCCCCGAAGTCTACGGGACTTCCTCAGTAACTCAGCCACGTTTACAAACTCAGGAGACTGGCCCCGAAGTCTACGGGACTGTCTTGGTAATTCAGCCACAGTTGAAAACTTTTAACTACTTCACACACAAACAAAGTAAAATCTCAATGAAAAGCACCTAAAGTCTCTAAAGAACCAAACAAATTTGAATCACACGCCTAAAGAATCTAGGAGATCAAACACACACAAACAGTAACTTTCCGTACTGAAAACACTAGTTGGTGATGAAATCCAACGTTGCAGAGTTCAATACAGAAATGGCGGTTGGAACAGTTACCCGGCAACCTGCTTAATGAATAGACTGGCACAAGTTCCTCCACTTAACCGTCTCGAGTGAAGTGAACCCCAGAAAATCCAAGTGAGTCTAGCCGACGTCTGCTCCAGGTACAGTGGGATCTTCCCACCACTGTCACCTCAGGAAGAGTCCTAAAGAATATGGCCACTAAGGTTACCAACTGAGACAAATACACCTGGGGGAACAGTCTACGATCTGATATGCACGCAAGGGCAGAGTAGCAAGCTCAATCCCCTTGAAGGCTCCTTGACATAATCCAAGGTTTACCAACAAGTGACCCAGGCTCCTCGACAATGGTTAATCCGAGGTTTACTATTTTTAATACGTGAATATCTGGCGTCGTTCCCAATGAGGAAGGATTGATTCCCACACTGGTTCGGACACGATCTCGTGCTTCTCCTTTAAGAGGAGCTTTCCCAGAGCATAAATGCAACAATTGGATTTCTTCCCTACCACAAGATACAGCTACTTGTTTGTTTTTACTGTCTTGGAGAGTTAATTACTCTCCTACTCCAAGACACTAGCCTAAGCTAAGTTGGTGTATCAGAGCCCTAGAAATAAAAATGTTACTAGGTGAATTTTACTTTAAGCGTTAATTTTTAGTGATTTTTGTTTAAGTCCAAAGGTGGGAGATGAAACTCGTGGTATGAAGACTCGACTCAAAATCACTAAAAATGCACCTAAGATGATCAAAACAATTTTTTTTTCTTCGATGAACTTCTAACTAAGAAAGAGTTTGAGAATGCAAATAGTTTGTAAACACAAATCTTTCTCAATTCAACAAATTAAAAGAAGAGTTTTTTGTCTTTCCAATGCACTCAAAACGAGACAACTAGTTATTTTCACAAAAATTCCCTTTTTCGTTCAAAGCACTCATCACTACAAAAAACAAACTTTTTCAAAAGAGATTTTTTATATTTTTTAAAAAAACTCAAAACTATGAAAATGACTAACTTTGAGATCTACAAATTATAAAAACCTATTTGAAGTCAAAGCCTACTAAAAGTCTTTTTTAAGGATGTTTTACTTAGCTAGATGTAAGCTAAGGACCAATTTATGCAGAATCACAAATAAGTCAAGAACAACCAATTTTGTTTTCTTTTTGAAAATGAAAATCCAAACTCTCAAACACAAGCTTTTCGAAGTTTTGTAAAGAGAAAACTCAAAGCGGATTCCTCAACAAGGGGAGATTTCATAAATGGTCAGACTCATAAGAAGGCTGGTAGACACTAAGGTGATCTGAAGTCCCTACAGCTTCTAAGCTCAGAGCCACTACACAACCAAAATGAAAAAACAAACCCAACAAGCAAAACTCCTAGGAATTTCACTAAAACCCTAACACTAACGAAATCAATCTAAGGAAAGCTTCTGACAAGTTATATGCAGGTCTGGGCAGTGGATAACAATTTCTAAACAAACACTAAGCTGACTAAAAAGAGAAATCTTAGGGTTTTTTCAAAATTTTGACAGGGTCCGCAGGCCACAGTTGACACAGGTGCGGTCCGCTCTGTGCTAAAAAGCAAGCTGCGGGTATGTACGCACTGTGTCAAACGGCTAGGGTGCGGTCCTCTCCCAAAGCTATGAAAAACAAAAAAATAACTGGATCTACAAACTCTACCCAATTTTGCACACAACAAGCCAAAAACAGAACAAAAAACACAGTTTCTCAGGTCAAAGTAAAACAAGGAAAACAATCAAGTCCCAGTGAGAGTCACGTTTTGTCACACGGAATAAGTCGATCTTGCAGACAAGATAGACCTTCCTAGAATCTAAAGAAGACCTAATGACAAGCAAACCAACCAGACACTATCTTTCTCTAAATATGCTTTGATTAACAATGGCAAACAAGTGTTTTTAGGGCCTACCTTAGGTCCAACGCAAGCTTGTGGATGCCCTCGCTTCTTTGATCCAAATGAGCTCCTTTGTCGCGAATATGCAAACACAAACAGGCAAACAAATTAAATAGCACCTGAAAAGCCAATTGCATATAAAACATATTTAACATGAAAGTCAAGGAGTCCATGAAACAAATAACATGAGATACTTGTTGAGAAAAATGAGTTTGATTGTATTAATTCAAAAGAAGAAGAAATTTACAACCTTTGCCTTGACGCTGTACAAGATCCTCCCAGGGTCCAGCAAGAAGTCTCCTCTACTTTGACAAGTTTCACTCACTCCCCAATGAAGCCAAAAGGTATGTGATCTCTCCTCTTAAGCTCAACTAGGAAGTCTTGATTTCACCAGCATTTCCTCAAAAATGTTCAGCTTCTAACCTAGCAACCAGCCCAATGCCTGTATTTATAGTGCAATGGAGGGAGGTTACTACGTCCTCCTTCAAAGGATAGCTCCTCTCATCAAGGGATTAGCTCCTTCTCTTTTTGGGATGCATGAACCACCTCAGAGCAAACAATCCACGTCAAAATTCCTTCTAGAAACATCTAGAATTAACCCAAAGTGAGTTTTTTAAGATAAAACTTGCACCTTTTGACTTTCACAGGGGTCCGCACCTACACCGTTAGGGACAGAGCGGGCAGGTCCGCAATTTTTGTACATATAAGGTGCGGGACCGCAGGTGATCGTGAGAGAAAGTGCGGAACCAGAGTTACATTGATTTTTAATGTCTTTCTCTCATTTTCAAAGCTTAACTTGAAGAGCTGAGGTCTGAAAATTGCTTTGGAGGATAGTACAAGTGATGATAGACCCATACTGACTGCAAATAATCATGGTGATGATATTTTTGTGTAACAGACACTTTGTATGAGTTATTACCTGATGCTCCACAACCATCATCTGATCCAACGACATTGAAGTCACAGGCTACACCTCCTATTGATGGAGTAATTGGTTCAGTGTCCTAGACCCCTGTGAAATCTTCTTCCAAACAAAAGTTGGTCTCAAACACTGCTTCCAATAGTCCCTCCTAGAATCCACCTGGCCCTGGTAAAACCTCAGAGGTCCACGCTGTTCAGTCTACCACAGCGAACAAATCCTCGAAAGGTAAGAAGAAAGGCAAAGGCAAGGGTAAAGTTGATGCCCCAAAATAGGGTCCTCCTAAGTCATCTGCTGGTGATTCTTCACAACGGAAGCCTAAGTATCCGTGCCTCATTTGTGAGGAGGATCACTATACTAAGGATTGTCCTCGACGGTCCGAAGTTAGTCGTTTGCTCAAAGGGACCCCAGCTATCCTGAAAGAGCCATTTTTGTCTCAGCAGACTCAAATGGTAGACCAGCCTCAATCATTTGCTTCCTTAGGATCACAAGTGTTCATGATGAGTACACCTATTAATGTGGCTACTAGATCAAAATATTATCAAACTCCTCCTCCGACAACTGGGAAAGAGAAAGAGGCCACCCCTTCTTCTTCCCCCCCGGAGTTTTGGCCCTCTTCATATTGAGTGCCCTAACCCTGATTCCGCCATTCCACCTCCTTCTCGAGGTGTGCTAAGGAAGTCCTCATACAATCCCAATGCTTGAGCCGCTTAACACTATAATATTGTTGAGGATTTGGCTCAGGCGCCGTCAACTATGTCTACTCTCAAGGTACTCCAAAGCTGTCCGTCTCAGCGGAAATCATTACTGTCAGCTATTGGAGGTATTGATCCTACTGATTCCAATTTGATATATTTTGATCTAGAGAACCACATTCTGCGACTGCGTCATCATATTGTCTTTCTCATTCAGGTAATCATCAATGAGAAAACCATTCATAGGACTGTCATCGATGAAGGTGCTTCTACCTGCATCATGTTAGTCGCTTGCTAGAAGGCAATTGGTTCTCCTACTTTGAACCAATCCCCTAACACTTTGGAAGCTTTTGACGGGCACGATTTGCGACCATTCAGTGTCTTACCCAACCTTGCCATTACTTTGGAGGGCAAGACAGTACACGTCGAGGTGGAGATTGTTGACGCTAATCTCAATTATAATCTTCTACTCGGACGAAGCTGGACCCATGCCATGCATGCTGTAGCCTCCTCCCTGTTTCGCGTGATTCATTTTCCCCATCAAGGGAAGATCGTCACAGCCGACCAACTGTCTTTCTTTTCCTCTTCCTCCTCAGATGGCAATGTTCCGTATGTCAAGCACACTGGTGCTCCTTATGAGAGTGTGGGGGTAGGACTTTTTAAAGATTCTGCCTTGATGGGAATTTTTCCACTCCCACCTCCTCATGTTGCCTCTGTCAACATGATCTCGGTCAAATATGATCCTTGGGTCATACCTTCACTAGATCTTTTTGATACCTGGGGTGAGGTTATGCCACTTAGTCCTTCCGAAATAAATTATGTGGAAATTGTTTCGTCCTTAAGTTCTGTATCCTCTGATTTTCCTGTTTCGAGGACATATCTCAATACATATTCTCAATCCCCGTGGCTTGGTGCTTTGGAATCCCTTGATCCCTTAGTAGAGACTTTTCTTACTGACGAGAGTATCATGGAAGTAATGTCTCTAGAGGAACCACCTTGGAACGATACTCATCATCGTTCCTTGTTCCTGCCTAGCCCAACAGTCATGTCTACTTGTCTCAAAGAGTTCTCTTCTCAGTTTCCTTCCCTACCACTTTAGGCGCCGATCATGACTCATGAAGTATGGTCGGAAGGAAATTTGGGTAACATTACCCAAATGATGCCAATTGATATTTCTGTTAAGCTTGGTGTCGTTGAAAATGTCCATATTGGGGTAACTTGTTCTCTAGATGAGATCAAGATCTATACTCATTTGTTCCAAGAATTTCGTGATGTGTTTGCGTAGTCATATGAGGAAATGCCTGGCATTTATCCTAGCATCGTCATGCACAAAATATTGAATTATCCTCACACGAAGCCCGTTCGCCAACGGCTACACCCAATGCACCCTAGGAATGCAGCAGCTATCAAGGGTGAAGTTGAAAAACTTCTCAAAGCTGGATTCATTTATCCGATCCCTCTCACAGATTGGGTGTAAAATATTGCACTGGTGGCAAAGAAACAAGGCACGATCCGCGTTTGCATCGATTACCATGACCTTAATCGTGCATGTCCTAAGGATAACTATTCCACTCCCTTCATTGATCAGATCATTGATGAATGCGCTGGGAGCGAAATTTTTTCCTTTATGGATGGTTTTTCTAGTTACAACCAGATTAACATTGCATCGGTTGATCAAGAAAAGACGGATTTTATCTGTCCATGGGGTACTTTCGCGTACAAAAATCTCCCTTTTGGCTTCAAAAATTCTGGGGCTACGTTTCAGAGGGCGATGTCCTATGCATTTCACGACATTCAAAACATCGTTCAACCTTACTTGGATGACCTTCTCACTCATTCTCGTAAGCGCCATGATCACCCTAATCATCTTCGATAGATTTTTCTTCACTGTAGACACTACAACGTTTAGTTGAATCTGCATAAATGTGTTTTCTTCATTGAATCTGGATGACTCCTCGACTTTATTGTTTCTAAGGAAGGCATTCGCCTTGATCCGCTTAAAGTCGAGGCCATTGTTAATTTACCCCCTCCATCTTCGTTACACCAACTGCAGAGCCTGCAGGGAAAAGAAAATTTCCTTCGTCGTTTCGTACCCAATTATGCTAAGCTAGCTTCAGGGTTTACTTGGTTGCTCAAGCAAGGAACGCCCTTTGTTTGGGATGAGATTTCCCAAAAGGATTTTGATGACCTTAATGTTGGGTATGGAGCCTGATTATCTTCTGTATTCAAAGGTATTGCCACATTGGACCCCAGTTCGTAATGGGGCGGCAATGCTACCCACAAAATATTCATTGCAGGGGGGTCCAAGGGGGGTGGCTGCGACCTTTGGGAGCCCCCCCCTGGCGGGGGGATTGGGGCAGCGCCCTCGAAGCTAAAAATAGATGTAAAATTGCCTTGTAAAATGTTGTAATTTTGTAGTCAATCTAGGTCGTTCATTAGGCAGAGATCTGATGGTAGAAGTTATGTTTAATTTAGGGTTTTTTTCTCTAGAAGGCAACCCCTCGCTATATATGAGGGAATTGTATTGCGTCTATGTAGATTTGTATTCTGAGTGAGTGAGGAAGAGAGAGGAGATTGAGAGTAAAGAGGGAATTACAACATATCTATTGTAGGTTGTATCTCTTCAGTTTGCTGGAAAATATAAAAGAAAGCACTGGTTGTTTCTCTGTGGACGTAGCCCAAACTGGGTGAACCACGTATATCTGTGTCTCTCTTGTTTTATGTGTTTTTTGTGTTTATATTTCTGCAATATTTTATGTGTTCCATTGCTCTGTAATATATAATTTTCTAACAACTAGTATCAGAGCCAAAGGTCTATTTGGATGATAAACTCGCAGGAGAGAAGGGTTCCTGGTTCAAGTGGGAGCAATGGTGGAAGATGGTAGGTTTAGGGTCGAAAAATTTAACGGCCAAAACTACCAGCTGTGGAAGATTATTTGTACCAGAGATATCTGTACAAACCATTGAGCGGAAACGCAAAGAAGCCGATGAGGATGAAAGACACAGAATGGGATATTCTCGACAAAAAAGCACTTGGAACAATACGACTGTGCCTAGCTACGTCAGTAGCATTTAATGTTTCATAGGAAACGACAACAGAGGGTTTAATGTCAACATTGGCCAAACTATATGAAAAACCCTTGGCCTCAAATAAGGTATGTCTTATGAAGCATTTATTTAATATGAAGATGTGAGAAGGTGGATCTGTTGCTGATCATTTAAATGAATTTAATACAGTTACCAGTCAGTTAAGTTTTTAAGGGGTAACTTTTGATGATGAAGTTAGGGCTATGTTATTTCTGTTCTCATTGCCAGAAAGTTGGAATGTTTTAGTTATGACCATTAGTAACTCTGTCTCTGGATCTAGTACTTTAAAGTTTGATGATGTTGTCAGTGCAATCCTTAGTGAGGAAATGCGATAGAAAAGCTCCGGTGAGACATCAGGTAATGCTTTGACTGCAAAGACTAGGGGAAGAAAAATGGAAAGAGGAAAGAGCCCTGGATATCGCAGTAAGTCAAGAAAAGGTAGATCCAAGTCCAGATCGGGGATAGTGTGCTGGAAATGTAGGAAAAAAGGACACCTGAAGAAAGACTGCAAGTCTCGGAAGGGAAGAGAAGGAGACGCGCAACAAGAAAAGAATCATGAAGCGAATGTAACAGGTGATGTGTTGCAATATGCTTTGATTATTTCTTTAGAAAATATTATTTTATGTCTGGGCGGTAGATTCAGGGACCTCATTCCATGCCACACCTGATAGGAAACATTTTCATGATTATGTTCAAGGAGATTTTGGACAGGTTCGATTGGATGATTATAAACCCTATAAAATCATTGGAATGGGTACATTTTTCATAAAACAACAGAATGGAAATCAATGGCTATTGAAGGAGGTAAGGCATGTTCCATATCTGAAGAAAAATCTTATTTCAACAGGGCCGTTGGGAGGTAAAGGTTGTGTGACTACTTTTACAGATAAAAACTAGAAGGTCACTAATGGATCCCTAGTAATAGAAAAAGGAGAAAAGGTTGGTACATTGTATTTATGAAATGGTACTTATAATTCTGTTAATGCTTTAACCTCTACAGGAGAAGATACGACATTGTGTCATCATAGGCTCGGGAAAATGAGTGAGAAGGGGATGTAGATTCTTCACTCAAGAAATTTGTTGCTAGGTTTGAAGCATGTTGATTTAAAATTCTGTGAGAATTATGTTTATGGAAAACAGAAGAGAGTCAGATTCCTCAGAGTTGGGAAAGAAAAGAAGAGCGAAAAATTAGAGCTTGTGCATACAGATGTATGGGGACTTGCTCAGGTATCATCTCTTGGTGGCTCTCGTTATTATGTTACTTTTATTGATGATGCAACCAAAAAAACCTGGATTTATTATATTCAAAATAAATCTGACGTATTTGATACTTTCAAGAAATGGAAATATTTGGTTGAAAATGAGACAGGAAAAAGGTTGAAGTGTCTCAGATCAGACAATGGAGGTGAATATTGCAGCAAAGAGTTTGATAGGTACTATTCAGAGAATGGAATTCGCAGAGAGAAGACAGTTCCAGGAACACCACAAGAAAATGGTGTGTCAGAAAGGATGAACAGGACAATCATGGAGCGTGCAAGGTGCATGAGATTGCATGCAGGGTTTCCTTTACAATTTTGGGCAGATGCTGTAGATACTGTTGTTTATCTAATAAATAGAGGGCCTTCAAGTTACTTGGATGGTGGTATTCCAGAGGAGGCATGGATAGGTAAAAAGGTAAACTACTCTTTTTTAAAGACTTTTGGTTGCGAAGCCTTTGTCCACATTAATAAAGAAAATAGAACAAAGCTTGAGGAAAAATTAAATAAATGTACCTTTATTGGATATGGTGTTAATGATTTTGGTTATTGCTTTTATGATTATGTAAAACACAAAATCATTAGGAGCAGAGATGTCATATTCAATGAAAAGGTTTTGTATAAGGATCAGCTGCAGGAAAAGAAACATGAAAAAGGAAACACAAAATACACAGTGCTTGACGAGATCACAGAAAAAGTGATGGTGCCTAAAAATCATAATGATCAACATCCAAAACAACAACCACAACAGCAACAAGAACCTCAAACACCTGAAATTGGTGTTAGAATATCTACCAAGATAAGTAGACCCCCTGAACGATAATCTCCTTCATTATATTATGTATTGTTGACTGATTCTCGTGAAGCAGAATGTTATGAAGAAGCAGTATAGGTAGAAACCAGGAAGAAGTGGGAGCAAGCCATGAAAGAAGAGATGGACTCCTTAGCACATAACCATACTTGGGACTTAGTTAGGTTACCTGCAGGTAAAACAATGTTGCAGAATAAATGGGTTTACAAGTTGAAGGAAGAAGATGGAGGTAGAAAAAGGTATAAATCTAGACTTGTCGTGAAAGGGTTTGCATAGAAAAATGGTATAGATTTTGATGAGATATTTTCTCCTGTTGTTAAAATGACTTCAATCAGAACTATTTTAAGTCTAGTAGCAGCTGAAGATTTGCATCTTGATCAGTTAGATGTAAAGACAACCTTTCTCCATGGGGATTTGGAGGAAGAGATATATATGTAGCAGCCACAAGGATATGAGGTAAAATGGAAGGAGAAACTAGTGTGCGGGTTGAAGAAGAGCTTGTATGGCTTAAAACAGGATCCAAGGCAGTGGTATCTAAAATTTGATAGGTTTATGTCTGAACAAGGTTATACTAGATGTCACTTTGATCATTGTGTTTATCTCAAAAGGAAAAATGATGGCAGCTATATTATATTGTTATTGTATGTAGATGACATGCTTGTTGTAGGTTCTAACATGCAAGAAATAAATGTGCTCAAAAGAAAATTGGCGAACTCATTTGCAATGAATGATTTTGGTGTTGTAAAACAAATCCTTGGTATGAGAATAACTAGAGACAGGAAGAATCCCAAATTAACATTGTCTCAAAGTGAGTACATAAAAAAGGTGTTGAAAAGGTTTAATATGCAGAATGAAAAACCAGTTAGTATACCTTTGGCTAGCCATTTCAAATTAAGTAAGGAGGAGTGTCCCAAGACTCAGGAAGAAATGGCTCATATGTCTAAATTTCCATATGCATCAGTAGTTGGAAGCTTAATGTATGCAATGGTCTGCACAAGGCTTGATATTGCACATGCAGTGGGAGTTGTAAGCAGGTACATGAACAATCCAGGAAAATAACATTGGATGGCGGTCAAGTGGATTCTCAGGTATTTGAGAGGTACCACAAATCGAGCATTATGCTTTGGTGGTTCAAACATTGCTCTACAGGGATGTGTTGATGCAGATATGGCTGGTGATAAAGATAACAGGAGGAGCACAACAGGGTATGTGTTTACTGTAGGTGGAACAACTGCCAGTTGGGTCTCAAAACTGCAAAGTGTTGTTTCACTCTCAACAACAGAAGCAGAGTATGTTGCTGCTACAAAGGCTAGTAAAGAAATGATTTGGTTACAAAGATTTCTGGATGAATTGGGTAAGAAGGAGGAGTTGGGAAGGTTATACAGTGATAGCCAAAGTGCCATACATCTTGCAAAGAACTCTGCATTTCATTCCAAGACTAAAGATATACAACTCAATTACCATTTCATATGGTCAGCATTGGAAGATGGACAGTTGAAGCTGGAAAAGATAAACACTAGCCAGAATCCTGCAGATATGTTTACAAAACTTGTAACCAGGGAGAAACTAAGAATTTGCTCAGTTTCAATTGGTCTTCAAGTATTATGAAGAAGATGAGAAATATCTAGGTCCAAAGTGGAGTCATTGTCCAGCAAATGAAGCAACGGTGGAGTTGCTATAATCAGTCTCCAAGTGGGAGATTGTTGGTTGTGGAGCCTGATTATCTTATGTATTCAAATGTATCGCCGTATTGGACCCCAGTTCGTAATGGGGCGACAACGCTGCTCGTAAAATATTCATTGCACGGGGGGTCCAGGGGGGGCGGCTATGATCTTTGGGAGCCCCCCGAGGAAGCGCCCCTGAAGCTAAAAATAGATGTAAAATTGCCTTGTAAAATGTTGTAATTTCGTAGTCAATCTGGGCCGTTCATTAGGCAGAGATCTGACGATAGAAGTTATGTTTAATTTAGGGTTTTTTTCCCTAGAAGGCAACCCCTTGCTATATATGAGGGAATTGTATTGCGTCTATGTAGATTTGTATTCTAAGTAAGTGAGGAAGAGAGAGGAGATTGAGAACGAAGAGGGAACTACAACGGATCTGTTGTAGGTTGTATCTCTTCAATTTGTTGGATAATATAAAAGGAAGGACTGATTGTTTCTTCCTGGACGTAGCCCAAACTAGGTGAACCATGTATATCTGTATCTCTCTTGTTTTATGCATTTTCTGTGTTTATATTTCTACAATATTTTATGTGTTCCATTGCTCTGTAATATTTAATTTTCTAACACTTAAGGCTATCCTCATAAATGCTCCTCTGCTGCATCCCTCGGATTATCATCGCGATTACTTCCTTTATCTAGTTGCAGTCTAGTACCATTGCTATGGTGTTGGTACAAGATGATGACGAAGGCAATGAACATGTTATTTACTACCTCATTTGCAATCTCCTCGACACCGAAATGCGTTATGCCCATGTCGAGAAGTTGGCTTTGGCTGTCGTATAGGCTGTTCAGCGCTTTCGGCACTACATTCTCTTATGCACTACTACTGTGATTTCTGAATGCAACCCCATGACCTACATCCTGACTCGTCAGTTGCTGGGGGGAAAGTATTCTAAATGGATTGTCATCCTTCAAGAATTCGATTTGGTGTTTACTACTGCCAAATATAAGAAATCACTGGTTTTTGTTGAGTTGATTTGCTCCCTTCCTTCTACGTCTCTCCTCGTTGGTGTAGATGAGAAGCTCCCGGATGAGACTCTTTTCTTGATAAGCACCCTTGACCCGTGGTACAGTGATATCATCGTGTATCTCTAGACATCCATGTTCCGATCCGCGTTGACTAAGGATGATCGTCGACGTATTCGGCATCACTCCCAACCCTACCGTATTATTGGAGATACTTTATACCATGTCAGTGTCGATTCAGTTCTTCACTAATGTCTTACTCTTGAGGAGGCTGAGAGAGTTCTCAATGACTGCCATTCTAGGGCATGTGGCAATCATATGTCTGGCTATGCTACTTCTCAAAAAATCCTTCGCGCTGGTTATTTCTGACCATCCATCTTTAAGGATTGCATCCTTGTCGTTCGCAAGTGTCATGAATGCCAAATTTACTAGCGCAAGATGCACGCCCCGCCCGCTCACCTACACCCTGCATTATCGTTGGTCCTTTTGCCAAATGGGGCATTGACTATATGACATGTAACCCTCGTTCAGTCGGGGGGCATGGTTATATTATCGTTGCTGTGGATTATTTCACCAAATGGGCCGAAGCGATGCCTACATACTCTGCAGACGGTAAAACGACGACTCAATTTCTATTCAATCACGTTATTTCCAGGTTCGACGTACCTCAAGCCATTATCACCGACCATGGCTCCCATTTCCGAGATTACATGATGGCTGAGGTGACCTCTACGTTGGGTTTACGCCATGATGGCTCAACCCCATATTACCCTTAGGCCAATGGTCAATTTGAAGCTGTGAACAAAGTTTTGGTTACAATGCTTCAACGTACTATTGGGATGCATAAGTCAAATTGGCATCTCATGCTATTTTTAGCCCTGTGGGCTTACTGAATCTCGACCAAGGACGCAACTGGTTTCACACCATTCCAGCTAGTCTACGGTTTGGAAGCAACGTTACCAATTGAGTGCGAAATTCCTTCACTCAAGCTAGCTGTTGAAATTATCCCCGAAACCTCACCTCAAGAAGAGGGCCTCTTGTATTTAGAACGGCTGGATGAGACTTGTCGTCTTGCTACTTTGGTCATCGAAGCACAAAATAAGCGAGTTAAGTCCCATTTTGATCAGTCGGTTTCCCCTCGCGCGTTTTCTGAGGGTGACTTGGGTTTACTATATGATCAAGCTAATGATCCTTCTAGTATGATCCTTCTCACCTTTGCAACACATTTCCTCAACTCTGCCAAATATTGAGCATCAACTGTTGGAGGCATAGGAACATCTTTGTCTATGAATTCCTTCAACCCCTGTCTTCCAACACTTCCTCCATCCTGTCATTCCAATAAATATAGCTCGAACTAACCTCATGGGCATATTCAAGTCTCAATCTGTAGAGTGATATATTGTTGGATCTGAGAATGATACTGCAAATTTGATTTCACCTGCAAAAGAAAAACTCATATTCTCCTCTTCTAGAGTGATTTATGCTATGATATCATGTAGGGATTCCTTGTAGATTCAAACTACTAATTGTAATTTACTAAACTGATAGAATTGAATATACTCTACTCAGTTTTGGAAACAATTAAACGATAGTGAAATCATGAAGCATACAAGAGAAAGAATTCAATCAACACATTACACAATAATTTTGTAGGGAAAGCCATGGCTAAAAACCCCTGTTATTTGTATATTGCATCAGTCAAAAAATATGAGAAGATCACAAAGCTTTTCTCAAGCTCGAGCAACCTCTGCACTATCTCTATCTGTCTCACTGCTTCCTAGACAAGCCCAGGCCAATACTTAAGCAATTTCT
Source organism: Pinus tabuliformis (assembly GCA_031772625.1). Lineage (NCBI taxonomy): Eukaryota > Viridiplantae > Streptophyta > Pinopsida > Pinales > Pinaceae > Pinus > Pinus tabuliformis. The sequence continues at coordinate 1,128,149,097 of CM062811.1, read as the reverse complement.
CGCTTTCCCAAGTCCCTATTTCCTTGCGTTATTTCCTTGGGAATTAGCCCCCTATTCATTAAGGAAATTCTTCAATTGGAATTGTGCAATCCTTACAGGCATTCCATTGACTGCATGCACCACCTGTAAAATTCAAATGATTATACAATTTATAGTACATTATCCCTAAACTCCAATCTCAATTGGGTAACTCTCAGATCTAACATGCATGAGTTATTTATGAGTGAACCATTAGTTAAATGTTTGAACACATGAAGCAACACCCACTATCTGACCTCCTACTAGTTCCTCCATTAGTTGGAACTAGTCTAACTCACTTCAACTCAGTTAAACTGAATTAATTAATTACAACTCAAAATAAACTCAACCAGGGCTCCTATAATGTAGGATACACTCTACATGACTCAAGTTAGACCCTCAACTCGAATTAATTGAGCCAACTAACTCAATTTAACTTAGTTAACTCGTACAAGTTGTATTTGGATGTGGAATTACAATTTTATTCCTAATTTAATTCGAGGGAAAAATTAAATTAGGATTTTCATGTTGCATTTTCAACACCCGGTGATATGTTCTAGTATATGATGATTGATTTATACACTAACCTAGTTTCTATAGGAATTATGGAAAATTCCAAGTTCACTGCAAGAATAAACAACTAATGAGATATAATTTACATTCATTACATTTTTCTTTATGATGAGTCTCATGGAGCCTATGTGTCTATGATGCAGGAATAGACATGATACTGCTCACTTCAAATGAAAAAATCTAGCCACAAGATGGAACAACAACATTGTGCAAAAGACAAATATTTTAGGAACATGGCCATTGTGAGACATTAACGCTAATGGTACCAACTGATTTCCATAAAGCATGCGCTGAATTTTTTTATAGTATTGAGGCAAGGGTATGCCTTGGTTTTGAGACCCCTCCGATGCAAGGAATCACATGGGGGGGGTGACTAGATTTCCCGAGGGACTGGTAAGAAGAGAAGGGAAGGCCATAAAATAAATATGTTTTTGATAATTAGCATAGCTAGTCAGAAACATAAGCATATTAGGGATGTGCCTAGAAACAATGAGCCACAAATTGTTCATATAGGGGACAAGGAGTGTAAGGATAACAACACTAGACATTGGAGGAAGGAAATTCTCCAAGGAAAGGGAACAAATCTAAGTTGGATTAAAGGTATCAAGCACCAAAAGACCATAAAAGGGGGCCATTGAAAAATGGATGAACTTATAAAGTGACATTACTAAGTGGCTGGGTAAGCCATTGCGTATGTAAGAGATGTTGTAAAAGCTGAAACGAGATATACATATAAATCTCCTTATCAATTGTGTTCAATCATTCAAGATTTCACTTTTATATTGTATACGACCATTGAACACTGAGGATGGTGTTCCCCCAAGGAGGAGGGATTTGTGACAACCCCAACTTACCTTTTTTGTTTGATTGTAAATTAAATAAATTACTGGGTTGAATTGGGGACACCGAATTCCAGAGCTAAGGTGGAGGGGGAAGACTACTTGGGATGTGGACTTGTTTGGTGGCAGCCAAGGAGGCTGACATGTATGCACAAAGGACAAGTTGAAAAAATATTAGGGATAGAGGATTAAGTGGCACCATGATGATTGACCCACAAGATTCTAGTAGGTAGCCACAAATAGAATATGGATGACAAAGTAAAACCAACAGATAAATCAGATAGACAGGGGGCAACATGATGGATTTCATGGAATGAAGAAAGCCTAGCCAGGTTGGGAATTTGGGAAGACTATCACGACCAAAAAAAAAATCCCCAGGACTATGGAAGAGTATTAGGCAAGCATGCCATGGCTATCTTAGTTTTGTAAATATAGGCTATTTCTTCATTATTGGCATTTTTCCTCTTGTGCCACAGATCAGTATTGGAGGCGATTTAGTTAACATATTTAAATGGTTTTCCTGTCCATTCTCAACCACTTTCACTACATCCTAACGCATATTTCACATCTTAAAGCGCCATATTTTCCTTTATTTTTTGATCTCAAAAGTTTTGACTCTTCCAGTAAATCTTGTAAATATCAGATAAATTGACTTTAGCATTCATATTTGGATATATTTAAGTGCATCAAAACCTAGAATGGTTCCTATCATAGTAGAAGACTGATTTTCCACTGGCCATGACAGGAGCCAGTGCTGTGAATGGTGATGGGGTTGTAGCTCTGCGTACTTGTAGTTTATGATATATTCATGGTTTCATAAAGGAGCGAATAGAGTACCTAAACATCTCTATATGAAACATCATCCCGTGATTTTCAAATACAGCATGAAAACTCAAACTTCAACCTCAAATACTGGGATTTATTAGTACGGTATGCATGTCACATGGGTCTACATGTGTTAATTAGTAAAATTGGTTTATTAGTGTGAAATATGTGGTATATGAACTAGTAATTTCACTATTGAGATGGATCTTCATAAGCCTTTTTCTAGATGTGTGGATCAATTGGTGCAAACATACTTGCAACCAAATTTATTTGGTTGCTATGCATACTAAATACGCCATCTACTATTAATTGTTTTTGGTCGATTTGGAAGTCTAGTTGGTAATTTTCAATAAGCAAAGTTTTTTTTTAATCTTAACAGAGATGGCATGATAACTATTGTGTTATATGAGGGATTCTTTCTATGCTAGTATCTAAGGGGTGTCATATGTGTTCTACTAAAGATTATGCTGACCAATTTGACTAGAAAGAAGCGAGAGCCCTCTTGACAAATTTCAAGAGCACAAAAGTAGAGCAAGGTGTATTGGTATTTTTTCAAGGGTTGGAAAAAGGAACCTTGTTGTAATGTAAGGTTACCATCTCCAACATGCTCATAAATAGATTCTGTAAGATGGGAAGAGTGTATAAATCCATTGGCA